>OU898283.1:50402398-50782398 GCA_918026665.1 Diabrotica balteata | reverse complement strand
GACTCCGTCCGTTGTTTTTGATGCAGTTGTGTAGATCTTTCGGTAGTCGCTAAATCTATCCATAATATCTTTGCAGTGGTTTATTAATAAGGCTGGTGGGGATTCATGTTTATTAAATTTTGATAGATCATTGATTACTGGTAGTTTATTTACAGTCCATAGGAAAAGAGGGATTTCGGAAGGGTGGTACATTGTCGGGAATATTATGCTATATTTATGAAGTAATCGGTTAATCCGTTCATAGAAAGGCGGATTACATTGAGGATAAGATGAGAAGTTGTGGCTAAAACGATTTCTATGAACGTTGTAATAGACTGTGTTATCTAGAGAGGATAGAACTTTACAAGCAAACGACAAACTTAAAAAATCTCTTTTGAATTCTAAAGGGGTTTGCCCTGACTCACTGCATATACCTTGTACGGAGCTTGTTCGAAAGGCATCTAAAGCGACTGGCAGTCCCGTATTTTGATTTACATCTAGTTCTTTAAAAACAGATTTTTTGGCTGAGTTATATACCACTGGGCCGTGGTGTCAGTGTCTTCAAAATATTAATGCTTTGCTGGCAAGTTCCTTTTAGATTTTTAATGTGACTTTTCCAATTTAATGTTTTGTCAGATGTAAGACCGACGAACTTTATTTCTTTTACAAAGATCAGACTCTTACCATTCAATGTTAAAATTGAATTATCCTCTTTTCGCTTTTTTAGGAAGAGCAAGCATTTTGTTTTTTCGTTAGAGAAACTGAGTCCTGTTTTGTCAGATCATTTCTGAAGATTATTTAATGCGCTTTGTAGGATTCTTTAGGTGGATTCTGGATTTGTTCCTCTTAGTAGGATAACCGAATCATCTGCGTATAGTCTTGCTTTTACTGCATGTTGACATTGTTCGAAGATGTCGTTAATTGCAACAAGAAATAAAGTTACACCTAACACCGATCCTTGGGGGACTCCATTTTCCTGGATTCGAGTTGATAATAGTGTTCCATTTGCTCGTACGTTAAATGTTCTAAGTTGAAGAAATTTTTAAATAATTTTTACGAATTTTCGATTAATACCCCAGGAGTGAATCATAGGCTTTTGTTATATTGCGGAAAATAGCTAGACACTGTTGTTTGTTAATGAATGCTTCGTAAACTTTCGATTCAAGATCAACTAGGTTATCCGTCGTTGATATATTTTGACGAAAGCCATTTTGCTCCGGGGTAAGTAATTTTTTTTATCTTCCAGAAACCATGTAAAACGACGGTTTATAATCTTTTCAAATAGCTTACAGGTTGACGATGTTAGGGATATTGGTCTATAGTACTGGGGATCTGTTTTTGGTTTTTGGGGTTTAGGGATTGGGTATATATAAAGAGTTTGAAAAGTAGTACTAAATCCACATTTGGTTCAAAACATTAAGGAGGTATGTTCTAGCGTATGTGCTTAGCTTTTGGAGAAAAATTATTGGTATATCATCTGGACCCGGAGAAGAGTTTTTATGCCAAACAATGCATCGTCTATTTCTTCCAGTAAAATTGGAGAGTTCATGTAGTCTTTCGTGTTCTCTGTGATCAGTATTTCCTTTTTTTATTTCTAAATTTAAATTAAAGAAAATTTGGAGAGTAGTTATTAGTGCTGGAATTTTGTTCGTAACGGTCTGCAAAAATGTCTGTGATTTCTTCTGTTGAGGTAATGAATTGATCATTATGTTTTAAGTAACTAATTTGGTTGTTTTGCTGTTTTCCAGATAGTTGACGAATTTTTCTCCATAATGCAAACAAGGAAGTAAAGTTGTTGATGTATGTCACGAAAGATTTCCAGTTTTGTTTTTTGGTTTGCTTAATCTGATATTGAGATTCAGCTCTTAGTTTTTTATATTCTATTTTATTTTGTAGGTGGATAACTGAGGATTTGTTTGTATATTAAATCTTGTGGGTTGCCCTGCATTTAAGATGTTTCTGTTGTTACTGTCAAGTAATTATTCCAGTACTTTTCCTTTTAATGATCGAAATTTGGATCCCCAGTAGGGGCTATGACTATTAAAATCTCCTAATAGTATGAGGATTCATAAAAATCAAACCATTGTGTACAGAAGTTGGCTTATCTATACTTATTTTGCATTTCTGCTGTAGAACTAAAATTAAAATAAGAAAGAGTTATTACATAGTCTATCTCAGTAACGATTTTTTTCAATGAAATGGTATATTAAATTGATAAAAACGATAATTACTTAAATACATCCAATATAAAAAATACCTTCATTATGTTTACGCATAATTTACAATTAGAATAGTAAGTTTAAATTAAATATTTGAGCATTTTAATGACGACTATTATACTTTCACATATCAGAAACACGCGACATTAGGAAACGCTTTTCATAGATTCTCTCCTCCTCATTGATGTTCATTCTAAACCAATTCAAATTCAATCGAATCGAGCTCGTTAAGGCAATGCCGCCCCCAATTCTGTTTAAACTCACCATCGCTTTCCTCCTTCCCCTTTTATCTACCTTGAATGTTCTCTGATCAACTCCTAATTTGCTTCTTGTCTTCCTGAATCAACTGGATTAGAGAAAATCCACAAAAGTGACACGAGTTTAACTAAAAGTATAAAAGTGATGAGAATTATCTTTTTTATATCAAGGGGATCGTCAATAATGTTTAAATAACTTTTTTAAAAATATTTAATGACAACATTTTTATACTTTATTACAAAAATTAAATATTTAAAAAATCTTACCCATTCAATAACGATTTAACTGAAAATTAGAAAATCGTAAATAAAAAGCAAGAACTAATTTTATTTATATTATGAATATAAAAAACTATCTCATTAATAATTTAATTTTTTTGATCAAATCATGTAAGTTACCTACCTAACTAACTCTTCGACGTTTATGATATTTATTTCCTTGTGTATTTTTTTTTTATTAACAAAATCACATCAGCCAAATTGGCTATTAGCGAAACAATGATAGCGAACAATAATTTCTATTACATTTATAGTATTAGTTTAGATAGCATTTAAAACGTTAGTTGAGGTTAAGAAACTTTTTATATTTGAAATGTTACACTGTAAACCTAAAATATCACTTAGTTTGTTGGGTATACTGTACAATATGCGCTTTGGCGTTAATGCTGGACATTTCTCCAATATATGTTTGATTGTTATTTTTCATCACAGTTGTCACATCTTGGTTCTTGTTTGTTGGAGAACACGTAGCTATTCGTTAGTCGCGTATGACCCAGTCGAAGTCGCGTTAATATTACCTGGTCTCTCCGACTTGTTGGTAATGTGGACCAGGGTTTTATCGATTTTTTAAATTCACGTAGCTTTGCCGATGACACTTTCCATTTTTGTTCCCACATATATCGCACTTTAAATTTAACCGTTGCTTTCACGTCCGCACTCGTAAATGTCTTAGTACATTCCACACTATCCCTACTTGCAGCTTCATTTGCAGCGTTGTCTGCCTCTTCATTCCCTGGAATTCCAATATGGGATGGTATCCAAAATAATATAATATTTTTCCATTCAGTTGAGCGGTATAGATTTCTTCTTTTATTTTGATGTCTAAAGGATTAGTTGAATAGATATATTGGATTGACTGGACGGAACTTAGAGAGTCTGTGAGTATGATATAATTGGTGTTATTGGATGCATTGACAGCAAGGGTGGCCTGGTATAGAGCATACAGTTCAACAGAGTAAATGGAGTACTCTGAAGGAAGTTTATATTTATTTGTCGATGTTGGAGTTATGATTGCAGCACCAGTACCTTCATTTGATTAAGATGCATCTGTGTATATATGTGTATAGTCATTGTAGTTGTGAAGCATATCGTTAAAGACGAATTTGATTAACTGTGGGTTGGTTGAATGTTTGTCGGAAGAAATGAGGCGGGTTAGGCACTGAGGATTCTTTATTTGCCGTGGAGGAATTGAGGACAATTGGGAGGATTCCTTGTGTATTACTTTGTTTGAAATGGTTTTAAAATTTTTTCTTGTCAAATTTTTATATCTACATTTAATTTAAGCTTAAAAAAACAGCAAACACTTTAGGTTATTGGATTATTAGGCATTGATTTCTAGTCTGGAGTATTAATGAGATTGACAGTTTGTCAATATAAGACAAAGTATTTAGCAAGACTGTGAGGTTTTCTTTGTCGGTGCGAGGAATAAGTATTTTTAAATTTTACTGAAGTTATTACAAAATTTTTTCTCGGATTTAATATGTTTGGAATAGAAGGATTTGGGTTTTTAAGAACTCTAACGATGTCTTGTTTAGCATTATATCTAACCCTCCTTTCTATAGTGACTAAAAAAAAGTTTAATATTATCTGAAAAGTCTTCCAGACTATTTCAAATATATAGCCTACCTAAAATTAACAAAATCGATATTTTTTTAAATATCATTGTAAGTACATAAATTTGCCCTACGAAACCCTCGTAAAAATTTTTGGCCGAAACCCTAAGACGTCGAAAAGGTTTTATCCTTTGTTAATATTTTATTTTATTTTATTAAACTTCTTAAGACAAGACCTGACAAGACGATGTACGGTGGACGCCTACGCAGAAATGCACGGCACCTTAAGAAGAAGAAACTTCTTAAATATGAACCAATATCATTCTTAGACAACAAAGAAATTTTAATATCGTTTTACGTTTTAAACACATTCTTATAGATAAAAACCTAAGTATTCTAGAATATAAAAAATACAATACTACTTTTATAACAATATCTGTCGTCAAACATTGTATGTCCAACACTTATCTTATTTTCCAAAACAATATAACAGATAAATAAATGGTCCCCAATTTCTCTCCATTATTTGCCAATATCTTCATTGAAGAGTTACAGATAAAATATAAGCAGATGAGTACTTAAACCCACTTATTGGATACAATATATTGACGTTATTGGGCCCCATAGCGGAGATATTTTGGCAATTATTCCAACTCATCTTAATAGTGGGCACAATAGTATGCAGAAAAGTTTATGATGAAAGATGAAAGATGAAAGATGAAAGCAACTGATTTATTTCTACCATTCTTTAACATTCTCATAAAGAAAAATCAATCTGATAGTTACCTTACTCTGTTTATCATAAAAACACGCAAACTAGTTACTACTTGTATGCCAACGGCCGTCACCCACCTTTAAAAATTAATTTAGTTATTACAACCCTTGTTTCAAGATTAATATGCATTGACAATAATATAAGTAGAACCTCCAACCTCTTTTCTTAAAAACAAGGCCTTATTCAAAATGTTGACCGTAAAAATAATGATGTCAATAGAAGCATCCTGAGTATATACCGCACAGACGTCGTACCACGAACTGCCTCAAGTTCCGACAGTACTTCAAATAGTTTGGAACTTCAACAAGAATCCAGTAGAAGCACCACGAGTGGCAGAGAACTAGTTAGGCCTAGTTACCTAGGAAACAGATATAAATTCGCCTTATGTCTTCTTTCATGTACCCAACGAAACTCCTTAACCATCGTTTGCTTTATTATTCCTCATTTAAGTTAGCCCCACCTAGTTCCTAAGAGCTAATAAATTAAGACAAAGGTAAGACTTTAAAATAGCTATACAAAGGACAAATACTAAGGATACTCTAAGTTAACACCGAAAAAGTCAAAATGGCTTAAGATAGTTTTTCTTTCTACTAAGTACTAAGTATTGGATTTATTGGAAGATTTGGAGATTACAACGAAAACATTGAAAACTCTCACTGTCTTAATACTCAATTTAAATTGTACTAGATTTAAACCTATTTTTAAAAACTTTATTACAGCTTTACATCGTAGGGGACCCAGCTCGGCTGTTTAGGCCTCCTGCACTGAGTATATCCATTAAGAATTTATTAATTTCATACTTTGATCAATATTATTATTTTATTCTTCAATAATTTACAAAACTAGCTTGCTCAGGTTCAATTGATCTTAGTTGGCGTTATTTACATTCTCCACACCTCCTTGTAATTTAGATATACAAGGTCACCTGTTTAGTCACCTTAATAAAATATCAATAAAGAACACATATTTCATAAATAAATCTTTTGAATAAATATAAATAACTTTTAAAGAATTAAATAATATAGAACATCACTCTCATTTCACAAACAATCACATTACACCTATTTCCTACTTCATTGGATAAAATCTATCTCCTCAAGAAACTTTCCCGTTTATGGTCAAACCATTAAAATAGTAAAAACTGAAGTTCTCCATTCAGCAATACAGGATAGTTTGAACTATGTTCTTCCAACCATTAATTAATAGAGTACCGGTTTGTAAGTAGTAATGTTTTGTTTTTTTACTAATTTATTGCAATTCAATAGACTATTTTCATACCAATTTGTAGTTCTTACTTAATTTGTCTGCTTAAACAGTTTATTCATGTTGAAAAACAACAGACAAATAATATTGGCATAATTACTGTAATTTATATAATTTATCTTTGTTTATCTTTCAAAAGACAACACCCTAATATGGGTTTTATCATTTTAGCATTTAATTAACTTGTCTCGACAGACCTTAAGATGCTTTGCATATTGTAGAAGGAAAAAACCGGTCGTCTAGATAGTTAAATTAAACTGATTGTGAGTAAGTCTTATTTATTATTTCTTTTACCTATATTCTACATAATTTCATATTTCATCAGCTGACTTCCCATTGTCATTAGGTGCCACCAATCACGCACTTCGATGTTCATCGCCCTTCCTTCTGGAGTTTTATTCAAATTTTAGTTGGTTAAAAATCGAAACGGTTTCATATAAAAGTTAATTTTACTTTAAATATGGGACATTTTCGGATTTACGGTCAGTGCGGTTTTACCCTTAGAGTGTAGCCCCAGGGCTCTTCAGTTTGAAGGGCTCTGAAAGTTCTAAAGACACTGACGCTGAGTTTTTTTCTACTTAGAAATACTGTGTTTCATTTCTAAAGTACCTACAACACCTGCAGCATTGTCTTTTCCAAGACAATGCCCAAATCAGAGCGTTCCGGCTAACTACGCAATATTGCACAATATTGCGCAATAGTTAGAGATATAAGTAAACAGGGTTATAGCACCAAGTTGCATTTCAATTTCCTACGATTACTAATAATCGCCCGGAGACGACACCATAGTAGTGTCAGTTGGACCTTTGGTCCATGCTTAGTTTCATAGAATTTTAAAATGTGCAGATCACATATCCATGATTGTAACTGCCCATCCAAGCTGTCATGTGTCACATGTCACCTCAATATTTCTGTTGACCGGGAGCCATTCTGTATTTCCATACATAATGTAGCTTCGCCTATTTTAAAAATTTTAAAGTGTTTGTCCTTGTGTAGTGTAGTGTGATGTTTAATTTTATGTTTATAACATTTTATTCTTGTTAAATAGGCCACAATTGACGAAGTACATATAAAACGTTAATTACATAAAAACTTTTATCAACCATCAACTTCGAGTTTTTATCGAAGTTAATTTATTTCTCGAGCTAAAAAAAACGTTTCTTGGCTTATTTTAGATACTCCTAAAGATGCTCTGGGGAGCAAAAGTACTTGGGCAAGAATAAATTAATAAAACTGTGCTCGATATCTGTCTTTTATTTGACAAAGTTTAATTTAAATTTCAATCGTCAGAGATTTGACCCCTAAAAATCATACGAACAAGCTAAATTTTGCCGAGAATATTAATTTTGAGCCATAAAGAACCAGATTGTTTATTAACACTTTTTTCCTAGAATCAACCGTTCTTACAGAAACAAAGCTTAAAGCGACCGGCTATTTTAAATGTTAGTTCCGCGCGCAAAATCAATGTTGAATAAAATTTGTATCAACTCGACGGTAAAAAGTCAATATCTTTTGATGAAAGTGTCCTATCGACAAGAATCAAACTGCATTTTAAAGGTAAGGAGAGCAGCTCTCATCATATGCAATTTTTGTTTTATGCCGCAAATAAAATTGGTTACATCTCTGACGATTGGAATAAAATAAGAAGCCTGGCTATCATTGCCTGCTATACGTCACCTAACATTAGCTTGATGAGCTATAAAGAACAAGTAAATATCATCATAACATCTCAAACTCATCGAGACTTCATACTTACTATCGACGTGAACGCCAAATCAATTTTATGGGTTTGTCCCAGAAATGACCATAGGTGAGATATGTGGAATAATTGGATATTCGCAGATAACCTAGTAGTGTTAGGCAATGAAAACCCCACATTTATTAGAGGTGAGAGGAAAAATTTTCCTTCTGAAAAAAAGTTATTCCAGAAAGATTGTGAGCTAAAAGTGTTGAAAGATAATTGATTTACTTTTCACAGATACGTAGTCTTTAAAACCGCTAACAAAGTCTTAAAGATCGGACAGAAAAAGTATATTTTAATAAAGAATCTTATACTAGGGAGACATGTAACCTACAAGAAGTCAACAGTGCCGAATTTCAAGATTTTAGAGAGAATAATTAATACTTAAGTAATATAATCTAAATCTTATAACATTTTTTTTTATATAATTAAAATAATCATTATTTTTATTCCTTTTACCCCCGTGATGATACGCCGATGATCGTGTTTATATATATATATATATATATATATATATATATATATATATATAATAGCACTACGAGCCTAGTAGGCCCATGGCTTGAGCTGTTATCGTTTTCCATTTCTTCCTATTATTAGCCTTGTCCTTCCATCTTTCTATTCCCAGTGTTTCTAGGTCTTTCTCTACTTCTTGCTTCCATCTACTTCTCGGCCTTCCTCTTTTTTTTTTTTTTTTTTTTTTTTTTTTTTTTTTTTTTTTTTTTTTTGTACCCATGATCGTGTTTACGATTAGAAAATATTATTAAAAACTAGCGAAATATGATACAAGAATCTACCTACCAAAATAACACGGAATTTCCCTAATTACGAAAGGTTTTTAATCCTCTCCTTTGTAATCCTGTGTATGAATGAAACTAAATCTTTCCTGCTGTAAGCCGGATTTCTGTTTGATACTTTGGGAAACAATATCTTCGGAGGCACGTATAGTAATTTTTCGGTAATAACCAAATCCTAAGGATTCTATTTTTCTCATCTCCAATTGGTGGTACTGGTGTCTAACTCAAAACTTTATGAATTTTTACCTTCTTAGAAATACATACAACAGGCCTATGATTTTTGAGTGGGAGATATCCCTTCCTTTTTCGGTGGTGAGTTTGGTAAATTTTTGCAAAGAAAGATTTACTTCTGCGTGGGCTCTCGTGGAGTAAAGGCTCACATTATCGTATTTGTTACTTTACCGTCTGTGAATTGTTTTCTAAGTGTGTATACACTTGTTTATTTAAGTTTTTTTTTTATCTTATACTATAATAGATTAAATATATTTATAAAGTACTTTTAATGTTAATTAAATTCAGTGTCTAAACAAGTATAGTATTAACTTGTTTAATAATTGTTAAATATTGTTTAAGTATAGTATTAACAAGTAATATTAACAGTGAATTAATTCAGCAGTCGTCAGGAATTACTGTAAGTTACCATAATATTAGTATCTTCACTTATCTGGGCAAGTAATATGGTATGATATTATATCATTTTCCATTATCTGGACGAATCTAAAGTCATCCATTTCGTCACCTGTATTTGAGGGTAACTACTAAATTTTGCATTCAATTTAAAGACCATTCTATTTTTTTTACGAACTTCCCACCAGTTATTAAGAAATTTAAATAAATAATAATTATGAACATTTAAGTCTCAGTTTATTATTAAATAATAGTGCGAAGCAAATAATCGACTTAAACAAGTGCGGTTTGGTTAAAGTTTTATGTCTGTAACATTTTTGTATTTTAGTAAATTTAGCCTTGAGTAATTTTTGTTATTTGCTATAATTGTTATTCATTCTTTTTTACTGTTTTATCTCGAAACGCTCACAACACTTTATTTGTGCATGATTGTATTATATATCTTTGTAAAGGTATTTTCTAATTATATTACTGCTTATTTTTATATGTATATTTAGTTATTGATGGTGTATTTTTATTTTATGTGTACATTCAGCTATCGATATTGTTTTGTTGTTGAATATACTGTTTTTGTTTTATATACGCATTTTATTTTTCGACTACTAATAAGTTTACTGATATAACCATATCTCTAAATATGGTTATATCTTACTAAATATTTGCTTTTACTGTCAATTATTACTATACCTTTTACTAGGAGAAAGATCAGGCGATTAAGTTTCGTAGGTAAGTAGATGTAATACCTAATATATTTATTATTTGTTTATATTGTGTGTTGTTTATTTAATAATTAACTATTGATATCTTTCCTTCGATTTGGTCTCAGACCCAAAATATCTTTTCTTGTCTCTTTTCTTTCCTAAGGTTTCTTAATTTTTTCGTTAAACCCCCAAAAAATTGAGTGGCGCCCTGTTTCTATCTTATCGTATCTTTGGTAATTTTACCCATCTCTCTTTTTGTTTATTTCTGTATATTTTCTAATATATCTTCTTCTTCTTGTAGCGCCTATCCGTTTCGGATGTTGGCGACCATTATGGCAATCTGCACTTTGCACACTGCTGCTCTAAAAAGATTTGTGGTTGTTGTGTTGAAACACGTTCGTAGATTTTTCTGCTTCGCAGCAGTCCATATCTTTCGCTGTTCCTCATGATGTGACCAAGGTATTCGATTTTGGCTATTTTTATTGTGGTTAATAGCTCTTTTTCCTTTTTCATTCTCAACAGAATACCCTCATTAGTAACGTGGTTGGTATACGATATCTTTAGGATGCGACGATACAGCCACATTTCAAAAGCCTCAATTTTCTTGCAGGTGGCGTCTGTGAGAGTCAATGACTCAACTCTGTACAACAGTATAGGAAAGATGTAACGTTGTAGTAACCTGATTTTTATGGGCATTGATAAATCATGACATTTGAATAACTTAGCCATTTTTTGAAATGCAGATCTTGCTTTCTCTATTCTACATTTGATTTCTATGGAATAATCCCAATTTTCATTGACGTTCGTACCAAGGTAGGTGTATGTTTTTACTCTTTCTATTTGTTGACCGTTTACGCTGATTTGTCCAAATTGCTGGTCCTTCTTAGAGATCATCATGCTTTTTGTTTTCTTAGTGTTTAGCGAAAGTCCGTATCTCTGACTGACCTCTGTGATTCTGTTATATATCTTATCTTGTTCTATCTTTACTTATTTTGTCCGTTGGACCCATTTCCGATTTCAAAAGCTAGTTTCGAACCCACGACTCGCTCTCTACCAACCATCTGGCTGCCGTACGCAGTGTCTCCATTGGTGACCTTTCTACTACCATCAAAAACAGGTTTTCGAGGTTACAATCTTAATAATCTTAAGTAGCTCCACCGCAAACGTTACATATGCAATACCATACTGGTAGAATTACGAGTTTCTTAGTAAGAGAGCCAAATGATTTAGGCGAACAGCACAAAGGTATTGGACCTCAGAACATACTAAAAATTAATATCCATTGAGCTAAAAAATAATCGGGTAGAGAAATTACTGTCGAAACCCGCTTACTGGCAGAACTTATGCCCAACACTGGAAGATTATATACTGATAAAGATCCCATGCAACCTTTAAGCAGACAGTGAAAGATTATAACTAATACTTTATTTCCTGCTAAGCTATCGCATCAGTTTACTAAAAATAACGTTAAAGTTCAACCTAACAATTTTTCTTCTTCCTCTTCTAACTCCCTGCTAATTGGTGACTTATCTCTTGCCATTTTGACGACACTGGTCTCCTTGATTCTGCTTATGTGGTTTTACCATTTTCTGTCCATTCATTTGTACACTGCAAGTTACATTTTCTTCTAATGTCTTCACTTCTCTTTACGCTTCACTCAGCGTATTTTCTGTAATTCTTCTCAGTACTCTTGTTTTCAATTTTCTATTTCCAGTAGTCTTGAATTGTGGCTGTGTCGGGTCTTGTTTCTGAGGCATATGTCATTATTGATCTTACATTAGCTTTATAAATTCTTACCTTCATCTTAGTGTTATTGTGTCTGTTTCGCCATATAGTGTGATTAAAGCATCCTGCCAGTCTATTTGCTTTTTGTATTTTTTGTACTTTTTTTGGGTTTTTCGGCTGAAAAAATACTAATATCAACGAAAAAAATAAAATGAATAAAATTTGAAAAGCAGCTGGTCGTGATGGTGTGCCTTCTGACATGATTAAAGTTATTATACAACAAAATCTCAAGATGGTCCATGGTTTATTTTCAATGAATTTCTCTAAAGGTATATGTTTCCCAAAGTGATAAAACAGGCAAGACTGACGTTAACAGTAAAACCGGGCAAAAACCCAGAGACTGCCAACTCCTACAGGCCAATGTTCCTTTTAGATAAACTGGGAAAATTTTATAAAAATCTGAATAAAATCACGCAAAAGAAAATTACAGAGTAACAGAAGGACATCTGACAAACAGTAAGGATTCAGGAAATCTAGATCTTCCGTCGAAGCGGCAAAAGAAATAACTGACACTGTATAAAAGGCGAGGAATAAAAAGGCCGCCTTCGTGATGTTTACTGTGAGAAACTAGATTGAGTTCTATATTTTGAACAATCAAAAAAGATGTGGTCCAAGTCACTGATTTTATTACAGGCTTCACAAAGATCACTCTCAAGTATTTTTATTTTAAATAAATAGGCTGGATAACATGCGTGACCAAACCTCATTCTGCTGATAGTTAGTAGTTGTTATACTTTTTCGACTGTAATCGTTCTCATTGTACCAAGGTTTTCTTCTTAATTTGATTTCAAGTCTGGTGTAACGTGTTTAATTTGTAAAGCTGTACTCTTGCCATAAATAATACCATTTCTTTATCATTCTCTGTTTTGCTATGATTATTTGTTCATCTGTGGTTAATACGTAATTTATTTGTTCCCCCATTACAATCTTTTCTTTGGCAATTTGATCGTGTATGCTTTGACCCAGAAGAATTTATATATTTATTTTAATCTTGTAAATGTTTAAGTATTGCTTCTTCTTCTTCTTCAGTGCCTTATCCGGTCCGGATGTTGGCGATCATCAAGGCTATCATAGTTTTGTTGACTGATCTGCGAAATAGCTCCGCTTAGGTCATCCCAAACCATTGTCGGAGATTTTTCAACCACGATATCCGACGGCGTCCTGGTCCTCTTCTGTCAAATACTTTACCCTGCATAACGAGTTGAAGAATTCGATATTTTTCTTCGTTCCGCATCACGTGGTTACGTGATTATAGCCAAGTATTGCTTGGATGCTAAAAATAATGTCATTGGTTATGTTAGAGTTTGATTTTAAAATTTTAAGAACGAAAAGTGAATCGAAAAAGATTATAGCATTCTGATCCTCTTCCTGATAAACATATTCTAATGCTTTTAGAATTGCTATTGCCTCAGCTGTAAAAATAGATGTGTTTTTGTTTAACTTATATTTTTTCTGTATACGTTTAGGTATTATGAAATCGCAACCTGTACCATCGGTTTTTTTTGTTCATCAGTGTATATAGTAACGTAGTTTGGATGTTCCCTTAAAATTTGATTTATGACTATACTATTAAATGATGCTAACTCCGAATAAAGGGTATATTCACATCACAGAAAACAAAGTGATCAAAGTAGTCGGTCTCTATCTTTGTTTGTGGTTTTAAGGTCACGTTTCCTAATCCATCACAAATGGGAGGGGCATAGCTTCTTTAGGTCGTGAAAAGAGAGAATAAAGAAGCCAACAAATAATTTGTTTAAAGATTGTTGTGTTGTATATGTGTCGTGCATTTTTGCTTGCAGTATTTTCCAAAGTGGACGGAACAACCTAACATCCAGGGTAGAAGAGAAAATATTTAACAATCTGATACAAAAAACGAACCAACTGAAGTGGTCTTAGATGTCAAAAGAATGAGACCCCCAACAATTTTGATAAGGATGAGATTCAGAACCATACAACTTTTAAACCATGTGCGTTTAACATTAAATTTTTTAATAATATTAATATTAGCTTAAGGTTAATTTACGGTGATCGCGGAAACCTTTTCTTCCAAACGAAATACACGAAACAATCTGCAGGTGGATAAACTGGTAATGCCGAGAATAACTCGACAGACTGGCGGAACATAAAAGTGCTACACTTGTATGGGTTCTAGATTATCGGGGAGCATACCGTAATAAAAAAACTGGTACACTTGCCAAAATAGTGTCAACTAAAAATCTATTTCAGTCTAAAGTTGGCCGTATTAGTGCCAAAAATCTCCGTCCGAGATTATTAATTATTAAGATGTTAACCAGTAGATTTGGTAACATGAAATCTACTGGTAACTTTAACATCATAATAATAAATTAATCATAAATTAAATAGCACATAATGTAAACTAAATTTAAACAAACAATTTTTAACGGGTTTTTGCCCACATATTTGGTGGCTACATACATGTATACCTACACACTGATGATAGATTATGGATTCCGAAAACGTTTTGTGATAAAGCCCGATGGGGTTTTAAATTATATACATTTTATAAAGGATTTTTGATAATTTTTTTTTGATAAATCGTATACAGCCAACAAGAGGATCTTAGATTCCCTGTGGATAATAACTAAAAAAGTAAATACGGTCAAGCATACGCCAAAATAAATATTAGATGGATACTAACTACATGGAGACTACATTGGGCTAAAGTACTGTAAAAAATAAGCAGTCATCCACTTCGAGTTATAATAGTCTTACTTACTGGAGATGTACTAGTCAAGGGACAGCTACATATTATGATACTATCTTAAGATTTAAGCAGCAGACTCTGTAATCGAGAAACTAAAACCGTAAACTGTACCTTGTAAAAATGTGAGGTAATAGGCTAAATGAAACAAACTTCTGAAGACTGTTAAGTAACTCCAAAAATTGTAGTAATAATCTAATAGACATATAAGAGCCGATACTAAGTTCCAACATTCTGGAATGGGTACGAATAAATAAAAAATAATGTATAATAAGTAATAATAGCAAGATCCCTAAAGACTGGAACGAGAGTCTAGTAATACTCTTACACAAAAAAAAAGGAGAAATGTGATCTACAAAATTATAGACCTAAATCGTTGCTAAGTATACAAACTATTTATGACAATTATTAACAAAAAAATGGAGAATTTGATTGACCGGTTGACCGACAAAATGGATAATTACCAACCGGTTAAACAGGCTGGTTTCCTCAAAGGATATAGTACATCAGACCATCTGCTTACAATGAGAACATTGATAGAGAAGGCAAATAAATACCAACTACCCGTATTTCTTACCTTTGTCGACTATAAAAAGGCATTTGATAGTATGGAGATGTGGGCCATAGAACAAGCTAATAATAATTGTAGAACGGATTCAGGAAATAGACAACTAATACATAATGTGTATGAAAAAGCAACTATGATAGTACAATTAGACGAAAATACAAATCTCATCCCCATTAAGAGAGGACTGAGACACGGAGACGTAATATCGCCAAAGCTTTCAACCTAGCCCTAGAAGACGTCTTCAAAACTACAAATTATTAGGTCAAATTAGGTCAACCTATGGTATTAACGTTAATGGCAACAAGTTAAACCACCTCATATTCGCTGACGACATAGTGATTATACCGAGCACGTTCGAGGAACTGCAAATTATAATGGGGGAACTAGCATACAGCTCCCAATAAGAATTAATATGAAAAAAACAAACATAATGACAAACACAGGTTACTCCAGACGTTTAACTATAAATGGTAGTGAGATATAATATATTTAGTCCAGAAGTCCAGGAATATATTAACCTAGGCCAAATCCTGAAACTTGACAAAGAGAACCAAAGTGCGGAAATTACTAGAAGGGCAAGACTAGCATGGGCAGGATTTGGAAAACTTAGTTGGATACTTAAGAACCGCAAAATACCCCAATACTTGAGGAACAAAGTGTTTAACCAATGTATCCTTTCTATCATGATATATGTATGTTAAACCTGGACCCTAACCAAGGCAAACAATGAGAAGAGAAATGTTAGGTATGTGACTGTCAGATAAACAGAGGAACGAATAGGTAAGATCAAAAAACAAAAGCCGAGGAGATAACAACAAACATTTGCAAAACTTACATGGAACTTCGCGGGCCACACTTCTGACAAAAAGACCAACGTTGGAATATTACAATACAAAATTGGAGACATTACGAAAGTAAACTACCAAGAGGAGGACCACAGAGGAGATGAGTTGATGACATTAAAAGAATAGCCGGAACAAATTGGAAATATGTTGCTTAGGATAGAGACCTATGAAAGAAGTTGGGAGAGGCCTATGTCCAAACATGGACGATAGAAGGCTAACAAGAAGAAGAAGTATAATAAGTCAACTAACCGCAGTACGAACGGTGTATAAACGACTGATTTATAAAAAAAAGTATCCTTTAGCTTCTGTAATATATACAAACGAGGCCAAAGAAAAACCAGGAAACCAACAAAAGTATTCACTAAAGTAAAAACGTAACACAAATTTTTGTACCTAATACAGTGGAGTAGAGTTGTCCGTTGTGTAGAGTTATCACTTTATCAGTTGAAATTAAAAAGAGGTTTCGATTTGTTTGATCTTTTATTATATATTTTCATACATATTTATATACGCATATAAACAAATAATACAAATAAAATACTATTTTAAAAGAGCTAGCTTCTTAAAAAATTATAAATTGTTATAAAGACCATTTTTCACAATTTCTGACGTATATTTACAGTTACATCAGACATTTTTTTTTATTTACGCTTGCATCAACTGTAATAAATCTAATTAAAGTATTATTGTTCTGAAGCTATTTCTGAAGCTAGGAATACGAACGAATAAAGCAACGATAGAAATAATCAGAGTTTTCAACGACAAAATAGAAGGGGGATGAATCCTTTAGCAATAGGAAACGAAAGACAAAATTCTAATTCTAATCTAATATTTTTAGACGCATTTATAAACATAAAGCGATTAAAATTGTGATTGATTCTGGATCGGAGATATCGCTATTTAATAAAAAACTAGTAAAAGAATTAAATTTGGACATATTTGTGAATAAGATTCCTAGGGCTGCTTTAGTGGGTGCAAACAATAAAAATTTGACGACACTAAACGAAGGTTTGGGAGTACATATCAGAGTGGGAGACAAATTCTATATTATGCAATGTGTGGTGATCGAAGATTTAAATCATGATATGATAGCAGGAATTAATGAATTAAGGAAAAAACATATCACCATAAATTTTTCGGAAAATAAAATAAAAATCAGAGCAGAATCAGACAACACAGAAGAAGAAAAGGAAACAGATAGGAAAACAATTTCTGAAAGGATCAATGCACAGGAAAAACGTAAAGAAATCAATATGACTATAGAGGATAAACCGAAAGAACAAGAAAAAAATCAAATAAAAGAGAAAAAGAGGAGGAAGAAAAAGAAGAAGAGTTCGAAAATAGAAAAAAAACAGAAGAAGAAATAAGAGATGAGGACAGAGAAGAAATGGCAATGATGGACGAGAATCCAGAATTTTGTGAAGAAATATTCTGGACAGTGAACACATGTGAACCAAATGAGGATGAAAGAAAAATAAAATGTGGAGAAAACATAGGAAAGGAAATAGAGAAGATTTTAGAAAATTATGGAGATCGTATTTATGAAGAAAGCCTAGTGGAGAAAAATTATGAAAATTCTTTTAAAGTTAAAAGCTTAAAAAATTTAAATCGAAAACATATCCAGTCCCGTATAAAGACAGGCAATATACGGAGTATTTTTAACATTTACGACATCTATCAGTATCATGAGTAGGTTTTAATAACATAGTGAAATAATTTGATCCTGGAAAACTTATGTCATTTTAAAAAATTAACAAAGAGTTTTCGGATCAAATGGCGGGGATTTGTTATGATATGTAAAATCGAGAAAAATATTGACTTGCTTAATATATTTCAAAGTTCAAAAATTAAATAATTAAAATAACTCGACTAATAAGCTATACAGATATTTCGAAGAAGTGAAAGTCCATTATCTTTGGATTACCTGTAGCAAACAAAATTTAAGATATGCATAAATTATTTTCTTTGTTAAAAATATTTGAGTAAAACAAGACAATGGTTTTCCAAATGGATTTGTACAGTTATAAGGATAATAGAATAGATCTTTGGAAATATATTTCTTTGTTAGTTCTTAAGAATGTGTAGAAACCGATTAGTTTATTAATAGCTTTTAGGAAATCTATAATGGACCGCAGGAGTGTGACGTCACGACTGTCACATTGACATTATTACTTTCCAAACAAAAATTGAAATGTCAAATCTCAAAACTTTTTAATTTCTATAAAGTTAACATTTTGCTTCCTCTGCTGCTTTTTCTTGTAAGCATAGTGTTTTTTACGATAATACCATCAGAATTCAGAGTTCTATTTCTATGAAATATAGTTTAAAAGTTTAAATAAAGAAATTGTAACCTTATTTTATTGATACATGCATTTTATTGCTATTAGCATAAAGCAATGTGCCTTATTATTTACACAACCTTGTAAAATTGTTGTAGTAACTACTAGAATCCTTAAATATTGCAATAAGCGGAAAGATTCTATAAAATAAATGAAAAAATAACGAAAAATACAAATTATCCACACTAAACCAGGTTTTTTTGGAAAGTGAAACTGACGTATGTCAGTAAAATCTACGTCATCACTCCTGTGGTCCATTGTAGGTAAAATTATTTTTTGTTATATAAATGAAGAGATGGGGATATGTATGACGAGTTTTTATTGGAGGAGATTGAAAAAGGTGGGATGGTTTGTAAGAATGAGACTTTAGCTAGTTTTTTGTGGGAAAAATTCGGGCAGTTGTTTTCCAATGGTGAAAGCCGAACAGTCGTTGTCCTCGGGTGGTTCCCCAGAGGTAGGAAGCAGTTAAGTAGAAGTGAATGTTTGTGAGTTTTCCTGAAGTAAGTGTATCTGACAGAAGCTGATCCAGTAAAATATTGTAAGTTATATTTTCTACTTATATTCCAAGAGTCACTGTGCAGGCCAGAACGAGAGATTCAGTTTATCGATAGGAGAAGAGGCTAGCATAATTTGAACGATACGTGCATTTGAAGGAGATCATTAAAGACGATGGGCTCGCAACAATTTGTTGTAAGATTGTTGATTGTCTAGGGGACTGCTAAGAATAGATAGAGTAGGCTACAAGGAACAAGGATTTGGACAACTCATCATCAGAGAGATAGTTTTGCTATTCATCAGTTTTCTTTATTAACAACACAATTTTTACAATTGCTTTAGAAAAGGTAGGAATATTTTGATTAGAAGATTAAGAACAACAATTTTGATTTGAGATTTTAATTTAGATTGTATGTACCATTAATTTTGAAGGTTCACGTAACTAGAACAAAAGTTTGATAATCATTATATGAGATATTGTTTATTGAAGATATTTGAGTGTGGGTTTTATTTCAATATTTTTTTATTTCAATATATAATGTTATATCATATATGTTTTTAATTATTTTCGTATTCTTTGGACCTTACCTCTCACACATAAAGCATAGATAATAAAGCACGAGTATAACCCTGAGATAAGAGAATTAAATAGTGTGATAGAATCATAATCATATCATTTAAATAAGTTTAATTAATTAATTAATTAGCTAATTAATTGCTTGGCGCACTTAAGACTTTGAATATCACAATAATATATATATATATATATATATATATATATATATATATATATATATATATATATATATATAATATATATATAATAAGGATCACTCAGACTCAGACGAGTGGTGGGTTCAAATATCGGCCTACTAGGTGGAGAAATAAAAGACAAAGTTGATAATACTTCATCTATTTTGAAGTCGTTTCGCTATCGAATTCTGATAGCATCATCAGTTCTTTTAAAAATTTTATATTATGAGAACCACACATTCAAGAAGAAGATGTTACATAGTTACCTTTAAAAAGACATGTAGTTGTCAATGGTATTAAAAAGTTAGTACAAAAACTCAGATAAATGGACATCATATGGTGATATTGTATAAACAATCAAATAACTAACAACATTTAGAGACTTAATAAAAATTAGCAAAGAAACAGAACACGTGGTCTAATCTACATATAATATTTTATATAATATTAACTAGTGAAAAAAAGCTAAGAAAATCATCGATTCACTTCCAACTATGAAAGAATTATTTTATGACTTTATCTTAACTTTTGGTAGCATTATTTAAGTTATCTACATTGAGATATAAAAAATATATATAAAAAAAAAATAAAGTGAAGTTACCACTGTATGCTTAGCACCTGTTGCGGTTGAAATGGCGTTAATTGAAAGATACAGAGCCAATGACATGAACAGACAGCCAACCCTGAGGTCGAAATTTCTTCGACAGAACAGCAAAATTAAGAGTACCAACCCATTATTTTAAGGGCGGTATATTTGAAAAAGTTAACATGAGTTTGAATGATACCCGCCTGTAAGAGACTGAACAATGAAAGAAATTAGCGATAACGTTAATCCCCTGCACCAACCAGTCTAGAACGAACAGGTAGGCAAAATTCATTCAACTTCGTATATAAAAGAGTGAAAAATCGTCAACATTGTAGTTGGATATACAGCTACAGGTGAATGACGATAAGCACCTAATTTCCACAAAAGTCCAAGGTCCCACGCTTGGAACTTTAATGTATAAGGTATTCTAAGAATAAATTGCATTAATTTGTATTAAGGCTCATCCACGAAAATCCTAACGGTAAATTTCAGTTTGCTATCTCTATTTCAAAAATTTCTTTCTTTACGAAAACAAATCTGTCATGAAGTAATATTCTAAACTTCGTATCTCTCTCAAGCCCAGGTCAAAAATGCGTTTACCTTTTACTCGAGCCGATTATACACCGAGACAACCCCTGCAGTGACAGGTTTTGTCTTACAATAAGACCATAAATCTCTTTAGTGGTGTTTTGAGTAAATATAATAACAGATCAAAGTAATATAATCTATTCATAAATTTACAATGTAACAAATGTACATACATAATTTATTTGTTATTTTTTTTACGGAAAAATTGGCTGTCTGAAGTTTAACGTAGATTAAAGTTTACGGAAAATAAAAATTATAAAAAAAAGATTATTATTATATATCATAAAAATTTTATTAGTATCACGATCATTAAAATTGATAAAATGAAACGATATAAATATAGAATTATGTCTAATGTTTCTTCAGAAGGTGTTTCAAATAAAAATTATAATAAAAATCTTATCTAATTGGTATCACGATCATTAAAATTGATAAAATGAAACTATATAAATGTAGAATTATGTCTAATGTTTCTTCAGAAGGTGTTTCAAATAAAAATTATAGTAATAAACATCTTGAAATTTTTGTAGCATATTTTCCCACAGTTCCATATATTTATCAATCTTTTCGAATAAAATATTTTTTGGCGTCCATACCGCAGACTAACAGTATTCTCTATTCGATATAAATAACAAAATAACTGTCCTTGCACTGGTTAGTAATAGAAATCAGTTCTTTTTAAAATTTCTTAAAGGAAGGAATAATTTAATTACGCTGTCATTTCCAATTTTGATTTTTGATATTGAATTTGATAGGTTGTGATTTATTACACCAAAATCTAATAAAATATACCATGACACAAGAAATAGTTTCAGAATAAGTTTGATGTGTTAATTATTGTCATTCAGTAAGAGACTAATTTACTTCTTACAATGCTAATCTAACAGACAATTATTATTGTCAAATGAAAGAAATAAGAAAAAAGAGATTTATGAGGAGCATTAATGAAACTTAGATGTATACTGAGTACTTATTTCAAAAATTTACAACTAAGAATTTAATTTGTTATATGTAAATACCTATACTCCTAGATCTAGAGAAAATGGGAGTGCGACAATGGGAATTACTGGCACAGGACCGACAAACATGGAAGGCAATGGTAACCGCGGCAAAGAATTACGAAGAGTTGTAGCGCCATTGATGATGATGATGATGATGAAATATACTGTATAACTATTTATATGGATGTGAAATATGGATCATGAAGGATAATATGATGGACATTTTAGGATGTACGTTGAAAAATTAAGGCAAATATCGAGCACAAATTTAATAATCAAATCTTGCAAAAGTTCTTTCGCTTTCTACAGCATCATCAGGGGCATCTGAAACAAGCCAAGAAAAGTTTTTTTTAAATGAACAAAATTAATAAACTTCGATAAAAAACTCGAAGTTAATGGATGATAAAAGTTTTTTGTGATTAACATTTTAGACTTACTTCGTCAAATTTGGGCTATCCAGCAAGCGCAGATGCCCCTGATGATGCTGTAGAAAGCGAAAGTACTTGGGCAAGATTTGATTATTAAATTTGTGCTCGAAATTTGCCTTCATTTTTTAAAGTTCATTTATTCGAGCATTCAACCTTATATCAATAATTTAGGATGTGAGTCAGGTATATGATAAAGTATGGCAAAGATGCCATAACTATAAACTAAGACTACATTTACCAAAACGGTACTCTCAAATAATTGACTCCTGCATCTTGGAAAGATATTTCAGAATTAAACAGGAAGAAACATACATGGAATTGACAGATATTACAGCAGGGCTGCCACAAAGAAGTGTCTTTACCTTTTGTATACGTGTTGTATTATTGTCCTAGAAAATATACAATTGCAACATTTACCAAAGATATTGCTATCATAGCAATGTGCAAAACCAGCAAGGAAGCGACAAAGAAATTACACAGATGTTAATCAAATATATACTCCAGGGAAATAAGCAAAAAATAGACCATGTTCGTGATACTCAATAATCCAGGTCGCTGACAACTTTTTTAGTTATTGTAGACCTCTAGGAAAAAAACCTACTTGTTTCTTGCCTTGAATCTGGAGCTGTTTTTTAATTATTGACAATTTAATGCAAAAAACGCGACTGTTTCTATGATTATTGATACTAGTATTAAAAAAAAAAATAGATTTTTGGAAGAAAATTGTTTTTTGCACGAATTGTTTAAAAAAACTAGACTATTTATTAATTAATTAATATATAAACAAATTACTAATTCCTAATGTACGTAGAAATTACATACAAATTAAAAAAAGAATGATCAAAATCCATTGAGTAGATCCGGAAATATAGAAAATTTTATTAGTTTGAAATTGCTTGTTCGGTATGGATTTGTAGGATCTTCCTAGTCACCATTTGAACTACATTTTTGAAAATTCGTAGAGGGTCCTGTAAAGGTACAATGTTTGTGCAAATGTTTTAACAAAAAATACAAATCCCATTCCTTAACATGGCAAAAAATGAGGTTCCTTAATTATTATAATCAAATTAGCTGTGAATTATCATCTTTTCTTTGACTTGATCTACTACTTGTAATTGGTCGTAAAACACTTCCCTTGTTGTTTGAGGCTTAATATTTTCTGGGCCGTATACTCCGATAATGTTCAGGTCTTCCTTCTCCATTCTTATCTTTGATGTTACTATTCTTTCTGATATGTATTGACACTCTTTGATGTAATTTTGATACCTTTGGTGTATTAGTAAGGCTACACCTTTTTTGGCTCTGTTTTCTTTTGCTACTCCACTGTAGATTAGTATGTATTCACCTAATTTTGATTGACCTTTTCCTTTATTTTTTGTTTGCTGTAGAGCACACATGTCTATTTCTTTCTCTTTCAACACTTGGGTTATTTCTTGGTCCCTTGAGTTGAGTGATCTGATATTCCAAGTAATTCTCATCTGGGTTTTGGATGTTTTTCGCTTGTCCTTATTTCTTGCCGTAGTCGTCTTCATAGTATCAATCCAGTTCCGAGACTGTACATTGTTTCTTTGAGCAGTATTTGATTTTACGATTGGTAGGTTGCTGAGCAATAAATATAAATAATTAAATTTCATATTCAAATACTGCAAAATATTTGGTTATTACTCTGAGCTCATGTAAAGAAGAAAAGAAAATAATAATTCTGATTGAAATACAAAAAAAAATGTACTGGATGATTGACCAAAACTCTACGCTGTTTCTATATAATAAATTATTATTATATAAGCAAATACTGAAACAATTGTATTATTATAAAAACAGTATAAATATTTAGAAGGAAAATGGAAAATCAACAGAAAATATTTCTATTCATATAAAAATTTAATAAAATTATAGGTACTTACTGCTTATTTATATAAAATTTCGTATTTTAAATACAATAAACACACTGGTTTGTCAAAAGTCGAAATAAGCCCTAATAATGTTATTCAACTTTATTTATCCTCCTCCGAGGGTTTTACCTACCTGGCAAGAATCCAGAAGCTACCGACAAGGACACCCTGTGCTGACGGAGAAAAAATTGCGTTTAGCAAAAATTTGAAATTTTTTAAAAGTTTATATCAAATAGCTGCTTTGTGTTACACTTTATGTTAAAAATAAAAACAGATTAGGAAAGTGGGTCAAATTCTGTAGTGCCCTATTTCAAAAAAAAAGTTTTTACGTTTATTTTAACCAAAAACATTTAAAAAAAAAATATTGTTTAAACAATTTATTAATTTACAACCAAATAGTGCACTAGAACTTTTTTAGACCTTTCATATAAAAAAAGAATCATCTCAATATCTGCCATAGTTTTTGCGTTATTTGATATAAACTTTTACATTGGAATTTACCTATGCCCAGAATCGCGAGGATCGGCCTTAAAGTAAATATCAAAAATTCACATTAATCAAAGTATGAAAAACGTCAGTGTATGCAATGTGAGTTTCATAAGCAAGTTTAAGTTAATTGACATTATTTTAATATTGTATTTTATCAAAGTGTTAATTATAATAAGTTAGAGTTTTAGAATTATTTAATAAAAGCACGTGTTCTGTTGCTTTGCTAATTTTACTAAGTTTCTAAATGTTGTTAGTTATTTGATTGTTTATACAATATCACCATATGATGTCCATTTATCTGAGTTTTTGTACTAACTTTTTAATACCATTGACAACTACATGTCTTTTTAAAGGTAACTAACATCTATCATGTAACATCTTCTTCATGAATGTGTGGTTCTCATAATGTAAAATTTTTAGATGAACTGATGATGCTATCTGAAATCGATAGCAAAACGGTTCCAAAATAGATGAAGTAGTATCAACTTTGTCTTTTATTTCTCCACCTAGTAGACCGATATTTGAACCCACCACTCGTCTGAGTGATCCTTATTATATATTGGATAGACTGTCGTACTCCTTGTTGCGATATATACATATATATATATATATATATATATATATATATATATATATATATATATATATATATATATATATTCAGGGATTCTACAGTATTCACTACCTTCCCTCGCTCAATCGTTTCCATCTCTCTCGGTTGTCTCATTCTCCATCTTTATACCTCTCTTACGCATGGCGTCGTCTACTTCGTTCCTCCAGGATCTTCGGGGACGTCCTCTTTTCCTTCTTCCTATGGGGCTCCATTCGGTTATTCTCTTTATCCATCTACTGTCGCTAGTTTTTCTTACATGTCCATATCACTTTAGTCTTTTTTGTTCTAAATATATTATTATGTCTGTTTTGATTAACGTTCTTTGCTTTATTTCGTCATTACTTTTCCTATTCATTCTTGTTACTTTGCAGCATCTTTGCAGGCATCCTATCTGTATTGCTACTATCTTACTGCTGTTTTTCTTATTTACAATCCATTTTTCAACCCCAAAAATCTGTGTTTTTGTCTTTTTATTTAGGTATCTATCCCACCACACCGAGTTAAGTTGTCGGATTATTGTTCTTGTTTGTCCTAATCTTCATAGAATTTCTTCCTCTGTTATTGCCTTTTTTGTGATTGTAAACCCCAAGTTTTTGAATTTATCCTTTCCTTTGATTGTTACGTTGTCATCAATATGTATATCTTCTATGTCTTCTTCACTTGTAGATAGGTAGTCTGCTTTTGCGAGGTTAACATCTAGGCCAGCCTTGGTATATTCTTCTTGTAGTTTCTTCATCATATAGCTAAGGTCGTCTTGGTCTTGTGATTGATCACTACTTGATCGTCTGCAAAGCTTAACGTATACAGGTATTCGTTTCGTACCGGAACGAAAGTCAAGGATTTATCTAAGTTAATTTGGATAGGGTTGAAAATGTGGAACAATCCTGCAGAAGCCCTTTTGGTGTGATGAAGTCTCCTATGATTCTTATTCCCACTTTAATGGACACTTTATTTTCTTTATACAGAGCTTTTGTAGCTTCTATGAGTTCCGTCTGTATTTCTAATTTGTACATTACCTTCATAGTCATACGCCTTTCTCAGGTCCACAAATGCCAAATGTATATCTAGATGTTTTTTGTTTTTTTCTTTTTCAACAGTGGTTCCAGTGTGTATATGTGGTCTATAAATAATCTCGCTGCCGTAAAGCCTGCCTGATTCTCCCCGATTTTGCCTTTAATTGCTTGCTTAATCTCTTCTCGCAGTATCTTCTCATATAATCTTTCTATTGATGATATTACGCTTATTCCTTTGTAGTTTTTGCATCGTTTTCTATTTTATTTCTTAAATATAGTTGTCATATATGCCTCCGTCCATTCCTTTGGAAACTCTTCTCCATTTTCGAGTATCGAGGATTTTTACTTTTACCAATCACCAAGGTTTTTTCTTTTACCCATTTAAATTTGCACACAATAATACGGTCAGTCTTCTTTAGCGGATTTACCCGCAGTGCACTTTTCATTACGAAATGTAAAAGTTTTACTTGGTAAGGCTCAATAATACAGGAGAGCATCGTCAGAGTTATAACTAACTTTCACATGATAGCCACTTAATAAATTTGGCAGCTTTTTTTGCCACTCTGAAATGTCGTCAAGATTAATATTTGCAGCTTCTTCAGAAATTGTTTCAAATATATTGTCGTAAGCAAAACTTCTAAAGCCAACCATTGGAAGCTTTGAAATTTAAATTGGGTTCTTTCGCCTCTAAACCTCTTTCTTTTATTATCGGTCCAGAAAATGGAATGTTTTTTTCCCACTTTCAAAAATAATCGTAAAATTAAGTATCGATGGCAATACTCAGTTTTCGTCCTTTTTTTGTTGATCATTTCCACTTTTACTACACTACTTTTTTAAATCGGCCTTTTTAACTTTTTCTTACTTCTTCTTCGTCTTCTGGTTCCTATCCGTTTCGGATGTTGGAAATCATATTGGCAATCATAACCTTGATCGCTGCGGCTCGAAACAGCTCCGTTGAGGTTTTCTTAAACCATGTTCTTAAATTCCGCAGCCATGATATTCTCCTTCTACCGGGTCTTGCTTACCTTTGACTTTACCTGGCAATATAGACTGTAGCAGGGAGTAACGGTGCTGATTTCTCATAACGTGTCCCAGATATTGCAATTTTATGCGTTTGATCGTAAACACAATCTCTGGTTCCTTCTTCATTTTTCCTAGAACTTCCTTGTTCGTGATCCTTGCTGTCCATGATATTCCCAGCATTCTTCTATAAAGCCACATCTCAAATGCTTTAAGTTTTTTAATAGTGGCGTCTGTAAGCGTCCATGCCTCCACCCCGTACAACAACACAGAGAAAACATAGCATCTCAAATGTCTCATTTTTGTATCAAGGGATATGTTGTGACTTCTGAAGATGGCGCTCATTTTGTTAAAGACCGTTCTTGCCTTTCCTATGCGGCACTTTATTTCCTGTAAATTGCTCCACTGTTCGCTAATAATAGTTCCCAGGTAACAATACTGTTTTACTCGCTCTATCTGCGTCCCATTAATGTATATATGAGCCCCATTTATATTCTCCTTGCTGATAATCATTTGTTTCGTTTTGTGGGTATTAATGTGTAGTACGTACTGTTGACTGTACTCGTTTATTCTGTCCATTAGCCTCTGAAGTCCCTCTAAACTATCTGCTATAACCATGGTGTCGTCGGCATATCTAACATTGTTTACTCTTTCACCATTTAGAAGGATGCCTTCGTCTATTCCGTAAAGAGCCTCGTTAAAAATTTTCTCTGAGTACATATTAAATATCAACGGCGATAGGATACATCCCTGTCTAACTCCACGTAGTATTTTTATGTGATCTGTTTCTTCTCCGTTAATTTTCTTACTTTCAAATTAAAAACTTTCTTTTAGTCGACGACATTGTTACCCTTAGATCAGAATATCGCAACTAAAATACAAATGTCTACAAAGGATGAGTAAACTCTAAAATTATTTTTTCCAAATTAAACTCGATGTACCTAAATTACCTATTTTTATGACCATATGTATCTATAATTAGTTTTATGACTACAAGTAATGTATTTACATATTTGGATTTCCGGATCCCCAATTTTAATCTTTTAGTCGCCGTTATTTGACTGTCTGTTGTTGGTTAGTAAAATTACAATAATTTTTTAGAAAAATTAGGCAAATTTTGTCCGAAGTCGTTCTGAAGAGGGTCCGTTGTTCAGAGGTGTCTTTCTATTTACCCACATATGAAATGTTCGGTAACCTATAAACTGTCTGTTCAACAAAAGTTTTCGTTGTGAAGAGGTGTCCGTTAAAAGCAGTTTTACTATAATAGCAATGCAAAGTTATGTAAGCATAAAAAATAAAATAGAAAAACAGCAGGAAAAGTCACCTAATCATAATTATAAAAAGTCGTAGATAAAACCGGAGCTATTAGGTATAATGAGTAAAAGACGAATACTAAAGGATAAACAATCTAATTTGTAGTTTTAAGTGATGGATAAAAGCTTTTTGAGCAACCTGTACATAATTCCTTGGTCACCATATACATAATTTTTTGTTTTAAATATAATTTTGTTCTTAAATTTAAAATTCACTTAAAAAACACTTCTTTCCCAATATTTACTTGTTCCACGTGAATTCTTAAAAATTTAATAAAATTCACATATTTCCTATTCGAGCAAACTCAATATCGGAACCTTTTCGGTCCTATTAGATTTTATTACACACACACTGAACGTTTATATTACTTCTACAAACATTGTTACATTTATTGAAAGCTTCCATTGATTTTCCAATATGGTGGCGGAGGCACTCTCCTTCGACTTTATTGATGCATATTAAAACTTAAGAGCTGTGTCAATGATGTGAATATGAAATTTTTGATTTGTAGAATGGGCCGTTATACCGAACTGATGTGCTCAACGCGAACAGGATGGAATATTCTCTAAGGAAACATAAATACCTTATCTATTGATACAACAACGGGGTTAAGTTCTTGACAATTGAATACCTTAAATATAAGAAACAAAATAGAGACTTGGATATTGGCATTTACGAAAAAATAAGCAGATAAAGTCATTAGTTTTAACACATTAGTTTTAACGAAGAAATATTAATATTATTGTTTATATACTTTGGTGTACAGCTTTTTGATAGCATCTCATTAAGAACATTTTTGAGACAAAGTTGCTATATTAGCGTCCAATTACTTTTTCTCTGTAGTAAAATATTAAGGCGAGAGTCATGAAAATAACGTCACGAAACGAAATGGCGGTTCGTAGTTCGCAGTCACAGTAAACAGTTGAAAGAGTCCGTTGACGCGGCGAGTAGAGTCCGTTTAACGACGTGTAAACTTTTTCAATTTTAATAACATCTATAAAAAAATCTAAATCAATAATGAAATTACTTTATTTAGTTCTAAAATTATTAAAAATATTGAAATTTTAAAAATACAGATAATATTGTAAGCATAAAGCTAATGTGAAATCTAAATGTTTTAAATATTAAACACTATTAGATGATAAATTAAGTACCTTAGATGATAAAATTTTAGATTATTTAGATCAATAATTAATTCGTTATTTAACTGAAACTGCTTTTGCGGGAGTAGATTTCTGATCGAATCTAACCTTAATTTGGTAACTGATGATTTCAGTCTTATTGCTGGCGAAATCATGGACGTTAACCAATCGATTCTTTGAGCCGCTGAAATATTCATGGAATGTCTTGGTTCAACTCTACACCTGGTAGGTTGCATTTGGGCATTCGATAAGAAGCTTTATCTCTCGAGCAGTTAATAGCGTTGCTGGAGTGCAGTTGCTTCATGTTGAGAGATTGGGCAGGCTAGCATAAACAGAGGTAACAACTTGTTTTAGTCTCGGAGCACCAACTTATTCTAGTCTTTTTGATTTTTATGTACAAACCGTTACAATAATTGTTAACGGTCCGGTTATGTCTTTCGGCCTTTCCGTTCGAGTGAGGATGACATGGTGGTATTCTCGTGTTTTCAATTCGTAACAAAGCTAATCATAGTTTTTTAAACTTACGATTCGAAGTTGCGCTCTTGGCCGTAATGTATTAGAAGTTGAACCTCACGTAATGGTTTCTTTGGTCGATTAGTACAACTATTTCTAGCCGCTTAAGAAAATAGTCCATAGTAATCGTCAAATGTTTATTTCTCGTTGTCACTAGAACTGGTCCCAGAACATCAACAGCAACTCGTTTTTATGGAGGCATGGTTATGTATTGTTTAAATTTTCCTCTAAGTATTGTTTTGGATCCCGTTTTGTATGCACGTAGGTCACATCGTTTGCACTCTTCGTCCACATCTTGCTGATAATTAACCCTGTGTTATCTATCTTGGACTCTAGCTAGATTTCTCTTAATCTCAAAATGTACCCTGGAGCTGGTAGCATGAAGTTCTTTAAGCACTTTCTTGACACATGTCCTTGGGAAAACAACTTCTAGCACTGTACTTGTTTTACATGAACTATTTTATTTACGAGTGATGACGTCATTTCCACCACTTCTTTCCGCTCGGGAACGCGTATTAAAATTATAAAATAAAAACATCTTCTATTATAGGGTTGGAGCAGGTGTCTAGTTAAATGACAGCTTCCTCTTAGTAAGGTTATGGAGAAGTTGACCATCATTTTAAAATATTTAACGAAGCGACGTTCTTCTTCTTCTAGTTCCATGACCGTTATCGATCGTTGGATATCATGTTGGCTACCATATTCGCTATCGTGACTTTATTGACAGCAGCTCTAAATAATGATGTAGTTGATTTTCCATACCATTGCCTTAGATTTTTCAGCCATGATGTTCTTCTTCTACCAGGACCACGATTACCTTGGATCTTTCCCTGAATAATCAGATGTAAAAGATCATATTTTTCAGGGTGTCTCATAATATGACCGAAGTATTCCAGCTTGCGTTTCTTTATTATATTGACCAGTTGTGCTGTTTGGTTCAGCCGTCTAAGGACCTCCTCATTTCTAACTCTGTCGACCCAGCTTATTTTCAGTAGTCGTCTGTATACCCACATCTCAAAGGCTGTCAAGCGTTTAAGCATAGCCTCAGTTAGGGTCCACGCTTCTACTCCATACAGCAGGACAGGAAAGATGTAGCAAGATACCATACGAACTCTAAGGTCAATGCTAAGATCATGACTGCAAAGTACGTTTCTCATTTTTACAAAGGCAGCTCGGGCTTGTTCTATTCGGCTTTTAATTTCTGCGGTTGGATCCCAGCTCTCATTGATATTACTGCCGAGATACACGAGTTTCTCTACTCTGTCCAGTGTGGCATCTCCGACTTTTATACCGTCATCATGTATATAATTTTGTTTGCTAACTATCATATATTTAGTTTTCTTAACGTTGAGTTTTAGTCCATACTGGTCACACGTCTGTTTTATTTTGTTCATTAGATTTTGAAGGTCTTCTCCGCAATTGGCAAGGACTAAGGTATCGTCGGCATATCTAATATTGTTGACGGTTACTCCATTCACAATAATACCTTCGGTTGTCTCCATTAAGGCTTCCTTAAATATTTCCTCCGAATATAAGTTAAAAAGTAAAGGCGACAATATACAGCCTTGTCTCACTCCTCTTTTTATATTTATTTCATCCGACAGTTCTTGTTCAACCTTTATTCTTGCCACTTGATGCCAGTATAGATTTGTAATTATTCGTAGATCTTTATCGTCCAATCCAGCTGTTTCCAATATTTCTAGCATTTTGTTATGTCGGACTTTGTCAAAAGCTTTTTCAAAATCGATTGCACAAATATACACATTTTGATTTATATCTCTGCATCTCTGTACTAGCACCTGCATACTAAACAAGGCTTCTCTTGTACCCAAGCCACTCCTAAACCCAAATTGAGTATTGCTAATTCTGTCCTCTAACAGCGTATAAATTCTGCTGTGTATTACTCGCAGAAATATTTTCAAAACGTGACTCATCAGACGAGTTACGAAGCGACGTTAGTAAGTTTAAAAGCCAAGAAAATTGCGGATATTGTATTTGTTTCTTTATGTTGGCCATTATTTTACTGCTTTTAGTTTTGTTGGGTCTGCTGCAGCAAAAGGAAAATACCTTTTTCTTGGAAGAGCTTGCAAAATTTTATATTTACTTGTAGCTGAGCGTTGCTAATTTTTAGTATATTGCCAATCTTCTAAAGTACATACAGAACCTCATGGAGCCATGTTTCTTGGTTACCAATAGCCCCTGGAGAACACCAGGGGCTAGTCGACTATTTGATAACATTAATTTCCTCATATCTTTTATAACCGTTTCAAAAGTTTCAAATTATTTTGCAAATCAATGTTGCTCACGCCATCTATCCTCCGAGTACATCTAAATTACCCCAAATACGCTATTGTAGTTTCTAATAGCTCCGACCGTCGGCGTACCCTCAAAATTAGAGCGTTCGTAAACTTTTCGCCACTCACCGTTCTTTATCTCTTTGTACGTCCAACACACAGAAGAAAAATTTTGTTTTAGTGGTCTCTTGATGAGGTAAGCCAAAAAAAATTCCTTTTCTCTTATATATTTTTAAAGAAATATTTATTTTAGATCCTTACTGGAAGCACTAATAGTAACTAGAACTATGTTTATTGGCCCGAAGTTATAGAAATAGCTATAGGTTTATGGTAAATGTGTTCTGAAAGCAACAATTCGAAGAATGTCTTATTTGTTTAGCCGCCCAATCCTCTATATTTTTATAGTGGACATTATTTTTTTGCTGCAAATAGATTCAACGTTTCTGCCAGCCTGAATACATAGAGGTTAAAAAATTATATCCTTTCTGCACACCACAAAATCATTTGGATAATTCAGGTGGTACTTATGAACAGTAAAGATTATCTACGAAACAAATAACAGTAAAGTGATTTGTTATTGATATTGTAATTACAATAAAAATTTCTTTTCTACCTAATATACAAAGGTATTTTTCATTTAAACGAATTTTAAAATTTGGGATAACATAATAATTATATTTTCATATATTCCTCATTCATAATCGAATGTTAAAATATAAAATGTTTGTTTTCTTACGATTGGATTTTAATTTTAGTTTTGTGTAACTTATTTCCATTTGTAACTTAATACCATAACTCATTTGTTTATTTCTTTCCTGGGATGACGTAACCTTTTTAAATTAGAATCGTTTAATAACTTTTGTTCCTTACAAAATAATAATGGTTAACATTGTTTTAACTTTTTCATTTTATTTCTTTGTCTGAGCTCGTTTCCTCACAGAGATAAACTATTTCGTAAGTATTGGCGCCCAATGCATTTTAATTTTAAAGATAATACAAACAACTTCGCTATATGATTTTTAGGCAGAAAGGCCTAGATTGTTTGTGTACTTAAGTAAATAGTTTGTTCAAGTTACACTTTAAGAATGACAAAAACTTCTTTTTGTTTTAAAAGTGGGAGAGTTCTTGGTGCATGACTTATGCGATTAAATTTGTCACAATTGATTCTTCTTCTTTGAGTGCCGGCTCCCTACGAAGGTTGGCAATCATAATGGCTATTTTTATTTTAGAACTTGCTGCTCTAAACAAATCAATCGATCTGCATTGATACCAATCACGTAGATTCTTTAACCATGAGTTCTGCCTTCGGCCACCAGATCTTCTTCCTTGAATCTTTCCCTGTATTATGAGTCTTAAAATTTTATATTTTGGACCCCTCATCACGTGGCCTAGGTATTTCAGTTCTCTGGTTTGTATAGTGGTGATTAGTTCTGTTTCTTTACCAACCCTATTCAGTACTTCTTTATTTGTAATTCTATCAGTCCATGATAGTCCACCAGAGTTCGAAGGCCTCGATTTTTTTAAATTGCATTTTTTTAATGTCCAAGTCTCAGCTCCATATAATAATATTGAAAATATATAACAGAAAATAGTACGTAGTCTGATCTCCAAATTTAGATTTTTGTACGTTATAAGTGGCTTCATTCGTATAACTACTGATCTGGCAATCTTTATTCGCCTGTTTATTTCTACAGTATGATTATTGGTTTAATTGATCAAAGTTCCCAAGTACTGATATTTTTCTACTTGTTCTATCACGATACCAACAGTGTCGTCTGGATATCGTAAGTTGTTAATTAATTTTTCGTTAACGGTGACTCCCGCTTCGATATTATTGAGAGTGTTTTGGAAAATTTCTTCAGAATAAAAGTGGCGATAAAACACATCCCTGTCTAACTCCTCTACAGATCTTCATTTCTTCTGAGTGTTGCCCATCAATTTGAACTATGGCACTTTGATTTCAATATAATATTTGCACTATATTTATGATTTTACTGCAAATGCGCTTGTTCATAAGTATTGATATTAGTTTTTCATGTCTTATAGTTATAAATGCTGACTTCAGCCACTCTTGTGGAATTATTCCCGTATCGTACACCGTGTTGAATAAATCAGATACCAGCATATTCTAGTCTAAGCGGCAGATTTATTTAGAATTTTAAACTGCTACGTTAGCCTTTTTGTTTTGTGTACACCAAGCTGGGGATTGAACTCACATCCGCTGAACCACTCGCAGTGAAGCGAATGAGAATCCGGCCGCGCAGCCCGCTTGGCTATGTGACCGACACAACATGATTTATAACGATCGGTAATGGTCGTGGATTTAAATAACGAACAAAATCAAGACTAATGCTTGTATAATTAGAAGTATTTTGTTTATCTCTTGTATTAAACATATTTACGGCTATACTGAAGCTATAGCTGTTGGGAATTATAATATGTTTAAGAATCTTTTGTAACACGTTTGAGATATTACGTATGTAACATGTTCTGTTGTTTAACTGGCCTGGTTCATTAATATTTGTTTCGAGGTTAATCTTAAATAAGAATGGCAGGGTCAATTTTTGCCCTAATCAAACTGTGTACTTATTTCTCATAAAGATGGGAGGACTCGTCTTTTCCTACGATACCAAGTATATCATTTGCGTGCAGTAGTCGCTTTAACCTTTTACTTAGTTAGGTATTACACTTTACCATACCTTAAGTTTGTAAAGAATAATTGCCAATTTAAAAGATAAAAAAATAACCTCTAACCCAGCAGAAGAAGAGTCATGATGATATTTCTAACGCTAAAACAATTATTATTGATTATGATACTTATTCTGAACTAAGTAATATTGATCTGGGTGATACTGTGAGGAATGACTTTGATTTTACTTAAGACGTAACCTTGTTGTCTTACGTAAAAAAATTGATTAGTTTATCTCATGACAACGTTTGACAAACAGAAAAAAACTGCCAAATATAATAAATACATTTTTACAACGTTACTAGATGTACTAGATAAAATATAGTATGCAACTCGCAAGAGTTTGGTCACTACTCTTTAATAATTGATCGTATTAATACATTATATAACATTTTAACGTTGAATATTTGATGGTTTCCTTCATACTTAGTAAAAAACGGATGGTCGACATTTCCCACACAGAAATACGCCAGGTACCACACTGTGGGAGTAGTACTGTAAACTTAGAGTGTCTGTCAGACTCGCTTACAAAACGGGCTGTCACTTATTGAGTTGAGTACGTAAACTGTTCTCTGTATGTTTTAACATAAATCGGGGAATTGTTGCCTGATGGCTATCGAAGAACCGTCTGTGATCATATCCCCCTATCACTGTAACATAAATTGTATTTTCTGAGCTTACCTTGTATACATCAGCATATAAATATAAAAAGTGGGAAAAAGCGGCATCCTTTGATGTTTGCATCTGTTCAGGTGTTTGAGTGACGTCACGCTCACTAACAAGTCGAGTCATTTCGTCTCTTTCGTCTTCTTCTTTTCGTCAGCTGATCTTTTTCAGCTTTTTTTTTATTTACTAATTGAACGTCCACTGCTTGACAGGAGAACCCAATATTTTATACAATGCTACATATAAGCTTGCATTCTTTCATCTAGTGCTCGACGCATATTTTTCGCCCACTACTCTACATAGGTCTACGACTCTTTCCTCCAGTGCTGTACATAGGTCTACGATTATTTCCTCAAATGCTCTATATAGGTCTACGATTCTTTTGTTCACGGCTAGACATAGACATAGACTAGATGTATTGGATCTCAATGTATGGACCTGAACTTCGTGTTGGAGGAGTATGAACAAGAAGAAATTAGGGCGGGGACGCAGAAGGTTATCATAAAAGGAGGCGGAAAATCTTATGCCAAGTTGCTGAAACAAATAAAGGGTAGCGTAGATACGAAGAAGGAGGGGATTAGTGTCCAAAGCGCTAAAAAGACCAGCGGCGGAGATATCATCCTTGAAGTTGCAGGAAAAGAACAGGCCGAGCGCCAGTTTAGGTGGACATGTTTGATATAGACGGAGATGTTACAAAGGAAGAAATTCTGAGGCACGTTCGGAGATATACCGGCAGCAGGGGGACTAACGATGTCCAACTCGTCTCTATAATGGAAAATAGAGACGGGAATACAAACTTCACGGTCGGACTGACGCGGATCGCAGTCAAGAAAGCATTGTAGAAAGAACACATACCCATCGGCTGGAACTCGTGCAAGATACTAGAGAGATTGCACATCCAGCGATGCTCTAGATGCCTGCAGTTCGGGCATAGCAAAAATGAATGCAAGGGAGAAAACAGAGCGGACTGCTGCTATAGATGTGGCAAAGAGGGTCACCAGGTACCAGAATGCAGTCATTCGGAGGCTTTTTGCCTCACTTGTAAAGAAGCTGGGCACAAAGCCGACAGCTTACGATGCCCGGAGTATAGAAAACGGATATTGGAAAAACGGTAGGTCAAGAGAGACTCTGTCAGAAGAGAGAAGGAAAGAGTGGATGAAAGCACTTAGGACCAGTTATCAGACAGCGTACGGGTAAGTAAGTTAAAAAGATGAGACCCATTTATTACGAAGTTTCTACAAATAAATGTGGGAAGGTCGAGGGCTGCTCACGATGTTGCAGAGGCACTTGCACGGAGGGAAGGTTATGACATAATTCAATTTCAGGATCCCAACGTAAAGTTAGTTTCTAGACAGGGGATCATTAAAGATAGGTTGGAGACTGTACCGGTCGTCATAGCTGGTGACCTGAATGCGACGGATCGTCCAAGAAACCCACGAGTGCAAGATGGAAGAGGGAAATATCTATCAGAATGGATCTACGCAATGGGGCTTACCGTTTTAAATGACGGTAAGATACCTACGTTCGTGAGAGGTAATAGTGAATCCTTTCTCGACATCACACTGGCTTCAACCAAATTTCTAAACAGGGTCGTGAGCTGGACTATTTTGGAAGAAGAATTGCTTAGCTTAAACAAGTATGTGAGTTTTGAAATAGCTAGCAAAAGACAAAAACGTAAAAATGGGGATATCAATCTAAAGAGATGATTAAATGAGGAGGTTTTTGTAGATGCTTTTGGCTTGATTAGTATGGGATGTGAGGATGTGTGTGAGTTAATTGAGGGTCTGAGTGATGCACAAGAGTTGGCTTGTGTAAGATCAAATGGGAGGAATGAAATAAATCAACCATACTGGTAGAACGAGTAGCTTGAAAATCTAAGGACAAACTGCATGAGAGGTTGAAAAGAGTACAAGCAGTAGATTTGGAGGAGAGAATAAATGAATTAAAGCGAATGCAGAATGAATACAGGAATGAGATAAGAAGATCTAAGAAAGAAGAGTAGGTGAAGCAACCTGCTACAGGATCTCGAAAGGGATATTTGGGGCTTAGGATTATTTGTACCGAATTGAAAGGGAAACAGGAGGAGACCTCCCCTGCCTGAGGAGGAGAAACACCGTTTAATACGGAAACTTTTTCCTCAGGTGGAGAATAGGCGTGAAAGGGATATTGGTTTCGTCTATGCCTAACCTTTCACTGAATTGAAACTTGGCAAGGCTGTTGAACAGATGAAGATCCGAAAGCACCTGGCATAGATAAGTCATGCCGGAGACAGTAAGACTCGCCGCACTAAAATACTCGCACGTTTTTCTGAGATTTCTAAACAAACTGCTTGAACAACAGCAGTTTCCAACAATATTGAAAGAAGCTCAGGTTGTCCTTATACCCAAAGGTAAAGGTTAAGAGAAAGAGGTATTAGGCTACTAGGTACTAGGTACTATTAGGTACTAGGCTTAGAGAATTGGGCGTTGGTGAATACCTGGTCAACGTAATTGATAGATACTTCACTGACAGGTTTATAAGAGAAAAAGATACCAGCATCAGTTTGTCGCAGGGTGTTCCACAGGGTTTATTACTAGGTCCCATCCTGTGGAATGTCCTGTACGACAAGGTGTTGAGGCTACAGATGCCAAAGGGATGCTCTCTTGTAGCTTATGCTGATGATCTGGCACTGGTTGCGAAGGCGAGTCAGAAAACGGACATGGCTAATGCAGCTAATACAGCCCTGCGTCGCCTTAGTAGGTGGATTAGAGACAACGATCCACAGCTAGCGCGTCAGAAAACCGAGGTGTTAGTTCTCAAAGGGACACGAAAAAGATCCCCTCTTCGCTTTATAGTGGAGGTTGCACCGGTTAAATCAATTAAATATCTGGGAGTCTGGTTGTCGGAAGGTCTAAGGTTCGGAGTGCATATCCAAAAGATAGTAGAAAAGGCGAACCGAAATCTGGAAGCGTCGATACGGTTGATGCCAAACATTGAAGGCCCAACAAGCACCAAAAGAAAGGTGGTAAATGGAGTTTTCCAGTCGGTAGTAACCTACGCTGCCCCTGTGTGGTGTAGTGTACTAAACACTGCGAAATACGGTAAGCTGATGGAGACTTCGCAAAGGCGAATGCTTCTCAGGGTGTCTAGTGCACATAGGACAGTCTCAAATGAGGCTCTAGATGTCATTGAAGCGGTGATACCGATTGTTTTGTTGTGTAAAGAGAGAGCGAGGGTGTATGTGAGGAGGATGGATGTAAATATATATGAGAATAAAAGAGAAAGAATAATAGTGGAGTGGCAAATAAAATGGGCGAATGATAGTGGAAAGGGGAGGTGGACGAAAGAGCTTCTTCCTGATCTGAGATCGTGGTGGGAATTTAAGTTCAGGAAACTAGACTACTTTCTGACGCAGTTTCTGACCGGACATGGTAGTTTTGGCACCTTCACAAATAGAATAGGTAAATTTGTCTCGGCAGACTGTACTGTCTGTGCGGTACCGGATGCATCCGCCCACACTTTTAACTGCCAGATATGGGCAAATAAAATAGGACATTTAAAGAGGCGAATGGGTTTCGGGCTGGATGAAAGAAATATTGTAAACATAATGTTGAGAGGAGAAAAAGAATGAGGTACACTGTCTGATTTCTGGGGTGATAAAGAAAAAGAAAAAAGAGGACAGAGGAGGAAATTAAACCAGGTTCTAAAAATGTACCGTTAATATTGTTTATTAGTTTATGGCCTAACGTCTTAACATTTTCTGATTTACGGTAATAGATATGGTTATATATAAATTTTTAGTTTTTTATTTTAGTTGTTTATTGAGTGGCAAGACCACCTCTCTGGAACGGTGGTTAAGGCTTAGCATCTGGCTTAGTATCCACTGGCCACTCGGCCGAAATATACCAGGGTGTCTTGTTCCGTGACGTAGAGGTCCAAAAAAGATTTCCCCCACTGTTGCATGTCAGATTTCAATGGATACCTTCTTAGGTTCTTACTGGAATCTGGCAATACGGCAATTAAAAAAAAAAGATGTACTGGATCAGTTTTGTGGTAATTATAAGTTTGGAAGACGTACTAAGAGATGGCCAGCGACTATTTGGTTTTGGATTATCTTTTTAAGAAAAAAACTAATATCGGAACACTTAATTCGGCTTTTTCAACTGTTAAATATTTCCAGGGAATTGAGCATTGAACATTACTCACAATAACCAAGACCAAAATATGATTGTTAAAAGAGCATCTAAACGAGCAAGGTGTTATAATACAGAGAGGTGTTATATTACGAAGACAGAGGAGTACTAAGGTCTTACTTTTATTGTCACTAGTAATCATAAATGGAAATATGGTGATATGTACTAATTTATTTATAAAACTATTTCTTGGTGACAAAATACCACAAATTAATATTTACAAGTAAGGAAAGTGACTCATTCTTGTTTTTTTGGTAAGTTGTACTTTTAATTAATTAAATTTTATTTCGGTAAAGAAAAACCAGTAAATTATTATTTCATTTGTAGGACTTGTTTTCCCATGTGTTTAATGTCTAATAAAACATCATGTAAAACATGACATTTTCGAATATTTTTAATAAATATTAAAACAAGATATGTAACATAATTGTATGTACATATCTTTTTGTACATTTACTTTTCACTTAATTTGTTCTACTTTAACGTATATCGGTAATGTAATAAAATTTTCCGTGTACAAAACATTCGCTAATGCGTTACTTGCATGTAGTCCATTTAATTGTTCAGACATTTGTATTCTTTTGTGAAAAAGTTTAAAGGTAACACCATTTTGTATTATTCAGCGATACTTCGTCATTAAAAAGAGTAGTTGTGCCTTTTAATTGAGACCCCCGCAACCGCTTCACCCACCGCCTCCACCATCACCACCAAAAACGCAAAATACAAAAGCTGACAAATGAAAATTGCAGTGCGTCCTCATTAATACAAGAATGATTGAAGTTTGTGAAGTTCCACCAACAATTAGAAAAGTTCTTTTGTGTTGCCTTTTGCTCTCTAATAAATTTTCGGTATCATTAAATTTAATTCCTGTTGTAATGGTTACAAGTTTGTTCTGTCGAATGAACTACGTCACGAGAAAGTTTGCGGATTCGCATAGGCGGTACGAAACCGTTTTCAAGACATCTTTTTTAAGATCACGTTTCTTAAAAAAAAAAAAAACACACAATTTTTTCCAAAAAAATATCTTATTAATAATAGCAAACGTGTTAAATGATAAATCAATAATAAAAATCAATACCTTCTACTAAGGATTCTTGGATAAAAAATATCTCCCCAGTTGAAATTCCATCAAACGTTATTAAGTTTCTCTCGTTAGGTCGTAAGTTTAGCATTGAACCACGGTTGGGGATTGATTTTCCTATTAAACCGCTTTTATCTGATATTGATTTTATATCATCATTAATTCCGGATCCTGATTGTAGAAATATTGCAATTGCTAGATCGATTAACATAATCACTAATAACTTGTTTAAACGTAGGAGTTTCCCTTCTCTCCTACAAAGTCTCTTTAAAGAAACTGAACGTTTCCTCCAATCTCACCCTAAGTTAGTAGCGACTCAATCTGGCAAAGGTAATGTTACCGTAGTAATGTTGAAAGATGATTACTTTAAACTTTCTCAAGAAATTATTGATCAGGATTCATCCAACATAACCCTCCCTAGTGATCCAACTAGCAATATACAAAATAAATCTAATGCCTCAATTAAACGCCTTTGGCAACAGAAACAGATTAATTTGAACACTAAAAAGAGACTCTCATCCTATAAAAGTGTTGTTGCAAAATTGTACACCCTTGCTAAAATCCATAAACCTACCTTAACTATGAGACCTATAATTTCCTCCATAGGCTTACCAACTAAACATATTGCAGGCTTTCTCACCAATATTTTGACTAAAGCTTATGATTCAAATAATGATTACTACATCAGAGATTATTTTCAAGTTGCTGAGTTATTTAACAAAACTGTCTTACCACATAATTATGTTTTTGTCAGTCTAGATGTGGTTTTTCTGTTTAGTAATGTTTACCTAAATGCCGTTCTCCGATCTATTCATAAACACTGGAATAAAATTTCGCAAGTGTGTAGCATTGGTTATGATATGTTTATTGAGATGATAGAATTCTCGTTTAATTCCACTTGCTTCTCTTTCAAGAACAAATATTATAAACAAACCTTTTCACTCCTATGGGAGCCAGTATCTCTCCAATTCTAGCTCCATATGTAATGGATGATCTGTTGGATATTGTTCTCCAGGTTGTTCCTTTTAACGTTCCTTTTATTAAAAAGTATGTTGATGACATTATTATGTCGTGCCCACAAGGTTTAGAAACTGAGCTCTTAGACATTTTCAATAGCTATGATCCCCACATTCAATTTACTCTTTAAAAAGAGGAACAAAACCAATATGTTCCTTTTCTAGACACAATATTCATCAGAGAACTGAGTAACATCATTACATTTGATTGGTATAGAAAAAAGTGTAACTCTGGAAGATATCTCAACTACCACTTGGAGGGTGCCGGTTTACAATATCCCTTCCATGGAGAGGCTTGTATGCAACAGTGTCTCTTTCAGCGGTTTTGTTCTTGCTGCAAGTCCAATTAGTCCGCTAGCCTTCGACAGCTTAGTAGAGTAACTAAAATGGACTTTCAAAGTTGCTTTTATCTGGCCTGTTGAATTGATATAGTGAAATAAAACAATTACCTGTTTAGAAAGAAACTGTAATTGAAAAAAAAAGAAAGGGCAAGAAATAGAGCTTATAAAATTTGAGTGTGTAGCTTATTGTAGGAACTTAATTTGAATATTACAATTTGCGAACGAAAGCGAAAACACCATAACACTTATTTACATATTACGGCTTCCCGGTCAATTGCGTAAACTGCAACGTGGAGAATCCTCTCCGAACTTTTGAAATATAGATGTTAGCCCTACGAAAGTCGCTAAATCACTGTCGGTGTCGACTGATCGCCTCTCTCGCCCCGCCGGAATCTTTTTTTGTTTATGAATTTTGAAAAGCCGGTCTATCGTCACGTAGGCGCTGTGGGCGGGGATTAACATTCTCAGAAACAAGGTCTAGGTAGACTGGATTTATTTAGGTAACCGACGCGAAAATAGAATTATTTGATACAAAATAGAATTATTGGTTTGGAGATATAGTTCTCCAACACCACTCTTAACACAAGTCAAGCATGAAAGTTAATCTAGTCAAGCAAATGATCACACAAGAGTTTGTAAACTAGCTGACCCTGTTTTTAGAAAGAAGAATCTCAACATCCTTTTACATTTGTTCCTAGATAATTCTTACCTTGAATCCTTACTTAGGAAAAGCATCTTTAAAACATCCTCTGTTATACTCAACACACAAGTAAACCCTTTCCAAAATACAGGTGATATGAAAGTTACCTCTGATTCCCACTCACTGACTAACAATATTTCTAATATAGCTGTTGTATCGCTTTCATTTATTAAAGATGTCTCTCCGAAATTGACCAGAATTTTTGCTCAATACCTAAGAAATGTAAAAATTGCTTATAAAAGCACTCTAGTTGTTGGATCTCTGTACAAGTCATTAAAAGATAAAGTACCAAATTTAGATAAAAGTGATGTTGTCTACAATCTAAATTGTTTAGGCTGTAAAGTTTCTTATAGAGGTCACACTTCCCAAAAAGTCTCCAGCTTTGACTCTTCACAAGAGTGACATTAGGTTACACCCTGATAGATGTTCCCTAGCCACACATGCTAACACAACAGGGCACTCTTTCGATTCTCCGAATAAAAAAATTTTATCTAGGGCGAGTAATTACTCAAAAAGATTATTTCTCGAGATGGCTTTCATTTTTCAAAACAAAGAAATCATTAACAAAAAGACAGATACCAATAATTTAAGCAACTTCAATATTGTTAACTTTAGACAAACATGAATCTACTAATACAAACAATTCATCGTTAACAATATAAGTTGTTGACTTAAAATTGTTTTTTAAAAATTTTAAAGTTTTTGTTTGTCTTTGTGTATTATATTGTTATGTCCAAATTTACATGTATGACATTCTGCTCATGTCGGATAGGCCACAACTGACGAAATGCCCCTGAAGATGATCTATTGATCGAAAGTACTTGGGCAAGATTTAATTAATTACTGCGTTCGATAGTTGCCTTGTATACCATCAAAGTTATATAGATATATGTCCACTACAAGAGATGAAGAAAAGAGCAAAATGTCAAAATATGCTAGACTATCTGATGGTTTACAGCGAAAGAAAGCAGAGCCAAAAAAGGAGTCGCCCTGTTAGTACACAAAAATGTTTTACACTAAGTACAAGAATGTAAATATAACTCTGAAAGATGTTGTTAGTGTAAAAATTAAACTGGATGACAAACCTTTGAATGTGATAGCAATCTGTACACCAGAGAACAACAGAGATACCATCACAAGGGAAAACTTCTAGGAAAACCTTCAGACTGTCATACACGAGACACCAAATCATAAATATATAATTATTATAGATAATTTTAACGCGTATGTTGGCAATTATATAGTTTTCGGAATAATACAGCGATATAACTGAAATATCAGAAATGAAAACAAAGACCTTCTGACGGACCTCTGCAGTGTAAACGAGATATGCAATAATTAGATATATTTCCCTCACAAAGAAAAATACAAATAGACTTTTGAAAACAGTAGAGGACAAACATCTATAATAGACTATATTATGTCGCATAGAGAGTTAGAGAGAGCAGAAATAGGAAGCGATCATAAATTGATATTGTACAAAATCTGAATGAACACATGTATGTGATAGAAAAACACCTGAATACACCACAAAGATAAAAGCCGAAATCTTACAGGATGACTCCACAAGATACCTATTCCAAAAAAGAATAAACGACAAAAGCAGAAATACATATATCACAGAAAGTTATGGAGTCGAAGAAAGCTGGATAAAAATTAATATCTTAGCCTCGGCAAAGAAAGTTCCTAGTAAAAGAAATATCTTCTTCTTCCTATGGAGTTTCTATTAACGGACGTTGGCGATCACATTTTGAAACGTTTGTCTATCTTTTGCAACATGAAATAATTCGTCTACAGTCATGTTTGTCCAGTCTCGAATATTTCATAGCCATGACTTCCTCTTTCTACCTATCCCCTTTTTGCCATCGACTCTAACATGCATGATGATCTGCAGAAGACTATATTTATCATTTCCCAGTGTGTGTGCCAGGTATGCAGTCTTGCGTACTTTTATTGTTCCATAATTTTTTTGTCTCAACCCATCCTTCTCAGCAGTTCCTAGTTCGTGACCCCGACAGTCCATGGAACTCTTTACATTCTCCGCTATATCCAAAGTTAAAAGGCTTAAAGCTTCTTACTATTTAAGCTTTTAACGTCCATGTTTTTACCCCATAAACTAGTTGAAATCAGACGTAACATTCGACAAACCTCCGTGTCAGCGCAGTATTCAGATTTTTGTCACAAAACAAGTGCTTGCATTTAATGAACGCTGCACTTGCCATTTCTATTCGTACCCTGATATCTTGGACTAAATCTAGTTATGTGTTGATATAACTTCCCATAACGAAATATAACTAAAAATAAATCGTTCCCAAGGAAGTAAAGAAAAGCAAAAGGCTTACCTAAAATACATCAACCAAAACACAAGAGGCATACCATAATTACACGACAATTGGTAACGAAACACATGAATTTCTAAAAAAAAACATGATCATTGGGCACGCTTTCCGAAAGAAATGGAACATAATTTCTACGGTCTGCAAAAGTAAATATGGCGCTTCATAAAAGGTTAAAAAACGGAAGTAAAGGAGCTAATCAAATCAAATCACATAGAAAAGTATACGTGGATTGACTACCTAAAATAGCTATATGCAGAGGAAGAACAAACCACGCTAGAGCCGGAAACACCAGAAATATAAATGTATAGAAAGTTCGGAAAATACTTAAAAACCTGAATAATAGAAGAGCAGCAGGTAAAGGGGGATACCAACGAGTAACTGAAATATTGTGGAGCAGCAATGACAGAAAAATTAACAACATTAATTTATAAAATTCTAAAACACAATAAAATACCGAAAAAATTGAGAACAAGGAAACTAATTCTTCTATTCAAAAAGAGAGATACAAAAAAGCCGGAAAACTACAGAGGTATAAACTTGTTAGATAGTACGCTAAAACTTACAAGTAAAATTTTACAAAAGCTATCAAATCAAAGGATAAGATTAGCAGATGAACAAAAGGGTTTTCGTAGTGGAAGATCATGTACAGATGAAATATTCGTTATAAAGCAAATTACTAGAGTATAATGTACCAGCATTTTTGTATCTAATGAAATTAAAGAAAGCGTTTGACAGAGTAGGTCTTAAAGATATAATACATCTTTTGTGTAATAGTAAAGCTCTCGTAAACATTATAAAATCTATCAGAAACATCTACCAAAACAATAAAATGGAAGTTCTTCAGAACCTCTAGAAATAGGCACCGGAATTAAACAGGGGAACTCATTAAGCACCATGCTCTTTAATTTGATCATGGATGAAATTATCAAACGCGTTAACAAAGAAAGAGGATACAGAATGGGAAACAAAGAAATGAAAATCAAAAGCTAAAGAATTTAATATGACAATCTCATCTTAGAAAACTAAAACAATAGTACAAAGAACCGACCAGATGTAAAATGATGGCATCAGTATTGAACAAGTAATGGAAATAAAATACCTAGGAATTACACTGCCTAGCTATTAAGATCTGGACAAAGAAGTGAGAGATTAAGTACAAAAATAAACCCAGCCTCAGAAACAAGACCCGACATAGTCAAACGCAAAGACTACTGGAAACGGCAAAGATTAGAGTACTGAGAAGAATTACAGGAAATACGTTGAGAGATCGAAAGAGATGTGAAGACATTAGAATAAGATAATAAGGTAACGTCATGGAGGAGACCCGTGTCGTCAAAATAGCAAGAGATAAGTCACCAATCAGCAGAAGTATGGGACAACCGCGCAAAAGATAGAGTGACAATGACAGAGGTATTAATCCACCAATAAACAAGCAGAATTGCTTATAAAGAGGAAGAAGAAGAAGAAGAAACAGAAATATATTAACTAATCTAAGTCACTCATTTGAAGGTCATTTGCAACTATTTATTAACGTAGACGTAGGACATTTTGAACATTTATTATAAATTCAATGATTTTTGTGTTATTTTTGGTAAGTAAATATTTTATTTAACATTTAGTTTTATGTGTATATTAAACGTCATGTCACTTTTACACAATTAGATATTTTGATACCTTATTTAATATTAACAAAGTAAGGATCAGTCTAGATTATTATGTAGCAACATATTTCTTTGCTCGACTTGAACACGTGGTTCTTGTCCGTTAAAACCACACAGACTAACTGGCTGAGGTGAGAGAAAGTATAATTTAAGAAAACAGCAATAACATGTGGTATGGGTATTAATGTAATTTTTTTATAAATATAAAATTTTTTTAATAATACCTAATATCTTATTAGCAAAATCTTTTCGTTGAAATTAAATTTATTTAAATGATAGTATTTATTGTTTTAAACCTACAAATCTTTATTATTAAAGAAGTAAGTAAGTCATAGTTAAATTTCATAGCTAGCGTAAGACTATTTGAATAAGAAACAAATTCTGTATACAGCGAGGAATACGGCAAGGAGACACCGTCTCTTCAAAGCTAATCCCGACGCTATGAATACGTACTTGTAAGAAGGTACGTCTATACAAACGAACATGGTATTAACATAAATGGAGACAAGCTCAGTCATATTAGATTTTTAGATGACATCGTCTTTATAGCCGATCATATGGATCTTCTTCTTCGTCTCGTGCCACTCCTAGCGGAGATTGGAAATCATCATGGCCACTGCGACTTTGTTAGCAGCGCGCCTAAAAAGTTCAATCGAACTACACCCGAACCATTCACGTAGATTACGAAGCCACGATATTTTTCTTCTTCCCATACTTCTGTTGCCCTTAATTTTGCCCTGCATAATGTTTCTTAAAAGTTCGTACTTTTCACCTCTCACAATGTGCCCCAAGTATTCCATCTTTCTAGTTTTTATATCATTTAGAATTTCGCATCTATTGTCTAAAGTTTGGAGTACTTGCGTGTTAGTGACGCGGTTCATCCATGATATTCTGAGAATGCGCCGATAGCACCACATCTCGAAAGCTTCGATGTTTTTTATGGTCAACTGTTTTAGTGTCCAAGCCTCAACTCCATATAACAGGGTAGAAAAGACATAACACCGCAGCATTCGTATTCGTAACTTTATATTGATATCACGATTGCAAAACAGTTTGCAATCGTGATATTCGTGATATATATAATCGTGATATAATCGTCAATTATATTGATATCACGTTCCCGTTAGGAGAACTGTATCGTCAGCATACCTTATATTGTTGATCGTCTCACCATTTATTATCAGACCAAGATCTTCTTCCTCGAGTGCTTGTTCACAGATAGCTTCACTATACAGATTAAATAAAAGTGGCGATAAGATACAACCCTGCCGGACTCCTCGACGGATTTGAATTTCTTTTGTTAGTCTGCCCTCAACCTTGACATTTGCTGTTTGATTCCAATATAGATTGCATATAATTCGAATATCTCGGCTGTCTATATTTTTCTTTATTAGAACTTGTCTTAGTGGTTCATGTTGCACTTTGTCAAAGGCCTTTTCGAAATCAATAAAGCAGGCATGAATTTCTTGGTTTCTATCTAAGCATCTCTGTGAGAGAACGTTCATTGCAAACAGAGCCTCCCTTGTACCCAGCCCTTTTCTGAATCCCATCTGAGTGTTACTGATGTCTACGTCTAATTTCCTATAGATCCTATTATGGATTATTATTAAGAACAGTTTTAGAGCATGACTCATCAAAGCTATCGTACGATATTCGTTGCATTCCTTTGTATTTGCCTTTTTTGGCAGTAGTATAAAGGTCAAACGGAGCCATTCCCTAGGTATTATTCCAGTTCTATATATTGTGTTAAATAGATCTAGGAGTATTTTAATAGATTCATCGTCCATAAGTTTGAGCAGTTCTGCGGGAATTTCATCAGGACCGGGGGCCTTACTACTTTTTGCTTGTTTGATTATGCATATTCTATTTCTTCTCTGATTATATCAGGCCCTGTATCATCTGTATATTCGTTTGAGATTTCTTGTCTATCTTTGTCATCAAACAGTTATGATATGTATTCTGTCCATCGGTTCATTTTTTGTTGTAAATCTGTGATAATTATACCATCTGTATCTTTGATCTGTCCTGTCTGTGTTATTCTTCTCCTTCCTGTCATTTTTTTAATCTTTTTGTGTACATTAAAAAAGTCATATTTTCGCTCCAATTGTTCCAACCCCTGGCATTGCTCACTTAGCCATCTTTCTCTAGCTTCTCTTATTTTCTTTTTTATTAGTTAATCTGTTTCTTTGTATCTTATCGAATTATTTGTTTTGTGTACCCTTCTTTCACGCATCAACTGTAGTATTTACTCATTCATCCATTCTTTGTGTTTCCTTTCTTTTGGTGTTAAATTTTCTCTCCCTGCCAACATTACGGCATGTTTAATATTCTCCCATTTTTGGTCTATGTTATCAGTATTTCTATTCAGTTTCTCTATATTTTGTAAATTTTCTTTGATGTTCACTATTGTTTTTTTTTTATATGTTGTTCATTCAGTCTTCTCACGTCAATTTGTTTCTGTATGTGTTTTTTAATGATCTTTAGTTTTATTCGTAATGTGACTACTACAGGATTGTGATCCGAGCTTATATCTGCTCCTGGGTAGGTTTTAGCTGAGAGTATAGAGTTGCGGAATCTTTGACTAACAAGGACAAAGTCAATTTGGGTTCTGACTACACTACCTTTGGTGTCACTCGGAGATTTCCATGTGTACAGTTGTCTGTTAGGTAACTTGAAAAGAGTGTTAGCAACTACTAACTCCTCCGCTTGACAAAATTGTACCATACGGTCTCCTCGTTCGTTTCGTTCTCCTAATCCATAGTCACCCACATAACCGTCCACACATCCATTTCCAATTTTGGCATTAAAATCGCCCATTACTACTGTTGTATGATGTTTCTTCATTGATTTTAGAATTTGTTCCAGATCGTAATAGAAACTTTCAATTTCATCATCATCTTTATCAGCCGTAGGAGCATATACTTGTATAATATTTATAATTTGTTTATTTGACTGAAGTTGTAGTGTCATTATTCTATCATAGAAGTGAGTAAAGTTTGTTACACAGTTACTGATTTTCTTTGATACCAAGACAGCGACACCATCGTATGGATGGTGCAATAATAATGTTTGAAAAATTATATTACGCTTCCTTGGAGATCAAACTAAAGATTAATATGACAAAGAAGCAAATAATGACTAATCTGGTCCTAAATCGAAATATTGTTGCTAATGGAAGGAATATCATACAGACTACATCGTATAAGTACTTCAGACATGACATTCGGTGGGGCAGAGCTACCCAGACATGTGAGCTCCCACGTCACATAGAATTAACCTGGGCAGCGTTTGGTAAAGTAAACTATGTATTTAAATCGGAAAATCTTTGATCAATGTGTGCTAGCTGTACTCACTTATAGACAGGAAATATTAACACTCACAAAAAAGTTAGTGACTAAAATTCGCGTAACTCGGATTGCTGTGGAGCGCTAGATGTTGGGTATATCTCTGAGAGACCAAATCAAAAATGAAGAAATACGTTCTAAAATGAAAACAACGGACGTCATCGAATAAATCGCGTCTGTAAAATGGAATTGAACAGGACACATCACCAGGATATCAGACAATCAATGAACAAAACGTATTTTTAAGAGTAAACAACGAGCAATACGGAGCAGTGGACACTCACCAAATAGATGGACTGACAACCTGAAGCGTCAAGAACTGGATGAAATACACACAAGACAGACGTGTGGAAAGATCTGACGGAGATCTTTGTTCAGCGGTGGACGCATGCAGGTTAATTATGATAATAACGTTGATGTCTATTAGATTTTTGTCAACTTTGATTGCATAATTTGCATCCTCTTTTGTAATTAACACATCCAGTAAAGGAGGGGAGTGGCCCTTTTCCAATTCCATGGTAAATTTTATTTATTCTCCTTTACTGTTAATATAGTAGCTTTTATCTTACTTAACGAAGAATAATAAAAATATAATGTAGCAAACTCTTTGGTAGAATGTACGCACAACAAGCAGAATTTGATTATTATTCTGAGGGTACCAGCATCATCCTTAGAATTGTTAATTAAAAGCATAACTATAGGCCAACAAAATCGGGGACAAGTCAACCATAAATTTTGGAAAACAATAACCGCCAAACAATTTTTGGTTATAATACCATCCTATAATACTAGTTTTTAAATAGTTTTTTTTTTGATAACAATTTTCGGAGTGGAAATTGAAACTCCAAATAAAAATTATAAAATTAATTTTCATTACAGTCAATTATGGATTAATCTCAGATAAATATAATATTTAACTTAGTCACTTCACAAAAAACCAGTTTTTTGATACATGTGGAATGTTTTAAAAAGTATGTTATTTAACGATGACTAGGGCTAGCACTTTTTGAAAGCTAAATAAGAATGATCCACACCACTGGTTGTTCGCCTTCAGCTCATATTAATGAGCCGGCGTAGTTAATGAATCACGGGATCATTATAAGTGAACCACGTACAAGGATCTTGCTATTAAAAAGAAGAACTCTTATACTCTATTATTGCGAGAGATTCCTCAATAAGATGCTCGCCGTGATGCTTTTCGACGCCTCTCGACGTCGTCGGCGTAGCGGCACACTCCGTGCACTACGCAGACGTTTAGTCGGTCATTCAATTTACTAATAATCATATTTGCATTTTTATCAATTTATTAATAAGCATATTTGCATTTTTATCGTAGTATCTGCTCAAGAACTTCTTTGCTAATTGCTTTCGTTAGAACTTAAGATATTTGGTTTGACTGAGAATTTTATAAAAATAGCTGTAAAATGGTTCATTAGAAATATCAGCGTTTGTGAAAAACAGACTGTAGGCTCGCTCTTAGTAGAACATTCTGTAATTTATTTATTATTGACTTATTGACTTGCTTACCGAGTTCACCTCCATATTTAATCTGTTCTCTTATTAATTTCAAAATTAATTTCAAAATTAATAAAGGCGGTACTAGCGCCACACATATATATATATATATATATATATATATATATATATATATATATATATATATATATATATAACTGTTTTTGATGGGTTGGAGTCAATAAAAGGGGCTATTTGTTGACTATTTTTTACTCGAGCTTTCAATTGTGATTACAATTTTTGTATTGGATTTCTGAACCATCTAGTTTTCAACATATTTATAATAGATTTATAAGCTATTACTCTAATCATCCAAATATGATGAAAATGAACCTTATAACAGGAATAAAGGAACGTGTTTTTTAAAACTTTCTCATCCAGACTATCTACAAGAAGATCTTCATTTGTTAAAAAATATTTTAATTGAAAACTCGTATCCTCCAGATATGCTACATAGGATGCTTTTTTCTAATTTATTAAATATAAATAACTTAACACCATTTTTTGCTAAATCTCAAAACACTGTATCCAACAATCAAAACATATATTATCATTCACTACCTTTTATACCATCATTAACTCCTAAATTAATACAAACATTAAAGGTTATTGACAATATAAAAATAGCAACAAAGAACATCAAAACTATTTCATCTTTATATTCCAAAACTAAATATCCTATAGACAAATTAGATCAAACAAATGTAGTATACAGGATTGTTTGTACTCAGTGTGAAGCTGAGTATATTGGTGAGACTGGAAGAAATCTCTCAAATCGCATTATTTCTCATAAGAGTGATTGTAGAATTAAGAAACCATCTTGTGCTTTGGCAGAGCATGTAATAGACAAAGACCATATTATGGATTTTGATAATATTAAAATTTTATGTAATGAAAGTAATAAATTTAAACGAACTTTTTTGGAAATGGTTTGTATTAGCAAAAGTAATAATAATTTAAACAAAAGTTCGGAAATTCAAAATTTAAGCAAAATTTATAATTATATAATTTCTATTTAATTTATATGTATATGCAGTCAGTAAAATATCACATTTTGAATTTTCCATGTATTTGTTACATTTTTTCGTGCATCTATCAATGGTGAATAAATCTTCTTCTTTTTTGTTACTAAACAAAGAAGAATTTTTTAAACAAAATTTTATTTTTGACAATATGTCAAAAATAAAAATTTTTAAGTTAGTATTTATGACATTTAGGCTGGTTTGTAGCTATTCTATTTTTGTTTACAAATTCAATTTTTTTCTTAAGAAACTTCATCAAAATTTTTCAGAGAAACATTTATTAGAATAAGACATTTTTTTATTAATATTTTTTGTATTTAATACGTAAGCAGTAGTTTTATATAAAAAACTAATTTTATTTGGTGAGTTAACAAAAAATTTTTTATTTCTAGTTCAACTTTGTAAGATATTTTGTATTTTGTAGAAGCTCTTGATAAAAATTGTAATCACAATTGAAAGCTCGAATAAAAAATAGTCAACAAATAGCCCCTTTTATTGACTCCAACCCATCAAAACAGTTTTATATTTTTTCCAAACGAGTCACAAGTACTTCTTTTTTCTTACTCTTATATATATATATATATATATATATATATATATTTGTCATACTTCTTCTTTCCCAACCAAAGAAAAATAAATAAAAAACATCCATCGGAATAAAATTTTAAGATATCAGTATAAAACAAATTGTACCTATATAGTAATTTAAGATAAGATTTAGTGTAGATAAGAATAGAAATTTTAACGATCTTTGGAAACGACCTTTTTCCGTTTCCAACAAAATTATCAAAAAACCTTTGTTTAGAATTAGAAGACATTAGAAGACATTAGTTAATCTTTTCATTGTTTGTATAATCGAGTATTAAATGACCATATTCTAATCTTTTGAAATATGTATAAATTGTGTATTGACAAAACGAATTTTAAAGTAAGCTATTTATTTTTCTCTGAAACCGAAATTAGGCTTTTCCAAAATCATGGTAAACACAATTTGAGCTTTTGATTGTACGGTCGTTTTTGAATGGAAATTTGTGAGCCGATCAGGAGAATCGGAGAAGTTAGTTATAATTTGGTCATCAAAGGAACCCGTCGTTTGTCTCAAGACAGGGTGTGGTTCGTGAGTTGGATACCTTCATTGTGAAAAGAATTAAATAGTTTTGCAAAAGGAGATGGCAAGTAGATTAAAAGAGGTCCTTGTATCTACCGTGGACATTTTGTGAAGATTTGTGAAAATAATTTTATGGCATCAAGTTGACAAAAGGAGGTCCTTGTGTCATTAATAAGTAGCTGAGTTTTTGGAGAAGTAAATCAGGTGTTTTTGGTTAGGGAAGCAGGTTTTCAGATACGTTAGGAAGGAGCCTAGATGCCAAAAAGGAGAGATCACATCGTTGAGGAGATTGGACTTTTCTGGGTATGTTCCAACTTTGTACAATTGAATTTTATATCTGTGAAGGATCTGTTTGACATCATGGTCATTAGCATTCAAATTTAAGAACTGAGGTTTTGTTAGGCTAATCAAAAGTTTAAAGTTCTGTTGTTTCTTGTTTCAAGTAAAGAAAAATTTAAATAAAATTGGTTTTCACTTAATATAAATCTATGTAGATTTAAAATCTTATTATTATAAAAATTTGATCTATTTTCTTGTTTGCTGATTGATAATATAACGGCAGAATTTGATAATTGTTTTATTCGTTCATATAAAATAAAGAAACGTATTTTTTTTGTAATATAATATCTTTTTTTTATTATTACCTTTCTTCTCTATCCCGATAAAGGACAACTAGAAAATCTTTGAATCCATCGAACACAGGTAATATAAGGAGTTTATTTTACATTTGATAACAAATAAGTTAAATTTTTTTATTGTCTCAATCAACTAAGATTAAAGTCAAAATAAACAATCAAAACAATATATATATATATATATATATATATATATATATATATATATATATATATATAAATATCAGATTATATACGTCTCCACTGAAATTTATATATGTACATCTACATATATAAATATCAGTGAAGACTTAATCCGATCTTATTTTTGTAAAATGTTTGAATATGATACGACAGCCGCTATTTTACCTATATATAATGATAGTCATTATTTCAGACGTTATGCAGATGATAGTCATTATTTCTAAGACTGAGAAAGGCCTACAGACGCTACTAAATAGAATTTGTGATACTGGGGAACAGATTGGTTTACCAATAAACAAAGAAAACAAAAACCATGATTACCAGTAAGTGGGTTAAAGTCATAACAATGGTCCAGATAAAAAGTGAAGATATTGAACAAGTTGGCAAAATAAAATAATGAGAAGTCTGAATTATTATCGAAGATCTAAATCCAAAAATTAAAAATTTGATCACGAATAGAGCAATTGTCCAGTAATGTAACGACGCCATCTGGGAATAAGAACTACCACATTTCAATCAAATGTTGTTCTTGAAACGATACTCTTAATTAATAGCACTGTATTTATTACATATTAATACAGTTTATAATTAATGTTTATAATATATTTTTAAGCTAGAATTTATTAGAAAATAATTTAAAGATGCATGTTAGTTGAGATATAAAATCTTAACGCCATCTGAACAGAAAAATCTGAATTAAAATTATATATTTATTTATATAATGTATATAATATATATATATATATATATATATATATATATATATATATATATATATATATTTAAATATATTTTAGTGGATTTTCTTGGGCTTAGGTTCAAAAAAAAATTAATTTGATACTAAGACATTTTTATATATTTTTTTCGATGTTTCGGCAGGAAATCCATGCCTTTTTCAAGAGGTAATATTGACTAAAAAAAATTTTATGACATACATAATACGGTTTAAAAGTTAAACTTTTGACTTATCAATCATGTAAAAATTCGGTACTAAAAAGTAGACGTCACAATTAAAATAATATTAAAAACATAGGACATACCCACTAAGTCACTAAGTTAAAATATATTTTGTTCAAACTTTTGACACCTTTTTTATTATTTATTGCGCTGTTATTTTTTTTTTGTATAGACTCGAGAAGGTCTCTCTTCTTCCTGTTGGGTTTACTTTTTAGGATCTTGGTTTTCTCAAAATCAAATTTATGTTTTTTTTCGTTTTCATGTTTTGTGAGGGCGGTTGAGTTTTTTTTGTCATATTTGTGGGAACCTATTCTTAAGTTAAGTAGCTGACTGGTTTGTCCAATATAAACTCCATCACAATTCGAGCAGGGAATTTCATATACAACATGCGATTTTTTTAATAGAGGGGTTTTTGTTTTTAATCTTGTAAAATTCCTTTTCAAAAGATTGTGCCCTTTATGAGCAACCGTAATATTATGTTTAGAGAGAAGATTTGCAATTTGTTCTGATAATCCTTTTATATAGGGGAAAGACATATAGTTTTTCTTTACCGTGTTGGTTTCATTGTTATTATTGTTATTGTAAAATTAATGCAGTCGCAATTTGAAAGTGTTGTCGATAACGTGGTGTGGGTATGAATTAAGTGTTAGTGCTGTTTTTGTTTTTTAATGGCGTGAGGTCTATTGATAGGATCGGATAATCTAATAGCTCTATCGGCGAGTCCGATAACTACTGATTTCTTTTAAAACAGGGGATGATGAGAGTTGAAATTCAGATATCTTGACGACCAGGTTTTTTTGGTGTACCGTGAAGTAATTATAGTGCTGTTTTCTCTATGTAAGGTCAGGTCCAGAAATATATGTTTATTATATGTCACTGGGTAAGATAAACATACACTTACAAGAAAAATAAAATGACGAATACCAAAAGGGTACTACACAACAGAGTGTCTTTATTCTTAATAAACGCATGGTTACATACAAGATCTCATAGGGTACTATGTATAAAAATATGTAGTTTAACTAAAAGACAAATTTTGATCTATTCACATAACAAAGACACATAACTGAACGAATCCTAACATGCGACATGATAAATGAAAGGGGTAGATATAAAGAATATATACAAACAAAAAAACAAGAAGACTTCCAAAAGGGGCCCTACACAGTATCTTTATTATTAGTGAACGTATAGCGACATACGTGGTATCATAAAGCACTATAGATAGAAATAGATTTACTATTAGACAAATTTTCATTTACTGACCTAAAGAAAGCCTCTGGCTGAGTACAATATAGGCAACTAAACGAATACAAACATCCGAATGTAAACGAAAGGTGCGAAAAGGTAAGGACGAATATATTTAGATACAAAAAAAGAAGGCGATTACCACAAGTGCACTACACAGTATCTTTAGTATTAATGAACGTATAGCAACATACGAGATATCATTAGGACATTATAGATAAACAGATCTACTGTAAGACAAATTTTCATTTATTGACTTAAAGAAGGTCTCTGGCTGAATACAACTAAACGAATCCTAACATGACAAAAAGATAAACAAGGCAACTACTAAAAGGGCACTACACAGTATCTTCATTATTAATTAATGTATAGCGACATAGGATATATCATGGGCACCATGGATGAAAATAGATTTACCATAAGATAGGAAGTTACTGAGAAGTTGTGTCCCACTGGCATCTTTTGTGACTAGAACAGCGGTGACTAATGCTTATAATTTAAACAACAATATTTCCTTTAAACATTAATTTGATTTTAGTTGTTTTATCAATAATTTAAGATTACCACAAAATTATGTTTTAGTCAGTTTTGATGTAACGATTTTTTTTTTACCAAATTACCTATAGATTTAATTATAAGTAATGTTCAAAAACATTGAAATACGATTTCGCAACATTCTAATATTGACTGATTACATTTCAAAACACATATTGTGCTTAAGCAGAGCATGTAATAGACAAAGACCATATTATGGATTTTCATAGCATTAAAAATTTGTGTAATGAAGGTAATAAATTCAAAATTACTTTTTTATAAATTATTTGTATTAGCAGGAGTAATAATAGTTTAAAGAAAAGATCAGAAATTCAAAATATAAGCAAAATTTATAATTATAATATTTCTCTTTAGTTTATTTATGAAACCAGTAAAATATCACATTTTAATTTAATTTTCCATATACTTGTTACATTTTTTTAGGCATCTATCAATAGTAAACAAATCTTTTTACAAAAGTATAGCTGTAATCTTCTGTTCCGCTGTGGTGATTCACCCTGTATACAAGGAAAAATTTTTATTTATGTTGTTGGTATTACTTACATGAAAATAAAATTAAAGCTGCATTTGTTTTTGTTAGTTACATCGTATCTAAAGCGTTAATAAATATGTAATGTTAAACAATAGTAAAATTTAACTATTTTTATTAGACCTATAATAATTACATACTTATATCTGTCAAATAAAGAATTAAATATTTATAATGCATTATTTTGTATTAAACTATACATATCCTTTGATTTGTGTAATTAATTAACTACATCTACACAGTAAGAATACGGACATGATTAGAATGAATTATATATCGACAATCTAATAGCAACACGGGCCTGAGAGTTTTGGCTACACTGATCTCCATAAGCGCAATGTTATTTTCTTAACTTTAAACAAATCTTAGTATGTTCTAAAGCCGAAATTCGAATTATCTAAAAACATAGTAAAAACGTTTTGAAAAATATCTTTAAATGGATCAACTAAAAACAATGAACTTTACCAACTGTTCAAAGAATCACTTACTTCAAGGCACAAGTGATTTCGATGAGCTGGTCATGTAGCTCTAGAATTGAAAATAAGAGATTATCACGAAGCCTTTTTGACATAAAAAATTAATCAGCTGATCAAAAGAAAGAATTCTAAAAATATAAAAGAATAAAGTTTCTGCGGATGTGCTGATTTGCAAAATGGTCAGAATTTGAAAACGACAATAATTTACAATTATTATTGTATTAGATATGCTAAGTGACTAGAAGGCTAATAAAAAATAAAATGTTTTTGGTTAAAACACTTGAGTTTTATTTTGCAAGTTACCGCAATATCGAACAATACTAATAAATTCTAGTAGTTCATATTTTTAGTCGACAATATACTTAATCATATATGAAATACGCTCCATAAAGCCGAAATATAACAGAAGAAAAAAATCAAGAACATAATAAGCTACCAAAGAAGAAGTTATTGATGTTGTAGCCGGAATAATTCATAAAAATCCAATATAAACGCGTTATTATTTTTCAATCAGTATAAAGCGAACATGGAGTCGAGAGGAAAAGCGAGTTAGTGGATATGAAAATGCGATTTGATTGATTGGCGGACGTGCTTGGACTGAAGGAACCCCGAAGTCGGCCCCCATCGTTGCCGTCGCCTTTCGGGGGCTCTATCAAATCAAATAAGATTTGCCTGAAAGCGCTTTTCTTGTGGCCTTCGCCGCGACTATTCCGGTTATATATTGATGATGGAATAGCATCGACATGAAGCTTTACAACAATGACATTTCCGCCTGATTTAATGCATAATCGGGTTAATAATGAAGTATATCATTCTATGCCGTTATAGCAGATCACTGCAGGATGGGTTTTGGACGTAAATTTAATAAGATGATCTTTTGCTATAACAATTCGATTAATAAAATATGCTGGAGTCACTAAAACACATATTAGGAAGGAGATATAATACAAGGTGGCTGAACGAAAATGAAACACAGACATTATTAGGAATTATGACACTTTTGCAAAATCCAGAAACAAAATAAGAATCACCCTAACATGTTTATTAACAATTAAGAAGATATAATATATACCTTAAAATCCCTTACAATTCCCCATACATTAAAAAATTTTCACTTGAGTTTATTACCGTTTAATCACAAATTAATTTCTTAATTTGTAATCTCACATTATTCTTAACTTCTTAACCTTTTATAGTCTCACCGTGTATAATCGAAACATTGTGAAAACATATCGTGTCCATTTACCTGCAACTTAATATATTTTCCAATTGAACCTCCTAAGTATTGCAATTACGGCCTAGATTAAATTGTATTGTAAGCTCATAGTTCAAAGTTTGTTAGTGATAGAAGCATTAACCTCTGTACCTAGGTATACATTACTTGTGAAATTATAAATTTGGGATTTGACCTTATTTGAGCGCAGTTTGTTATAGAAAGTTACCTTACCAACAACTTAAGTGTAATTATTAGTAGCTGTCAATAAAACCATAATATTTACTCCACAACCTCAACATTTTATTTTATTTACCATCGTCGATCGAGAAAAATCGGTCAAAGGGGTACTACAAAACGATTTGATTCTTATAACTACATTTTAATCTGTCCAATACTTTATTTTATGTATTTAAATAGACCTTTAAACTTTAAATTGTATTTATTTGCTTAATAAGTCAACGTGGTACATCAATAACTTGGATTTAATTTTTTTTGTTCTTACAGTTTTTATTATTTTTAATCACTTTTGTTACACGACGTAAAAGATATGATATAAAAACATAAACGTGAAATTAGATAATTCTCGTGTAAATATCAGTTGTAAGCATTTATTGTAGTCTTTGAAAATTTATTGCCATGGTTTAATCAATTTCAGAAGTGGGTAGATATCGTTTGAGATGTATTTTAATTATCATTCTGGCTTTACAATCCTGCGTGGGTCCAAGCCTCCTCAAGAATTTCTCTCCAGTCGTCCCTATCCATCGGATTTCTCGGCCAAGCACGTATTCCCATATTTCTCAGTTCTTTATTGATGTTATCAAGGAACCTTGTTCGGGGTCTTCCTCTTCTTTTCTGAATAATGGATCTATCAAGGAGCTTTTTTCTAGCTGGGTCATTTTGTTCTATCCGCATTACATGCCCTATCCACCTTAGACGTCCTATCGTAATATGTTTTACGACATCAGGTTCCTGGTATATTCTATAAAGTTCGAAGTTTCGAAGTCCAGGTCTCTGAACAATATGTTAGGATTGAGCGTATTATTGTTTTGTTGAGTTTTATTTTTGTATGTCTCGATATAATTGTGAATTTAAGGACGAGATTGTGTCCAAAGTAGCATATGTTGGCCGAGCAAATTCAGCGATTTATCTCTGCGGTAGCATTATTTTCAGTGTTGATTATCATGGACAATTGTCGGATGACGTGTCGGATGATCGGCTAATTGTCGTGAACGTTGCCGTCAGCTGGAAAGGTCCTGAACCCCGAAGTACAGCCGCTGGCAATAAAACGGCGCTGTATACTGAGTCTCGATTTCGTCAGACCATGCCGATATAAGGCAATTCAAGGTAGTATCCATATTCATAGTCATTTTATGAGGTCTTAGCGTAAGCACAGAATAATAAAAAAACAGAATACCCACTCTCCACGAAAAATTAAGTACGCGCATCTCCTCCGCGCAGACGTTCCGCCATGTTTTAGGAGGATTTTAAAGAAATTAGTGTTGTTTATGTGGTGTGCATGGAAAAATTAACCAGGTTTATTTGACTTACGGCAATCATAGACATACTATACAATTATATTAACATTGTTAAATATAATAACATAAATATAATATAATTAAACATAAATAGGGGAGAGTCACCCAAGTTGGGACAGTTCTTTTTTATAACAAATGCTTGAAAATCTATAGATATTAAAAAAAAGTTGAGGTAATAAAATGAAACTTTATTCTAATTATTAACACATTTTAGATATAAACTAAATAAAAAATAAAAAATATGCTTCGTTTTTTGTTATCAAAAAAAAAAAGTGTGAATGTCCCATCATGAGAAACCGGAATCCTAAGATGGTCCGTTGGGTTTCTCAAAAAGGGACATTACTCTATACAACTTCCACCAATAAAATAGAGATCATTCATTACTCCACAAGACTCATGAGCCCAATTTGAACATATTTTGCAGTTGTACCAGTCTTCACTACTCTCTTCGTACTTTCAACATACAATGCAGTTTGAATCATCTTTAGTTGAAGTGATGACTGTGATAATGCTAATATTTGCATTTCGAGCGCTGTGGTCCATAACTACAGTTCGTTTCACAGATTTAACCTTGTTAGTAGCGATTGTGGATTGCAACGTCTCTAATTCATTTTTATACGGCGATTCTGTGAGTATCGTGGATTTCAGAGAATGTCTAGCAGTCTTACCTTTCTTTTTCTGTGCCTTTGGTAGCGGACTAATAGCAGTCACTTTTACCTTGGATGTCAGAAATTGGATAGGAATAATTTGGCCTCTCTGTATCGGTCTGTTATCTTCGGAATCACCATCTTTAGGTGACCTTAAAACAGACTGTTTTGAGGTTGAACGAATCGGATTATCATACATTTCAACTTGATTTACGCCTTCGGTATGAGCCATCATTACGGGTAATTTATTGACCTGTGATGTAGTTTCATTGTCCACTGATTGTTTCGTCGTTTTAGAGGGAGCGAATTCGCAGTCTTGAAATACGTCTTCGCTAAAAGGCCAAATTCCGGTTAGTCGGAATCCATTTGTCGCTATCTGTACAGAAGATGCCTTTGAGAATGCTTCTGCAACAGCCCCTGAGATTTGATATATTCCAAATGTACGACCACAATGATTTTTTAGCCATCTAGTAAGGTACAAATCATAATAACTCATTAATGATTTAAAATACGAAACATCTAGGGGTTGCATTTTATGCGTACAGTGTGGTGGCAGGCATAATAAAATAATACCATTCTCGCGACAGAAGTTTATAACGTCTAAACTTTTTGTATGTGAACAATGGCCGTCCAAAATAATAAGAATTTTGCACTCCTTCGAAGGTCTGGTTTGTTGTGCAAAATATTTTATGAATTTTAAAACGTCACGATCCATCCATCCTTTGTCCTGTGGAAATGCCGGACTACCGTTAGGTGCATTGTCCATCAGCTCTGGTTTTATTTTCTTTCTGGGAAATATAAAAGCAGACGCAAGAAAATTGCCACTTGCACTCATAGCAGCTACTATAGTGACATTAACTCCTCTTTCGGCACTTGTTAAACCTCCCACTTGTTTTTACCCCTCTGAGCAAGAACTTTGGATAATTTTTGGACGGTTGTCACTCCGGTCTCATCAATATTCCAGATTCTATCTGGAGTGAGGTGATGTTTATTATAAATACTTTCCAGGTTGTTGAAAAAACTTTGGACTGCATTCTTGTTGAATCCTGTAGCTCTAGCGTATGAGGTTGCTTTTGGTTTTCTCAGAAAAATATTTCTATGTCAACTCAAAAACCCATAAACCTACTTTTTAGAGGCCATTCGAGTATCTTTATTAAAATTGTTAGCAATATTATTGGCTTGGGCAAAGTCAAATGCCAGACAACGAAGTTCTTTATAAGTGATTCCAAAAAATCGCTTTTCCATTTCAAGAATATGATCTAAAATTTCGTGTTCCTGTTCAACTGAGAATATTTGGCTACACCGACCAAGATATTTGTCATTTTCGGTCACGATTTTATTTTTGTTTGTAACTCGTCTTTGAAGAGTACTTTTAGGGATATTATATCTGTCAGCAGCTTCTCGAAGGGATAGTTCGTTATTCCGAACTTTTTGTACAGCTAGAATCATATTTTGAACGGACCAGTTTCCACGATCAGTTTTTCTTTTGTAATAGTAATTTGGATTTCTATTTGGCATCTGTAAAAGAAAAATATATCAGTGCCACTTACGAGATATAGAGTTCACTGAATAAAACATTTTTTAATGACACATTATCTTTACTTAGCTATAATCAAGGTTAGAATATTATGACCTCCTTGGGTATAATCTAATTACTGAACCCCTACTTATAAATGTTTTTATAATGTTATATAAAAGAATTTATGAGTAATTAATGATTTAATTAGTTAAAAGTAGGCAGGTATAAGAAGAATATCTGTAGCCATATTTTAGTTCCTAAGATGGGACGTCCCGACTTAGGAAGTTTAACTTTGTCCCATCTTAAGAGATTTGCACCCATTTTGTAAAAATCTTAACCGATATTAAACAAAAGCTTTAGTGGCAAATACTTTACAGTGAAATGCAATGACTATATACTCTGTTATTGACTAATAACGTTAAGTTTCACAGATACTTACCATTAACGCTGTATTCACTATAATGTTGTACGTAAATAAATTTAAAAAAATATGTAAACATTAACAACTTGTTCTGACGAACGCTACCGGTATGCTAGCCTCGTATCGTTTACGTGACAATACGACTGAAAGGCGAGCTTCCATTCTTCCAGTGCAGATGTTGCCACTTGTTACAGATTTTCTAGAATTGCTAGTGTCCCTACTTGGGAACCGTTCCGTCTTAGGTAACTCTCCCCTATAAACAATTACATAACCACACAAATGATATGTCTGTGTCCTCCTAAAACATGGCGCGCGTGCTGAAAAACTTCAAAGGCGGCATCTGAGAGTGGCCCTTCTGATTGTTTATTATTATGTGTCATAAGTAACTTATGGCAATTTTTACTTCAAGTGCAAGTACCGGCTTCTTCCTATCGATGGATCTACGTTTGTCTAGTTAGGGTTTTATTCTATTTGACTACGTAGATGATTGTTTCGTCTTTATATGTTTTGTGAATGTCTTATTTTTTCTTTATTTACTATTTACTAATTTTAAACTTAAAGCCGTAACTTTTTTGCGAGACTCTCGTTTGACATGTCGAGTCTAGTAATCGCAGATGGAATGGTGGACTCTAGATCGTTTTATTCTGGTCAAAAATCGGACAAATAAAGTGACATACGCCGGATTCCATTATTACTTCTCGGATCGGAACAGAGAGAAACAGACCAGCAGGATGAGGCCGGTCTTCGGATGGCGGGGGTTTGGTTACATAATGAAGGTAGCCACCCAGCCGGCATCGCCCGGCCTGCAAACTAAAATAGGTTATGGCTTCACTCTGATAGCGCTCCCAGGTAAACAAACTTTGTTACTGCTTCGATGACGTCATTGTCTATAACAAGTGGTCGTAGGATTTGTTGTGGTGTGCTTATTTTTATATATTTGTTTTTTTTTGGTTTTTATTATTAAATCCATTTTTGTAACTGATTATTTTAATGCTGCATACCCCTCTCGTACAGAGTTTTCCGTTCTCCCAACAATATTAATAGCATAAGCATAGGCCAATATTTGCACTGATTTATTGTATATTAAGAAAGCGGTTGTAATTTGTGACAATTTTTTTTTTAGAGCCAGATTAAATAGTATATAGAATAGAGGGTCTCTCTGGCGTAACCCGTTATTTGTTTTAAAAGGTGGTATTTATTTTATCAACAGTACATGTCAGTGCCAATATGACAGCTCAGCAATTTAATGTATGACATCAAGATAAACATGATAATAAAAAGAATTTATTTCTTAGAGTTGATAAAAAAATCAAGAAGCTGAAATGTAAGTAATAAAACACGGCACTTTATAGGGCCTGTAGTTAATAAACCCACTAAAGCTACATAATTAGGACACGTTGGCCTTGATTCCATGTTAAGTACAAATCACCTAACAGCAGTGTCTGCAATCAACCGAACTAGAGTCCAAGCTATTTTCAAGAAAAACAAACAAATGGAACTGTAAATCACCACGATTGCATAAATTGGTAAGATTAAAACTCCAATACTATCCATGTGCACAACATCAAAAACTAAACGTATGAAATGGTATTTATGGTAATCGACATGTAAAACCAATTGGTTTCTATGTGGCAATTTAACTGGCGAAATGTTTTTACAATTACTGAAAGATAAGAATACTCCTACCTTCACTGATATTAGTCAAAATGATGAATAATATCGAATAATAAGGCAGTATCGAATGCGGTTATTAGATTTGTCTTCCCTGGAAGTTTTTTGGTGGAGAGACCTAAAAAGTAAAATCTCTAGACCACTACCCGTATCTTTAGAACATTCTTCTTCTTTGGTTGCCGTGTCCGTATTCAGACGTTGGCCATCATCATGTTTACAATTACCTGAAACCTTTCTCTGTCGGCTTTGGAACATTAACGTCAACGAATAATTATTAGCTTTAAAAAAAAACACGTATCTTTTTTTTGTGATACGTGGTATACAGCCAGCTACAGGAATTGTTTTCCTTGTGGATTTAATTATTAGCTTTGTTCCAACCAGAGTCAGAAACAAGTTGCAGACGTCAGGATTCTGCGCAATAACATAAAAGCGTTCCAACCGAGATTACAAACAGTCAGCAAGCAAATAGTTTTCTGTTCCAACCACATCAACAACGTGTTTGCTGACAGTCAAAATAGTTTGCGGATTTTCTTTGGACAAGAAATTTGGGGCATGCGTAGTACCGTTTAATAGTCGATTGGTTTGTCAATTGTTAACGGAACGGTTCTGTTTACAAATTGTTTTATGAACCCAACCCTAGTCGGGAACGCTTAGGTTAAAGTTTGTTTTGTTTACCAATATAAATATTTTATTTGAGTTTTACTTAAAGTGATAAAGTGATTATATCATTTGATAAATATGTCCGACGAAGAACTCAGCGATATGTCTTCTCTGTCTTCTATGGAAAGCGACCTAGAAGATGACCTAGAATTATTATTACTAGATGAGCCAAGAGTCAAGAACCAAAACTATTTAGGTAAATTACATTATAAGTTCCATAAATGAAATGAATGATAACCTATTTATTACTTTCAGAACAAACTGTGACACAGTACTCCCAAGAAGAGTTATTCGAACACTTCAGACTTTCAAGGGGCACAGTAAATGGTTTGGTTGAAAGTTTTAAGGCTAGCCAGTATTATAATTCACAGGAGGGACAGCATGCAACCATATCTGTTTACATCAAGTAAGTAAATACAGTAAAACCTCTGTGTATTTAGTAGAAATAATTGAGAGGTCATTTTCCATAATAAAAATTCCCATTTCAGTTAAAAATAAGATTGCTTTTGTATTTTCCTTGTATGAAATTACACATTCTTAGTTAAAATTGACATAAAAAAAATTCTATGAGGTGATTTCGTAATGTTTTCTTTAATATGTAAATAATATAAAGCACTCAAATTAAAAAAATCGAACATTATGTTTTACAGTAATATTCTATTTTCTTTTGTGCTTTCATTTCACGACAATGTTTTATAGCTGTATCTAATGAAGGAATACATTAAGCCATAACTAATTACTTAAATCCAAAATCATATGAAAAAACATTCTGGCTCAAAAATACCCATGGTCCTAATGTTTATCAATATCAATGTATCTTAGGGTTAAATAAATATAGTCCTTTAGTTGTTTGAAAGCAATGTTCACAAATTAAGATCGAATTGTAACCATTTTGCAATGAAAATTAACTTTTTATTGACAAAATTATAAAAACTGTCAGCTGTTTCGGCCAAAACGCTGATGTAAAATAAATATTTAATCTACCTTTAGTTAACTTCTAAAATCAAAACACAACTTTTAAAAATCATTTGCTTTTAGGTACTTATTTATCTGTGGTACATTAGACATCAGACTTGCAGCTTTAGAGATGTTGGAGATCGTTTCAACATAACGATAAGCTCTGTCCATAAAATTATTCATCGTATGACATACTTTTTAAGTAACTTAAGTCGAGATGTAATAAAATGGCCAAATCAAAATGAGAAAACCATAAGTAAGCAACATTTTAGAGCTAATGGGTTTGCAGATGTAATAGGAGCCATTGACGGTAGCCACATAAAAATTGACAAACCGGAAAATGACCCAGAGTCATATATAAATAGAAAAGAATTCTACTCAATTCAGGTAGGTACAATAGGTACAAAAACGAACAAAAACAGTTAAGAGGTTTTGGAGTGTAGGTATCTAATTGTTTTTAATTTATTTTTTATTATAGATGCAACTTGTATGTGATCACAGACACACAATCACGCTAAGCGATCAACCCTACCCCTAGGAACATGTGTATACCAATATAAGAATGGGATCCACATGTCCGAAGATCAAACCGGTCACACTTCACTAGTTGAAGTGGTACCTATCTGACCCCCAGGCTTTTCCTCCACCCCTCCTCATCGTACGACTGACGTGAGGAGGCTATGATCTGAAAGTTACCTGAGATGCCCTGGGTAATGAGACATCTCCTGTTTTTAATGACTGTGGTTATGCCACTTAACTGTAGGGGTAGCCACATCTAGGCTTTTCTCCCTAATTACTTTACTGACTCTATTGATTTTACTCGGACTGCACTTCGGGACTGAAGTCCCTAACATAAAAAAAGAAAAATAGCGTGTGTGTTCCGTCCATGAAGTCGACAGCCTGGGCTGTCGACTTCATGTCCGGAAAGATATGTGTGTGCTCGGTCACTCAGCCGCCGATTTGGCAAAATAAATTTTGTTCTCCTCGCCGGCTGGGCACCCAAGAGGGTCCGGCCACCAAGCTCATGTTTGCCGCACATGGTCTCAGTGCTCGGGAGTCGCGAAAGGATCAGTATTCATTTGATCCGCCTTAAGGGCCAATTCCGCATCAGCGGTATATAGAAGGCCTGACGGGTCTTCTATATAGAAAATTGGTATGAATTACGTTAGTTGAAATAATTGAATTTAATTTTGAAACTACTCTACTGAATTTAAAAGAAAAACAACCATTTTTTTTTTTGGGTTTGGGGGGTCTTCCTTGGCGATGGAACAATAAAATGCCTGCACAATTCTTACCCTTTTATTTCTTACATGCTAAATAGTGTACGGTGTGGTGGGGTGTGCATTGCAGGGTGTATATGGCCTCCACACACCCCGGTGTATATTGTCCTTAACTAAGTGCCTTGGCACCTGTACCCTCTCGCCAGAGTCCTAAAAATAAGATATTTTTTTGGGGGTTGTTTTTCTGATGACTGCATTTTTATATTTGACGTTCTTGCGACCATCTCATTCTTCATTTATTAGTTTGGGACCCTATATCCGGCTATTTGCTGTTTAGGTCTTCTGTGTAGTGTCCTGGTGTTTGCATTGTAATTAGTCAGCTCTCTTAGCATGCTACTTGGGTGGTTATTTAGTCCGTTAAAAAGTTCGTATGCCTTTTTATCCATTGTATGTAGGATCCTTGTTTGTCCTGAGTCTCTGTATAAATTTCTCAGAGGTACGTATTTCGGTAAATTTAGAGCATCTCTTATGAGTTGATTCTGCGCTGTCTGTATCTTTTTCCTGTTTGTTTTACAGGTGTGTCCCCATGCTGCGGAGGCATACGATAGGACTGGCAGGATAATGCTGTTAGCTATTCTGATTTTGGTTTTAAATCTTAGCTTGCTTCGTCTGCCGATAAGCGTTGAGAGCTGACCTTTCAGCGCTTTGGCTGTGTATGTGTGCTGGTTGATGTGCTGCGTGAAGGTGTTTTTTGTCTAGTAACACCCCTAGGTATTTGGCCTCATTTGTCCATTCTACTGGGGTGTTTCCAATCGTTACTTCGCGGTTAGGTACACTTTTTCTGTGACTAAACATTACAGCCTGTGTTTTATCCGGGTTTAAGGCAATTTTCCATTTGATGCACCATCTTTCGAATCTATTTAGTGCTCTCTGCAGATGATTAGCTGCATGATCTGGATTCCTCCAGCTAACAGCTATTGCTGTGTCGTCAGCGTAAAGACTCAACAGGGATCCTGGTTCTTTTGGCGTGTCGGCCGTATAGATGGTATACAGGTAAGGCGACAGCACAGCTCCCTGAGGCACACCCGCTTCCAGGATTCCGACTTCGGACAGGGTTGCACCTGTTCGAACCCTGAACTTTCTGTTGGCTAGGTATGATCCAAGGAGGCATGTCATCGCCTCGCTGTACCCCATGGTGTTCATTTTATATATGAGTCCTTCGTGCCAGACCCTGTCAAATGCTTTACTGACGTCCAGAAATGCTGTTGCCGTATACATTTTTTCGTTAAATCCTTTTGTTGCAACTTCCGTGAAACGTAGAACTTGTAGTTCACACGAATGTTCGCTTCTGAATCCGAATTGCGCTTCTGGTATGGTGCCTAATGCTTCCGATTCATCGTTGAGTCTTTTTAGTATAACTCTTTCTGCTATCTTGCTTATTGATGATAATAAGCTGATAGGTCTGTAATTTTGTGGAAACGCGCCGTCTTTCCCTGGTTTCTTTATCATTATTATATGTGCCTCTTTCCATCTGTCCGGAAAATATCGTAGTTTGAGCATGTTGTTAACGATGTTTGTTATGTAGACAATAGCTTTGTTGGGTAGATTTTTCAGTGCCCTGTTTGTGATATTATCAGGACCTGGGGCTTTTTTGGCGTTGGTTAGCTTTATTAGCTCTTTTATTTCTTCGGGGGAGGTATGTGTAATTCCTACTCTGCCCTTTCTTCTCTTTATTCTTCTGGCTGTTCTTTCTACCTCTTCTTCGAAATCTATGTCTTCGTTGGGGTTTTCATTGTTTCTACATGCTCTTTCTAGTTCGTCCTTTAGGACTTCAGCTTTGTCTATTTCCGTGTGGACAATCCCGTTTACTCCATGTAGTGGAGGTATGGGTTTCTTGTCCTGTCGGAGGATTTTTGATAATTTCCAGAAGGCGGATTTGTTGGGGTCTAGATCTTGGATATAGTTGTCCCAGCTTTCGTTTCTGTGATTTCGTAGTTGTCTTTTAACTTCCCGATCTAGCTCATTTGCAATCCCTTTGTCTTCTATTGTTCTAGTGCGGTAAGCTCTTCTTCTTTTTCTGTTCTTTTCTTGGATTAATTCTTGTAGTTCGTGACTTATGTCTCCGAATCTTCCTTTTTGTCTTGCTATAGTTTCCGTTTTGGAGCTGGCATCGATAGCGTTATTTATCGTATTTTCTAGTTTTGTTACAGTGTCTTCTAGTTCTGTAATGTTATTTATTGTTGGAATGTTACCGATGTTTTCGCTCACAATTCTTCTGAAGTTTGACCAATTTGTTATTTTTCTTTTGTGGGGTTGCAAATAGTTTAGTTCTATTGCTCCCAGGGTCAGGACGATTACATTATGCGTTGAATCGCCTTCGTTTAGAGAGTGTATCTCGTATTGTTGACCCACGTTGTGTAGGATTGCAATGTCTATGTGTGTTGGAAGTTGTCCATGAAAACAGGTCGGTTCTGTTGGTCCGATCACATACGTGTTTGGTCTATTTTCGAGATGGCCGCAAAGACGTCTCCCGTTATTCTTGGTCGCTTTGTCGAACCAGTTGGGAGATCTGGCATTAAGGTCTCCAATAATTACCGTAGGTTCTTCTATGTCGAGGATTAGGCTCAAGTCTTCATCGAAAATCGGTTCGTTCGGTCTGACATAAGCTGACACTATTTTTAGTGTTTCATTGTTGACCTTTAATCTTACTAGCGTGGCTTCCATTGTGACCACTCCACCTGGTGTTGGGATGTGTTCGTGTTCTAAGCCTTTTTTAACTAGTATGGCTGTTCCTCCTGATCTTGCTCTGTGGTCTGTTCTATAGATATCGTAGCCTGGAAATTTAGTTTTCTTCCTTTCTACTAATTTTGTTTCTTGAAGGGCTACGATATCGAGCTCTAATCTGTTTATTATCTCGTCCAAAAGGTTGAGTTTTTTGAAAATTCCTCCGGAATTCCAGGACCCTATGCGTAGATCTTCCGTGTGGTTTGCTAACATTGTTGGTTTATTTCTCCGAATGCAGCCATCATTTTTGTTGCCCTATCCATAGCGGCCATCATCTCCATCATGCTTCTGTTGTATTCCATCTGGAATGAAGTAATAAGTGCGGCTGCACTTTGCATGGTTGGGGTAGCTTGTTCGGCGGTTTTTTTAGCTGCTTGTGCGTAGCTAAACCCGGTGGTTGTTGTAGTTGGGTTGATTGGTCTGCTCGCCGGTTTTACGGGGACAGGGGCCTTCTTTTTTGGAGCTTTTGAGCATCCACTATAGTTCGCCGTATGCGCTTGTTCACAATTGGCGCATTTTGGAGCCGTTTCCTTGCTTTTTCCGCACTCATTACTTAGATGGTTTTCACCACATCTTACACATCTGGACTCGCAGTGGCAAGCCTTCGAACTATGGTAGTAGCCCTGGCAGTTGAAACACTGCAGGGTGTCTTTCGTGGTTTTGATCTCGTCTTCAAAACGGATCTTCATGTAGCACAAGTTTGTAATTTTCCTTATTTTTGGCATGTCATGCTCTTTGAGGGTGATCATGAAGAAAGGCAATATGTGTTTTCCTTTTTTTTTTAGAGTACATGTTACTCTAGTTGCTTCGACGTTTCTATTTCTTAGTTCGTTAAGAATTAGTTCGGTACTTGTGCTCGATGCGAGCCCTTTTAGTATAACCCTTTTTAGCTTGTCGCTGTCTATTGGATAGGCAACGTACTCTACTTTCGGGGTGTGTTTTTCTAGGATTCTTACGACTCCTAGGTAGTCTTCCCGGTTCTTTGTATTTATGATAATAGATCTACCAGATCTGGCAAACTTATTATCAGAAATTATACCTTTCGCTGCTGCTTTTTGCAGGATTGCTTGGTGTTCCGCTACCGTCTTTAAGATGATTGCGGGAGGTTTTGGCTTTCTGACGTTAACCTCAGAAGGTATTTGAGGGTTATCGTTGATTTCTTTATCAACTTGGGGCTCTTTTGTTGCCTCCAAGTATTTTGGGTTTTTTTCTGCTCACTTCTTTTTTGGATGTCTTTAGCAGCTTTTGTGAGCGCTTCATCATTTCTCTCGTTGATTCTCTGAGTTTGTCTCTCAAGAATACTCAGAGATTTTTTTGGTTTCTCGCTACTGTTTGCTGATTTCTCAGTAGCGGTGCCTTTTGCTTTTTCTTTCTTTTGGACTTTTGTCCATCCTGCTTCGCTTTGTTCTTTTGGTTTTTCTTCTACTACCTTTTTTTGTTCTTTGGGCTTACCTCCGCTACCCGACGTAGAAGGTGTGGCTATTTGCATCCTGTTTGGGTTTGTGTTGGTTATTTCCTAGATGGCGTCGTTTCTTTTTCTTTCTTCGAGCTCTTTTTGTTCATTGCTCTTGGTCAGGGCCATTATATGGCTGACCAGCTTCTTGATCTCTTCATCCTTAGCTTTGTTCTCATTTCTGAGCTCAGTCATCTGAGCTAAGAGATCTTTAATTTGAGCGTTTGCCTGTTGCTCTCGCTGACGGCTCTCTTCCTTTAGTTGTTTTATTTGCTCGGTTAGCAGATCTACCGATTTGTAAAGCTCGTTGTCGTGCTTTTCTTTACTTCTTTTTATTTCTTCCTCATCTTCTGAGGAGTCTGCTGTAGGCCTTTGCCGTTTTTTCTTTCTGCCTACCTCCGGCTCGGCATCCGTTACGGTGGAGATGGTGTCCACTATGGGGGCTATTGCATCGTTTGCGGGGGGCGTGGTTATGATCGATTCGGTGGCCGGGCTCAGCTCCTCGTCGACCGAGATTTCCATGGTGGTTGATACACTGTCATCAGTGTCAACCTCACTTTTTTCTTCTTCATCGTCCAGATCTTCATCGTCTGAATTTTCGGCGATTAACGCGGCTTCAGGTTTTAGGGTAGCAGTAAAATCGTTATATAATTTAATTGCCGATGCGACAGAGGGGGTGGGTGACGTAGGATTGTCATCTTCTTCTTTTTCTTGTGATGTCACGTGCGTGACATCACTTTTTTGGGGGGAGGGATCACTCATAATGCCGTAAGGCAGTGAACATAAGTGTTCAAGAGACTTAGGAGTTTACTACTCAGATGACTCTGTTTTTGTCTTCCCGCCTAGCCGCTGCCAGACGGTTTTCCTGGGTGTCGTCCCAGCAACCTCTCGGTAGTTCACTCCCTGATTTCTCAGGGAGGGATCCTCTTCACGTTTCACAAACCTCAGAGGCAGGGGCCGTTTCTGTCCGACCTAGAGTTCAAAACTAGGCCTTACAGTGTCATACCTGTCGACCCACTGAGGTTATCCCGTATTTTTCGCAAACGCGAAGCCATTTAAAGCCTCCGCGAGGGGCCTATAAAGGCAACCCCTCGGCGGTTTAACTTAGAAACAGCGTCGCATCCGCTTTTCACTTTGGTTAAGGACAAAGGCCTGAGCAAACTGGGTGTCTTACTCACCCGGAGCTAACAAGCTCCGTCGCTTCAGGTCAATCGCCCCCACCAAAGCACTCTTCGCTGCTCGTCGCCTTCGCTCGCTGCTCACCGCTGCACGTCAGGTTCGTTCGACCGCTGGAGTCGAACTACTACTACTGACTACTACTGATATGTGATCACAGAAAGAAAATAACCGACATATTTATAGGATATCCTGGTTCAGTCCACGACAGCAGAGTGTTTCGAAACTCTCCATTGCACACGAACCTAGAGGAAAAATGTGGAAGATATTTTCTTCTAGGAGACAGTGGCTACCCTTGACAGGCCAATTTGTTAACTCCTTATAAGAATAGAGGGAACTTATCAAGACGTCAACGGAACTATAATGTAAAGCTGGCAAAAAATCGTTATGTGGTTGAACATTACTTTGGCATATTGAAACAAAAATTTAGGCAAATGTATCATATTAAGTTAAGGAATATACGATTAATATGCAATATAATTAGAGCTGCATGTGTACTACATAATATTGCCATCGATGATATTTTCAATATACAACCAGTTAATCAAAATCCTCCAGAACAACTACATGAAATTAATTATGATAATGATGATGATAATGTAGATGACATAGGGGTTCGTGCCATTAGGGATAGGGTGGCAAGTACTTTACAATTGTAAATTTTTGGATAAATAAATATGTTTTTCGGTGATGTTCGATTTTATTTTAAAAATTAAAAATGCCTATGTGTATATATGGTATTGTAATGACAGTTAAATACTGAAACCTCATAAGTCAAAATTTACAACTTTTCAGGAAAGCAAAAAAACTTTGCTGCTTAATACATGTTTTTTATTTTTCTTCTTCTTTACTATTGAAAAATATTTTAGCATTTTTTTAAGTAATAAATAAACGTTGAGAAAGAAAAACAAGTACCAAGTTACAAAGCTATTTTGTTCTCCTGAAAAGTTGTAGGCAGCTAGTGCTGTTTATTTTCTGTCAGTCTGGATTTCTACTTTTTACAATCTTCCTAGTTCTGTCTTCCAATCCTTTCTTTGACAGGGCTTCGTCAACCTCATTTTTCCATTGTCTTCTCGGTTGTCCTCTCCTTGTTCTGTTTCGCTTCAATCTGCAACCTTGTTTATCCATGTAATTTCTGTTCTGTGGCCATACCATTTTAGTCTTCTGCACTTTTATTTTTCTCCTTAACGCTTCATATGTTATTCTGTCTCTTCAGATCAGACCACAGCATCTTCTTCAGTATTCCATTTTGATTGCCAGAATGCTTCCTTGTTTTTTTTTTATGACCCAAATTTCTGCTGCATACATTAAGATACTTCATACTATTGTTTGGTATGTATATCAATTTTTTTCTTTTTTTTTGACATTTTTATTCCAAATAACACTATAAGATTCCTTTTTTTATCACTTCTATACATTACACAAAACACCTAAATATTTAAAATTCTTTCTTTTTACCTTTATTTCCATAAGAATAGTATAATTTATTAAGTTTATAATAGTGGAGATCAACTGCAGAAAGGGGTATATCAACTAGTAGCGCAAGTATGGGTAGGTATGTGAAATAATGCCAAAGGATTGGGCTAGGCAGAAAAACAAAAGAAGACTTTACTGTGGGGTATATAAGTGGTTAAAACTATAGTTTTAGGAGGGAGGCTACTATACCTGGGAGTAGTATTCGATGAAAATTAAAAAGAGAAATAGGAGCTTGATGCCAGAATAGGAAAAGCTAAATTAGGTATTTTAAGAACCCTAATCAACTAAAAATAAGTGTCTAGACAAGGCAAACACTGAATATGTACAACAGTAACCCTAAATGCTTGCGAGGCATGGCTATTAAACAAAAGGAAGACGATACTGTGGAAAGATGGGAAATGAAAATATTTATGTATTTAGAACACAGGTGGGAGAATTCGAATAAAAAACGAACTACCATCTGCTAGGTTGTCATGTCACAAACAATCAGATGGTTGGGACATGTAGAAAGAATGGCAGTGAACAGAATGACTCAACTAGCTATGACTAGAAAACTAATTGGTCCGAAAAGAAGAGGTAGAACCAGGTGGATTCATAAAGTAGAGATGGACGAAAAACATGTGCATGTAAGTAAAATAATAAGAATAGAACAGATTTGTTACTCTAAGTATAAAATGTGTCCTCATAAATAAAACACCATTGCAAGTAAAACATATAATTTGTAATTAAATGAAAATAATATCTTAAAATACCTAAGTTATACATATTCTAGACAAAAAGCTAAAGAAAAAAACATGAAAATTTTTTTAACATTTACATTTTTTGTTAAAGAAAAATCCTAACTTACATAAAAGTATTGATAACTAAATAATAATATAACTAACGAAAAGAATAATTAAAAATTAAATCTTTTTGAGGCATTCAGAGCATTTTCTCTCTTTGAATACTTTCAATTTCTCCCTCTGAATTTTGATTTTTTCTTCTTCGAGTTCGATTCTCTTGGCATAGTAAGCCTTTCTATCTATTTGCGTTTGTTGCATTATTGCAATTCTAGTTATGCCTGTTTTTTTATTAGGCCTACCTGTTTGTTTTAATGTGCTGGGCACATTAGATGTACTGGGCACATTAAACATATTGTGAACAGGCTTGTTGACATCCTCTGGAGTAAGAACAGGTTCGTCTTCTTGAATATCTTCGGTAGTGATAATTACTTGTGGCTTAATGTTTGTCCTACCTTTGAATATCTCGTTCATCTCTGTTTCGTATTTAAAATATTTTTTTCTTCCCAGTTTTATTTTTGTTGTCAATAAATTTTTTGTACGCTCTTTCAAGAACTCTCCATCGGTTTTCACAATGGCCTGCACTGAAATCTGTACCTGCCGCTAAATTTATTTCTTGGGCCATAAGTTCCCATAATTTCTTAAAAGTTTTTATTTGGAACGTCCCAACTTTTCCACGGTATTTGCTGTAGATGTCAAGTAGAATCTTGCTGTGGTTTGTGGTCCAGTTTACTGATTGCTGATGTCCTATTAGAGGCTGCTGCTGCTGAACATCTATGGCTGTATTGAAAACCAACTATTGTCCAAGACCTACAATGAAAATGGAACTTTTAAACAAATTAAATTACTTAAAGCCATGAAAACATATCAATTAACCCAGCAAGCATAGGGTAAGGTGTGGTTACCCAGACAGAGAAATGAGGTGCTCAGAGCAACAGTGGCCGAACCCCAAAAATGAAGTTCTGAGATAAATGCAATCTTGCATTCGTATTTCCATTATGCTTATGGGATTCAAATTCTGCAGCACATTTAGCCAAATTTAGAGGTAGGCTGTGTAAACCCTTGTTAACCAGAAGATTTAATGTTGCTGCTTTTATTGTAATATTAATCTAAAAATGCTCAATGTGTGGGTTAGGCCACTGTTGCTCTGAGCGCCTCAAATATCCATAAACATTTGAATATTGAATTGTTATTAAGCTACCCATAGGTACTTATGTTGTTTTTATTTTCATATTTTCACAGAAAGTGATAAACACAAGTCTGAACTCAATTCTAATTGTTAATTTCATAAAAAAATAACTATAATAAATTAACTTGGTTCCTTTCATCCTTAAATTAGTTAAATATAGAAGTATACATTGGTTTAGTACATAAGACAGTAAGTAATAGAACAACAAGAAGACTATCTGGATAGTCACTCACTATCTAGATAGCACACAAGCACACCCAAATAGTGCTTTTGTTACAATATTCTAACTTTGCACTCGTCCGGTTAAAAGCTGTATAATTAAAATGTATATTTACCTTCTACGTCTATTTTTTATATTCTAGTAGTAAAAATTTCTCGTTTGGTTTTGTTTAAAATTGTCAATTGTCACAGTATTTAATGCAAACAAACAACCAAAAGCAGAGCAGGAGTAGAAATGAGAGACAACAAAACAAAACAAAAACAAGAGACTAATAAAAGAGGATGTCGGATGCGGATGGAGATAAATGACAAATGGCATTGACAAGTTGTTAGTTGTTCCAACTACCTATCAGAAATCAATCAGAATTCAAATATTTGATGACATGCGCAGTGTGAATGATCCGCAAACTGTCGCAAACTTGTCTGGGATTCATGGTGGAACAAACATTTTGTACAAACTTTTAATATTGTATGGATACCGGAGGTCATCAGTTTCATCATTTTGTCAACTAAGAAATAAGTAGTTAAATAATAAAATAAGTAGAAAAAAATATTAATTTTAAATTTTTTCTTAATAAATCAAGTAAAGTATTAGAGCGATTTTAAAGTTTTAAAGAATAGCATATAGGAAATTTTAAAGGTCTTGAAAGACATATTATTTGACCATCATTATAATTAAAAAATGTTGGTGTGATTTTTACCCTGGTTTAGGAGTAAAAGCTTAGGAGTTGGTAAAAAACACCAACAAAAAATGACCTGTTTTAATTAAAAATTGACTTGCCACTCCGTTTTTTAAAAATGTTGTCGTAGGTCCTTGTACTGCATCTATTTCGTTTTCATCCGTCCATCCTGTGTATGTTTTCTCTTTATTTTAGTACCCTGACCCATTATCGAAGGTTGGCGATCATATTGGCAATAATAACTCTGGTTACAACAAATTGAAACAAATTAGCGGATGTCTCTTGGTACCATCTCGGAGATTTAGGATCCATGATGTTCATATTCGGCCTGGACCTTTTCTTCCTGTGATCGTGACCTGTATTATGAGGTGTAGATGGTTATACCTTTTTGGATGTCTTATTACATGGCTGAAATATCGTAACGTTGAAATTTTCATTATTTTTGTTATGTCTGTGCTCTGTGTAAAACTACTTCACTTATCGTTCGATCAACCCAACTTATCTGCAATATTCGTCGGTAAATCTACATCTTAATGACCTCAAGTTTTTTTATTACTGTTGCTTCAAGAATCCAGCTCTCCATTCATACAATATAAAAAATATTTAGCAGTGCACTAATTAGATTTTAAGGTTTAATATAATATCTCTATTAAGTTTTTACTTTAATTTACATAAGGCGTCTCTGGCTTTTTTAATACGCATTCTTATTTATTTGCTCATATTCCAGTTATCGTAAATATTGGTGCCCAAATAGATAATATTGTGGATTCTTTTTAAGCATTTTCCATACTCTCTGATGTTCATTGTTTGTAACCCTGTTTTGATGACAATCATAAATTGTGTCTTAGAAGTATTAAGCTTTTGTCCATATTTCACACATATTTTGGTCACCCTGTTAATAAGTCGTTGCAACTCTTATTCAATATATGCAATCAGTAACGTGTTATCTGCGTATCTGAGATTGTTTATATTAATCTCGTTGATTTTAGTGCCTGCACCTTCATCTAAGGCTTCTTTGAAAATTAATGAGATAATCAAAAGTAGAGGCGATAAAATACACCCTTGTGCTTAGTTTCAGTTCAGTTTACGAGAAAGTGTTTAAAATGTCCAAAACTTTACGGTTTACCCAAGGTACGTAAAGAGGGGTTAACGCTACAAGCAATAGTCAGTTCTATTGGCTCACCGTTACAACCATTGGGACAATTTCTAGCTGACCAGCTTCAATCCAAGCCCCTTTATCGGCCATAATAAGGAGCCTGGACACTTGTATGTAGTCTGGATTATTCTTTAATGGTAAAGTAAAACAATGGGCAGAAATTATACGCAGAAAATAACCAATAATACAGAATACGTTAAACCTGATGAGGCTGATGAGGTATAACACCTGTTTTGTCGACAAGGACCAGGGATACAAACAAGTTAAAGAAAAACCAATAGCTTAACCACTGTCAACCTTAATAGCTAACCTTTTTATGCAGGATACAAAAATAAAGAAAACACAAACAGCAAAGCATAAACAAAACTGCAACTTAGGAATCTTGATGACACATTTATTATATGAACACATGGGGACGAAAGATTAAACATATTTCTGCAATATATTAACAATATCCACCCACATAATAACAATATTAATACAGTTTACCATGGAATGGAGGAATAGTCAAAAACTTCTCTTCTTAGACGCGTTGGTTATAAAGAAGGTAAACAAGAAGGTACAGAAAGCAACCCTTACTGACAGGTATTTGCACGAAGACTCACACCATCAACCGATCCAATTAAATTCGGTAATCAAAACCCTAATCACAAGCTCCAAAAAACTGACAGATGAGAATAATCAAAACAAGGAAATGCTCAAAGTTAAAACAGGTTTAAGAGAAAATGGCTTCTTCACGTTAACGATTAAAAACAAACAGAAACAGAATTATAGATACAGTATAAAAAGAAAAACGGAATGAAAAAACCATCCCACTTGATAAGGAGGGTACTACAAATAAAATTAGCAGAGTTTTGAGAAAAAAAAACAGATACTTAATACTGATAGGAAAATCTAAACAATATTACTATCCGCAAAAGAGCAAAAGAAATATATCGTACATCGGATAGATCAATCTAGCACAACATCTCCACAATACAGGATACAAAGTAAAATAAAATAAGTTAACTAAAATACTAAAAATAGTACCAAATATGTCGGTATCAGAAAAGCAGGACCAATTAGGAAAGCAATAGAAATTGAAAAATATCCAAACAACTTAGATGCCAAGATACACGAGACATGATACCCAAAGACTCCCAGCGGCATGGAAACCAATTCCACAAAAAAACGAAGAAATTAAGTTAACAGCTTAACGTTAAGCAGCTAACATTCCGCCCACTAGCTTGCGCACAGGACCAATCACAAGAATCTCGGCAAGATATTTAAGTACAAAAAAGGGCTTTAATTGTTCTAAACATCAGGTAGAAGCACAACTAATTGACTTGCAACTGTGATCTTTCCGAAATATTCAACTATTCAACAAGGACACACGCCCAAAAAACACAGAAAATATATTGTATATAAAAGATAAAAGATTATAATGAAAGTCAGCATTTAGTAAAACATGGTCAAAAGATAGAATGTGTGATTTTTATAAATTAAATGTGACCTTGCCTTCAAATAACTGTATAAATATTACAACAATGCTGGGGATTGTTTAGAATATCTAGAAGATGCAATAGACTATTGATTATGACCAAAAAGAAAGGGCTACAAGAACTACAACGTTAAAGGGGTTTAATTGTTTCGTATGATTATTAAACCCCTATATATTAAAAAACCATGGAGTATTACTATTTAAAGAAATGCGCTTTTGAAAAGGGTGTGAATTAGTCTCTATGAACTAAGGTGCATTTGGGTAAATTCTATGCAGTTTTTGTACATATACTTTTTTTTATAAAAATATATTCAAAAAACTAAGCAAAAAAAAACAAGAAAAAACCCGATTTTTTATATTTGCCGCATAACTTTTTCACGCGGTATAGTTATTAATTAGCATTACGTTACAGAAAAAAGATTTCTATCGTTTAGTAGACGTTTGTAAATAGTATCTGAGATAAGATTTCTCAAAGTTAGTCAATCACATCATTTTTGGGCCATTTTTACTATTTTTTCTGCGTAGTTTTAGGTATATGCATTACATTTGCCCATTTAATCTTAGGTGTAGCAGCCCTGAATAGTTCTATGGAGGTCATGTTCGTCCATTGCCGTAGGTTTTTAAGTCAAGAGTTGCGTCTTCTTCCTGGTCCTCTTTTGCTATTGACTTTGCCTTCGATTATAAGTTGGAGCAGTTCATACTTTTGATTTCTTATAATGTGACCAAAATATTGTGTTTTCCGTTCTTTTATTAAAAGCATAAGCTTTCTTTCCTTGTTCATCCTCCACAAGACTTTCGCATTTGTCGTATGGCTCATGTAGGATATTATGAGCATTTTACGGTAACACCAGAGTTCGAATGCTTGGATTCTTTTTTGTGTTGCTTCTGTCATTGTCCAGGCTTCAACACCATAGAGCAAGGTGGAGAAAATATAGCACTTAAATATTCTAGTCCTCAATGAGATGCTCAGCTGGCGGTTGCATAGAACTTTTTGCATTTTGCAAAACATTGTACGTGCCTTTTCCAGGCGTATTCTTATCTCTAGTGAGTGGTCCCAAGTTTCATCAAGATTACTTCCAAGGTACGTTGTTTTTCTTAGTCTTTCCAGATCTGTTCCGTCGACATTGACCTTCACCCTTCTGTTTTGGTGCTTGCTGATGACCATCGTTTTTGCCTTCTTTGTATTTAATTTCATTCCAAATTCTCTACAGGCTGTCGTTACTCGGTCCATTAAGCGTTGCAGGGCTTCAGCATTATCTGCCAGTATGACAGTGTCATCAGCATATCGCCGGTTATTTATACATTGCCTGTTTATAATTATACCATCCGAGGTGCCTTCCAAAGCTTTCTGAAATATCTTCTCAGAGTAAACATTGAACAGCAAAGGTGATAGCACACATCACTGTCTTACTCCCTTCTCGATATTGATTTTTCCAGATATTTCGCTTTTTATTCTGATTTTAGCCTTTTGTTCTTGGTAGACGTTTGAAATGATCCTTAAGTCTTTATCGTCGCTATTACATGACCTTAAAATATCTATTAGTTTATCATGTTTCACCAGGTCAAACGTCTTCTCAAGGTCTATAAAACACAAGAATACATCAGAATCGACATCTCTACATCTTTTAACTAGCACACGTATTAAAAAAAGTGCTTCTATTGTTCCGAACCCATTCTTAAAACCAAACTGAGTTTGACCAGTGTGTTCGTCTAGTTTATTGTATACTCTATTGTGTATAACTCGTAGAAAAAACTTCAACATATGATTCATCAGGCTAATAATCCTATGGTCTTCACATTTCTTGGAGTTTCTTTTCTTTGGTAGTGGTATAAACACCGATGTCAGCCAATCATTTGGTATTATGTCTGTTTCGTATATTTTGTTAAATATATCTTCCATTACTTCGATGTTTTCATCTAGTAATATCTTTATTATTTCAATTGGGATATTATCTGCCCCAACAGCCTTTCCGTTCTTTAACTGATTTTCCGCTTTGATAATTTCTTGCTTTGTGATATAAGGTACAGTCGATGCCTCCTGCATGTAAATGTTCGTCCTCTCTCGGTCTTGAAACATCTCTTCCACGTATTCTCTCCATCTACCTATTTGATCTTCTATGTTCAGTAGCGGGTTCCCATGTTTATCTTCGATGAAAGACGTAGGAGTTTGTTTAAATATTCCAGCGGCTTCTTTTACTTTTCTATGTAGATTGAAAGTATCATGTCTCTGTTCCAACTCTTCAATTTCTTGGCGTCTTTCTCTTAGCCAGGTTTCTTTGGCTTGTTGGATCTTTATTCTGATATTCTTGTGTATTTGCTTGTATTTTGTTACATTTTTACCTCTGTATTTTCTTCTTTCGTCCATCATGTTTAGAATTTCTTCTGTCATCCATGGTTTGTTCTTTTTTCGTGTATCTTGTTTGAGGTAGTCTTTACTCTTGTAAGTATTTTCTCAATATAGTGGCATTCTTCCTCGGGAGTTTGTGTCGATTGTACTGTTCTGTTACTCAAGTGTCTATGTATTTCTTTCCGTATTTTATTACTAGTGGATTCTTCTTTAAGCTTATCTAGGTTAATAGCTATTATTTGCTTATTTCTTTTTGTTTTTTTAAATTCTATCCTAATTGTTGCAAGAAGAAGATTTTGGTAGGTGGGGATGTCAGCTCCGGGATATGTCTTGCATGCTTTTATTGCGTTTTTGTATCTTTTGTTGACCATTATGTAATCGATTTGATTTGTTGTGGTGCGTCCTTCTATTCCATCTGCTGGAGATTTTCACGTGTAGAGACGTCTGGGTGGTAACTTGAAAAAGCTGTTCATTATACTGTACTGATTTTCTTTACAGAACTGAAGCAGTCTATCTCCCCTCTCATTTCTTATTCTGGGGCCAAACTCCTTCACCGTGTCATCTTCTCTTCCTTTTCCAATCTTGGCGTTAAAATCTCCTAATATTATGTTGGTTTCATGCTTCTTTGTCTGCAGTAGAGTTTTGTTTAGGTCTTCGTAGAATTGTTCTATTTCTTCTTCTGTGCTTTGACTAGTTGGGGCATATACCTGGATAATATTCGTATTGACTGGTTTGCTGTCTATTTTTATTAGCATTATTCTATTTGATGTTGGTAGTAATCCAGAAACTAATTTTGCAATTTCATTAGATGTAATTATTGCTACACCGTTTTTATTTTGAGTGCCTTCATCTCCAGAATAGAATATTGTATAGTTGCCCATCACACAGGTACCTGTATTTGGCCATCTTACCTCACTGCATCCCAGTATATCGATATCAAATCTTTCCATTTCTTGAATTAAATTTGCGGCCTTTCCCGCTTCATATAGACTTCTCACATTCCATGTGCCTATTCTTTTGTTTTCCTCCGGGGGATTCTTAGCACCCTCTCCTCATTTAAGAGGTGCCTGGGACTGAGGGCCGTTGTTTTAGGTTCTATGAGCATTATGTAATTTTGCTGTATTTTGCTGTACATTTAATAGAAACAAAAATTATTTAGGTACAGCTGGTTCACAAAAAACTGATACGACTCTTAGTAAGATTTGATGATTTTAATAAGTGTATTTGATTAATCTGACATATTGTAAATATTTATTATGACAGACAAATAATAAAATAAACAAACAAATAAAAAAGAATTGATTACATGTGTTAATTTATAAATTGTAATAGTTGTTAAGGTCTAAATTTTAATACATAAAATAGGGTTTTTACATAAAATAGGATTGTTGTTACTATTTTTATTATTATTAAGGAATAAAACAAACACCTTAACTCAAAAAAATATTAAAGCAATAATTGTTTCCAAATTAAAAGATAACTGGACACTATCAGAGGCGGCAAAACATTTTAACATAAGCAGAACCACAGTTTTTCTACTAAGAAAAAATGGAGGGAACAAGAAACTCTCGAAAGAAAGCGACGATCTGAAAGACCAAAACTGTACTAAACTTAGGTATGTAAAAAGAAAATTAATAATTTTTATTATCTCCATCAGCATTGATATCAGCTTGTATTATTCGGCCATCTACGTATGGAGTATATCTGCGTAAAAGGAACTATAAAATTGTCTTCTTCCGAGAGCTCTACCCAAACCTGTTGTATACCGTGCCACAGCTCTTCCCCGTTTTAACGTATAAAATTACGTTGATGCAACCAGTTTGTAATAACCCTCCACAAATACTCGATTGGGTTTCAATCTGGACTGTAGTTGGGCTATTTTATGGTTTTAATGTAATTATTCTGGCGCCACTGGTTTATTATATTTGCAGTGTGAACAGGACAATTGTCTTGTTAAATGATAAAGTTATTGTCTGGATACAATTGTTCCACACTAGAAAACATGACGTTTTCCAGAATATTCAGATAAGTCTACACAACAAACCTGCCATAAATACGTCATACCATTCCGATTCCTCTAGATGAAATCTATCCCCCAAGATTGGCGTTAAAATGACCATCCGCTTGATATATATCAACGTATAGAGAATTAGATCTATTATTATCTGGTCTATAAACCCCTATTTTGCTCTTTTTAGAAGATTGAAAAGGTTATTATCTGTAAATATTACCCTGTCCCAAATATTTTAATTTTTTAGTTGACAGTATGATATTTAATTTTTTAGTTGACATGTTTTTTGCTGCAGTACCTAAGACGCGATGCTTTAATTCTGCGCCAAGTTGTTGTCTTTTTTCCCGGAAAGTGTGACATAATTCATGCAGTTTTTGCATCTTCAAAAGGATTCTCTTCTTATCGCTCCAAAAGCGTACGATCTACATAAGCGGTAGATATTTTTGGTCTTCTAGAACCTTGTTTGCTTTCGAGAGTTTCTTGTTCCCTCCATCTTTTATTAATATTAAAAACTGTTGCTCTGCTTACGTTAAAAATGGTTCGCTATGGCAGATAGTAACCAACCAGCTTCTAATTTCGTTACAATTCTTGCTTTTACTTCTTTGCCAGCACGTTGAGTCATTTTTTGAGGTTAAACAGAATAGGTTATCTAAATAATTTTAAGATTTGGCAGTGACAGTGACAATATGTACACAATTAGTATTTATACTTTAAAATACACTGCTCAAGTTTCTATCAAATACGCTTTTAAGCGGCGTCCTCATTGAGTTGACATTGTCGATCGACTCTGTCTATCGACACTGTCGACCGACAAATCGAAAAAGCTTCGATGTCCACACCAGGTAGGCAGAATATTTGTCGACAGTCGAAACGAAAATGTGTGACGAAGATGACGCCATTATTGTTTGTGCCGCATTTGTTATTATCACAACTAAAAAACGTAAATCATCGCGTAAAAGAAGATTTTGGGTTCGACCAAGCCTTCAAAGTAGAAATCGGTATAGCGGTAGTAACCTGATGGAAGATTTGAAAAAGGATGATATCGATCTATTGAACCTTGAATACAGATGTAACGGAGGTTTCAGAAATTTTTTTCGAATGTCGGAAAGTGAATTTGAATATTTGTTGCAAAAAATCGGGCCAAAAATTTGTAAGCAAAACACCAATTGTAGACATGCCATTCCAACAAAGGAGCGTCTCGCTGTGACATTACGATTTTTATGTAGTAGAGATTCGTATCACTCACTGATGTATCTTTTTAAAATTTCAAAACAAGCAATTTCTCAAATTATTCCGGAAGTCTGCGATGCCCTTATTGACACATTACAATATTACATAAAGGTAAGTAGAGTTTTACTAAAACTACATTCATACTGAAAGAGGTATATTATAATTACATTATCGAATTATATTAACTAAAACGAAACTTACAAAAACGTACCAAAGTAGTAAAATGTAGTGAACTAATTCGGAAATAAAACTAAGATTTCAAATAAATGTACGTATCAAACACAAAATAAAAAATAATGCTGGTTATATCTACTGTGCTTATTGTGAAGTGCCACGTCCCGGACGTTGTAGTTTTTGAATTAAATTATCTATGGCTTCGTCATCTTCAGTACCTGATTTTGCCGGAGTTGAGGGGTTAGTAAAAGAAGAACATCAAGAATGCTCTGGGGATGGTTGCGGTATTAAAGTCGTTATTGAACCAACAGGATACTGCTGGAGCTGATGCTGAGGATAATATTGCGGTCGTGGCTGTTGTGATACTGGATAGTTGTAATTGCCCAATTTTCCTTCAAACAGAATCGTGCTTATCATGTGTTGCACTGTAGCTTGAGCATAAGCGGTAGGCAAATTTAGTATAGTAACAGCAACTTCTTCTCCAAATACGCTAAAGATGTCCTTTTTATTTCTGTCCAAAAATACCTGTGTCATCATCCTGTATGCATCATTAACCATTGGGTCATCACCTTTCCTTTTCTTGGAATTCACATGGTCAAGATTTAGTGACTTGAACTGTTTTTTCGGACTTGTGTTTCTCTTTGTGCGTTCAACTTTTTCGGCATTTCCAGCATTTGCATTATTACATTCTGCTAGATTGTTTTCTGTTGAATCATTTGTGGTAATAAAATCGTGACTATTCTCATCATTTTCAGTGATGTCATTCACATCTCCTTTATCTTCCAAAGTATCTACTTCAGTTGAAACCTGTAATCAAGAGTATATATATTAGATAAATTAGAAATTAAATAGGTTAGATAATAAAAATAAATAGGTCTTTTTATTTCAGATGCCTAAAACTGAGGCAGAATGGAAAGCTATTGCAGAGGACTATTACAATCGTTATAGAGTCGTATTAGTGTTTTAGGAACCAACTGTATCTTTAAAATTGTCTATTGCAAAAATGCTTTAGGGGGAATTTTAAGCCAGATCTGGTTCTTCAAGCTTTCCTACATGGGATTTTTGCTTTTTTAACTTATATGGGTATTTTTTAAAATTTTTATTCAAACTTTTTTCTTATGTTCTTTGTTCTTCAAAATACTAGATGCTAAAATATTCTAGGACTATCGGTAACGGTAACACGGTAAAGACGCGTTAGAAAGCAGTTGCTTACAGTGTTTGAGATCCACAACTTAAACAAACACGTCAATTAGCTAAACCTATAACCCTTGGAAAAAAACTTATGTACCTACGCTTTTTTTAAACGGTTACACTATTACATTGTTAAAATACACTATTAAACCTAAGTAACTCTTATCCTGCTCAACGCATTATAAAACTGTTATTCTATGACGAGAAATCAGTTCATAACAATCAGATTCAGTTTTACATAGGTAGCAACTATTAAGGAAACGATTTTAAGGAAACAATAATTATTAACAACGTTGATACAATAATAATAGATCATGATAATCATCATCCAAACTTCTACGTCCAAAGTTAAACATAGGCCTGCCTACAGCCAAATCTTAGCAATTGTTTTGACGTCGTCTGGAAACAAATAATAAAACTATAAAAATAGATAATGAAGCCAAACTAGATCTAGTCATACCTTAACCTTAGACAAAGTCCAAGTGAATCCCATTTTACGGTTTAAAAAATAGTAAGCAAAACAAACATACGTATTGCATCGTTGGCATGAGTAAAAATAGAATTTGGAGCATTATTGATATTGAGAGAAAACAAAATTGGATATTAAAACAAATACTACTATAACAGTATAAAAACAAACAATTGTCTTGATTTTTATTGTGCTTCATAATGGAATTATTGACAACAGAATTTTGATGAACTGATAAAATGAAATGTTACCAATTATTAGAATATTGTCATATGTTATGGTTCCTAATCTGACATTTTTATAAAGTTAAATTTTATTTAATTAAATAAACTATAACAGTACAATTTTGTGTTTTATTCTGAACAAATGATATGAAACCATATCTAAAACTCTGGCTAACAGTTTAGAAAATTAAATGTAAATATTCCCTCAATATATTATTGTTATGTTTCACAAATTATCAGTAGTAGAGCATATTAAATACATTATATATAAAGCATCTGTCAGCAAGAAAATTAAACAAAAGGACTGAGGACTCGATTGCCTAATTCGTTATGTATTAAACTACTAATCCCTCAAAAAACTAATTTTCCCATCCCTTGAAAATTAACATTTAGACAATTCTCATTATCCTCATCTGTCATTTTGTAAATACATTCTCCCTTTTCCTGGGCTTAAACCATGGACGTAGGAGAAGGCTATTAAGGGTTTATTTTGTAATAAAAGTTAAACAATTTTAGAACAAAGTATAAGAAATAATTAGTTAAAACATGATACTAATGTATATGAGTAATAATATAAAATCGTTAACCCTTAACTGCTATAAGTCTAAAGTAAATAGATAAGTATTATAAGTGGGTCTACAAGACCCATTTTTTATATAAACAAAACAAACAATTTTTTTTGATAATTTTTTATTTATGAACTGAGATTACAAAATGAAGTACCATAAATGGTTACAAACTAAAGTTATTATTTACATTTTATGCATATTTAAACATAATATTGAAAACATACAGACATTTTACACTCTGCGCCAACATAGTTCGTTTTTCTATCTTTCTTGGCTGGACAAAGATGACATATCTTTCTTTTTCAATTCTCATTATTTCGAGGAGACTCAGGAACACTTAAAAATTTAGTGCTCAGAATATCTGCCGCAATTGCTTTAATCTGTCGGGGGACATTGGAGTTATATATTCTTCTCTTTATGTGTCTAATGTACAAACTTAAGACTAATTCTTTTAAGAATTTTTCCCGAGAGATAAAATTTCCTTTATTTATAAACTGATATAACACTCTGGCCTTCACTCACTGATATAACACTCACTGCCATTGGCCTTCTTTGTGATCTTTGAGCTACATAATAATTGGCACATTTCTGATCCAAGGCATCTACATCGGCCTTTGTTGAATTATGAAATAAAATAATGTCGGGATTTTTTGTTTCTCATCAACAACATTGTCATGGCGCATTGTATATATCAGTATTACACTTTTGACTTTCTTAGGTACATAAAATACCATGGTAATATCAGAAGTGAATCCAAACAAAGAAAAAGCAACTGGCCTTTTTTGAGGTAGAAATTCTGGCGGAATTTGCCAAATATTTTTTTTAATTGTGCCAACGTAAGTAATATCCTTTTTTTCTATTTACGAACAATGCCTACCGAAGTGTATCAATTATCGCCAGTCACAACGTCCTTTATCATGAATGGGTTAAATAACCCATAAATCCACTTGGGTAATATGACAGAAGGCTGCTTTGCAGTTTTGTTTTCGTTTTTGCCTCTGTATATTTCTGTGTTTTACATGTAATGCGTCTTGGAATCCGGTCAAATTTGTATTTTTAAGCCATATTTAGCTGGCTTATTTAGAATATACATTCTGAAGCCACATCGTTCCTTGAATGGAACTAACATTTCATCAATAATCAAAAACATTCAGGATAGTAGTTGTTGGAATAATTTTGTACAAATTGTGGAAATATATTAATTATTAGGGCCAATTTGGTATCTCTTCTTTTTTCAGTTCGTGTTGTAGCATCATTAAATCAGAGGCTAGACATTTTTTAAAGAAAACCTTGCCAGTGCCATTGTTCATCGAAATCAATCGCGGCCTGTTCCCTCAGTTGCCCACATTGAATGTAAAGCCTCGTGTCTAGATGTAAGAACTCCTTCATGCAAATCAAACCAATACACGCTACCGAATAACTTTCTTTAATTTTTATTTCGTTTGAATATCCGTATTGTTGTTTGATAACTTCAATTCTTTCATTGGTCCGAAGCACCTTCGGACCAGTATATCTAAAGTAATCAAAACTTTTCAAGTGTCTATACTTCTGTCAGAAGTATTAGCGTGAATAGCACATTTTAAATCAGGCAGAATTGTCACAATATTGAATTTGAGAGCATTAGTTCTTTTTGGAGGAATTTTCGACCATCTTGTTTTGTCTTTTTCGTAGTAGTTATTTCTTTGCTTTTCTTTATCCATCATGATCACTAAAAATTTCAAGGTCGCTATCTCTACCTTCGGCCATTTGGATGATATTTTTTCCTGCTTGTATCTAATCACCATTCACTAAAACATCTCATTCAACATATCGAAAACATAGTTTAAAGAGACTAAAAAACATAATAATGAAAAACTCTTATCCTATAGGCTTACTTAATAAATTAATTTTTAGTACTATAAACACTCCAGCCTTCATCACATTGATCGGCAATAGCAACAATAAAATATAAATTACAGTAAAAACGGCAAGACAAGAAATAAACAATAGCCCGGCAGTTAACACATTAGTACCACAACACCACAAACTTATGGATCTTTACCTTATATTTCATTCTTAAGACACAGAAATGTTAAAATCATACATATTTATATACTTAAATTGAAGATCCCCTAACAATTAAGGAAAGTTCCAAAGTAAAGTAGTGTATCAAATACCTTGCTCAGCCTGTGATAAGGTTTATATAGGAGAATTTTCTCGTACATTACACAGCAGAAATTTCTCACAAAAGTAATATAAAAACAAGAAAATCATAAACTCCAACCACTCGATTAATCCAAATCACAAGTTTTAGTTTTTCACAAGATTCAATTCTAGAGAGGCAGAAAATGAACAGAAGCGGTTATTTTTAGAAATGACACATATACAGGAAAATAAAAAATGTGTAAATAGAAAATCAGATATTAACAAATTAAGTAACATTTGTTGTTAATTACTAATATTTCTAATTTATTTTTCATCGAAAATCAGATTAATATTAAAAACTATTGTTAGTGGTTTTGTTTTCCACATAAAATAACTGTATACTATTCATATATGTATGTTAATCAACCAAACATGATAAAAATATAATTTCAAAGAACAAATTTTTTAAAAATTTTAATATGTGCGTGATTGTGCGTTTTGTAAAGTCTCACTTATTTGCAATCTCACGACTAGTAAGTAACAGAAATTAATAATGATAACTACAATAATTTTTATATTTATTTACTGTCAACAGATGTCTTGAAAAATAATTGAAATTGAGCTACGCTGTACCCAGTCAAATACTTTCTAGAAGTTTGAAAATATTAATATTAATGGCTTGTTTTATTCTATAACTGTCTCTATAAAGGATTTTGTAACTTGTAGGTGGTCATGCCTTCTGAAGCTATTTTGCTCTAGTGGTCGGTAAAAATCTAGCTTATGGCTTAGTCTGTAAGTGACTGTTGTTACCAATTTCTCATTGTAGTATTTTATTTTCTGGTGTAATTCCTTTCCTCTGTTGTAAACTTTTATTTAACATTCATATAAAAAAAGAACCCTTACAGTATTTTCGATTCTTTTTTAAAATACTTATTTCTTTTTAATGCATCTTCGGAATCTACAGTATTATTGTGCGAATTAATGGAATCACTGTGAATTTTTTTTCACTTTTTCAATATTTACAAGAAAATGTTTTGGGGATGTTTTTCATACATGGGGGTTGGATCTTTGGTGCCAATTGAAGGCATGATGAACAGCCAAAAATACAAATCCATGTTGGAAAAGTATTTGGACAAACAACTCCAAAAATGTCCACCTCAAGGAGGAGCGATTCTTCAACAGGACTCTGCTCCCTGTCACAAATCAAAGGAAATGATGGCATTTTTCAAAAATAAGAAGATTAATGTTTTAGATTGGCCCAGTAATTCTCCCGACCTCAACCTCATCGAAAATTTATGGGCCATTTGCAAAGCTAGACTGTGAAAAATCGACTGTAGCACTAAAACAAAAATAATAGAAGCGGCCATTCAGGTTTGGTATCGAGATAAAAGGATATCTGACAACTGCCAGAAACTCATATAATCTATGCCAAAACGGGTAAAAGCAGTAATTGCTGCCAAAGGGGGACATATTTCCTACTGAATGATGTAAGTTTACCTTTATAGTTTAGTCAAAATATAATTTTTTACTAAATAAACTGTTTTTTCATTAAAACAGCCTATGATTCCATTAATTCGCACAATACTGTATTTTCGCACGAAATCCATTTGATTCTAATGTAATTTAGAAATATTTATAATATATATCTAGTTTTGACCCATTTTGACCATACAGTTTCACATATGTTTAGGCAGTATGAGTGTTAAAGAAAACAAACAAACGCTAAAGCCATCCCTTTATAGCGCCCCAGGGACACGACCCTGATTCCAAATCTACGTATCCCGGCTGTATCCACCATAAACTCACTCAACTCAGGATTTTATCTAAATCATTTTCATGGATGTTTACCTAATCAAATTATGTTTAGATTACATTAAACTTAACTACTAGTTTTAGTGGCTAAGTACACAATACATACTGAGTAAATGTACAGTTATAAGCTTAAATCTATTTGACTTTGCCAGGGTGACGAAGTGTTTTATAATAAATAACTTATGAAGAGCGTATGTATGAGGTATATATGTATATACACGTATAAAGTAAAATAAATATTAAGCAAATCCTTCGAACATTTCAACTGGGTAAATAAAGGATTAGCCTCAGAATGTTTGGAAGATTAATAATTGAAGCATTAATAGTAGCACATGCGAACATTTAGAAACTAGTGCTTCGAATGATAGCAAGTTTAATGAAATTTTAATTTACCCTAAATAATACGAGGTAAACTGGAATGAATATCATAAAATTGGTTTTTAATCATTTTGAATATTTTTGTGTATCCAACGTATACATGTATGCTGTAACTAAATTAATATTATATATAAATATGTAATATTTTGGGTTTGCATAAACATCGACACTTTCTCTGTCACACTAACCTAAAATAATTATAAAAAATAGAAGAGACATGGAAACTGTAGTAATAAGTGTTGACAGAAAGAAAAAGAAAATCAAATTAATAATGTCAATATGTTAAGTAATTTTGCTAATTTTACAATACAATCCAACGGTAAGCAAGTTGGAGATAAAATAACTTCATTGTTCTAATGTGGTTTTTATGTTAATTTTTAGTATGTTTTAAAAAAGAGTTGAATAAACTCTAAAACTCGAAAGCTCAGAAAACCTTAGAGTTTTACTTAAATTCCAATATTGACTACAAGACCCAAGATATCTGTATATATATATATATATATATATATATATATATATATATATATATATATATATATATATATATATATATATCCTGTTTCTTGGGATATTTTTGCAGAACTTTTGCAACTAGTCTTTGACACTAACTTCTTAGTTTTTGAGGACAAATTTTACCTCCAAATATTTGGCGAGATAATTATTTGGAGATAATTATCTCCTCTACTTGCAGATCTTTTTCTAGACTCTCTCGAAACTAACTTTGTTCATTCTCAACCACAAATAATTCTATGGTACAGATATGTGGATGACATTTTAGCCTTTATAGAAGGCCCACCTTCAGAATATTTTGTCAATAATTAATAATCTACATCCTGCAATTAATTTTACCTTAGAAGTAGAAAGTAACAACATTATCAACTTTTTAGACCTAACTATCAAAAATAATACTTTCTCCTCTTCTTCTTTGCCTACACTAGAATTTTCAATATTCAGAAAACCTACTCAAACTGACCATATGATACCAACATCATCAAATCACCCTTTTCAACACAAGATGGCAGCTATTCAATGTTATGTCCACAGACTTCTTAATATCCCTATGTCTCAAGAAAATTACAATAAAGAAATCTCAATCATTAAACAGATAGCAAACAACAATGGTTTTCTTTCTACTACTGTTGATAAAGTCATTAGAAAATCTATGCTCAAAAAGAGACTAAACCAAGCTTTTAATGTTTATAGAAAATCCAACACTACTTCCATATATAGATCCTTAACTTACTTATGACCAATTTCAGAAAAAATTTCAAGAGTACTTGTTAATAAAATTAGTGACTTAAACATCTCTTTTAAAACCAAATATAACATCAAGTCCATCTTCAGCAAGACCAAAGACAAAGTTGACAAACTAAACAGAAGTGGTAATTACAAGCTGTCCTGTGGTGACTGTAATATGACTTATGTAGGTAGAACAATGAGAACTCTGAATCAAAGAATCAAAGAACACCTCAATAACCCAGAAAAATCAAACTTTGGATATCACATTAAATTTAATAATCATTTCTTTTCTCCTTCTGAAAACAGTAAAATCTTACACAACATTCCCAATAAAAACTTTAGACTCATGAATCTCTTGGAAGATCTAGAGATATCCAAAAAAATTAAACTAAACCCTGATTGTTGCTTAAACACACAAATCAACCTGAATTGCAACTATAAACCTCTTTTTAAATTATTATGGGAGACTTTAGAAGAAGAAGGGTGACCTCATGCAATCTTATTATATATTTTTCATACTTTTATATTTTTAAACAAATTTTAAACTTTATTAGAAATTTACAACATTTTGTAATTCATTTGACAGTTATTCTTAATTGAAACATGAAAATACATTCTTAAAAAATTTTTTATGCAAATTTCTTACAATTTTCCATCAAGAGATACAATTCTCAATACACTTAAGTATCAGATAACGTAACATTAATACCATGTTTCTTCTTTATATTGTTGTTGAACAATTTGAGCCCTTGTTTCTTAAGGATGGCCGTCAGATTGAACATACATTGACCTTGAGCAATGACTTGAGTGAATTTACAAACTAATGTCATTCTGTATGATGCGATGAACACATAAAATTTAATTTAAAAACTTAATTTTTAGAAAGTCTTTGATGACTATTAGTAATTCCAAACTACTAAATAATTTTGTAAGAATTTAAAAAACAATCTCTATTTCCTATATATGACATTTGTCAACTGTCACTTTTGAAAAATCGTTTAAAAAGGACCGACATTTGATTTCATTAGTTCTATTCTGTCTACGTCCTCACATCAATCAATGGTCGGGTTCTTACATCCGTACCATGAAAAAAATTTTTTCAATTTTTTAACGTGTTTGTGAAGTCCAGTGTCGGCTTTTTATATGTTTTTTATATGTTTTAAGAATTTCAACACCTAAAAAATCATAATTTTGAAATTTAAGGAAATGAGATCTCTCCTTTGTAGTGGTATTTAAAAAATTGACGTAAGTTAAAAATTATAATCTTTACCAATTAGTACTTATAAGAACATTTTATTGTAGCATAGCTCTGATGATGGCTTTGTAAAGCCGAAAGCGCTCAGCTAGGAATTGCCTAAAATATACACACTTCAAAAATACTTTTTTGCATTTTCTTTCGACTTGTCATAAGTGTGTACGAAAAAATATCAGTCTTTTGATATATATATATATATATATATATATATATATATATATATATATATATATATATATATATATATATATATATATATATATATATATATATATATATATATATATATATATATATATATATATATATATATATATTGTTATGATATGTAAAATCGAAAAAAATATTGGTTTGATTAAAATATTTCAAAGTTCAAAAACATTAAATAATTCAGATAAGTAAGATAATAACCAACAAACATTTCGAGGAAAGAAAGTATTTAAATTTTTGGATTACCTGTATTAAACAAAATGTAAGCTAGGCATAAATTATTTCCTTTGTTATACTATACTTGAGTGACCCGCATAATTTTAAGTGAAATCCCAAAGACAATTGAACCGGGTTTTTCCAAATACATTAAGGCAGTGATTAAAGACAATAGAAGAGATTTGGAAAGAGGTTTTTGTTAGTTTTTAAGAATTATAGAAAAATATTATTTGTAAATAAGTTTTAGGAAATTTTATAATTATAGGTAAAAATTTGTTTGTTATCGGAATGAAAAAATGGGGAATTGTGACGAGTTTTGATTGGCGGAGATTAAAAAAGGTGGAATAGGTGTGTAGGAATGAAAGTTTAGCTAGAATTTTGAGGAAGAAAAGATAGTCAGTTGGTTTCCAAGGGTGCAAGGCGAACGGCCGTTTTTCTCGGGTAGTTTCCCAGAGGTAGGAAGCAGTAGCAGTGAAAGTTTGTGAGTTTTCGTGTAGTTAGTGTATCTGACAGAAGCTGATCCAGTAAAATATTGTAAGTCATATTTTTCTACTTATATTCCAAGAGTCACTGTTCAGGCCAACGAGAGATTCAGTTTATCGTAAAGAAAAGATATTCCAAGAGTCATTTTTCAATCAGGCCAACGAGAGATTCAGTTTATTGAGAGAAGAAGAAGCTAGCATAATTTGAACGATTCGTGCATTTGAAGGAGATCATTAAGGACGAGATACTTGCAATAATTTATTGTAAGATTGCTGATTACTTAGGGAGCGGCCACGAGTAAATAGTATAGTCTACAAATAACAAGGATTTGGACCACTCATCATCAGAGAGAGATAGTTTTGTTTTCTGCAGTTTTCGTTTCATTGATAACACAATTTTTACACTTAATTCAGAAAGGATATAAATATTTTGATTAGGAGATTTAGAGTAATACTTGGATTTTGAGATTTCAACTAATATTGTTTGTACCATTAATTTTGATTGTTCACGTACGTAGAACAAAATTTTGAGAATTATTATATGAGATTTTGTTTATTGAAAACTTTTGAGTGTGAATTATTTCATTATTTTTATTTCAATATATAGTGTTAGATCATATGTGTTTTTTATTATTCCGGTATTCTTTGGACCTTACCTTTCACATGTAAAAGCATAGATATTGAAGCACGAATTGAACCCTGAGATAAAAGAATTAAAAATTGTGATAGAGTCATAATCATATCATAATTTTAATTAATCAAAAAATTAATTAGCTAATTAGTTGCTTGGCACACCAAGACTTTAAATATCACAATAACATATATATATATATATATATATATATATATATATATATATATATATATATATATATATATATATATATATATATATTGGTATATTCGTAATTAGACATGAGAAATTAAAAGACCATATTCATATTTAGAATTCAATTTAAAATAAAATAACACAATTGAACACACTGTATAAGACAAATTTTGTAAAAATAGCTTTAACTAGTTTTTGCGTAATTTTATTTAATATATAAAGCAATAATAGTTAATAGTTAATAGTTAAAATATACCTGTGTATAACGATTTGTAAAGATATATTAAAATATAATTAGTGTAGAAGAAGAATTAAAATATTTGGAATATTATTTTTTTTAAATTCATTATGGCATGTTTAAAAAGGACAAAATAGTTTTGTGAAAAATACGTCATGACTAAAATTTGTTTTGACTGGTTGTAAAATTAACTCATGAGGGGGAATGATTTTGAAAAGATGGCGGGTTTATTAGTCAAAAGTGACAAGTATCATATCGTGGGAACGAGGAATTAAGCGAATTCAAGAGAAGATATAACTCCTTGAGTTCTAAAGTATCCAGTAATATTTAAGTATTTTAAAAGGTTGGAATACTGCATATGGAGAAAGTCGGAACGAGTACTGTACGAGGCAGAGCAAAGGAAATGAGAACGAGATTGCAGAGGAGCAGGGACATTTTTGGGAAACGTGTACAAGTTTCTTTGGATCGCCACATCAGCAAATAAGGAGAGGTGTTTGTGTGAAGACATTGGCTAATCATCAGCAAAGTTCAGTTTAATTTTGTTATGACATGAATGTACGATTTGCGTAATACCACAGTGCATATTGAACTACACATTTCACTATTAAAAAATCATTAATCTCAGGAAAATTTGTTACTTAGACAACATAACAGTTTCTTTTTATAAGAGAATATTGATAAAATAAAATTTTAATATCAAACAAAATTTGGAGACAAAAGAAAATAACATTCCTAGTTTTGTAATTGTAATTATAAAAATAAAGATAGAAAAATAAATAATAATCTTTACAATATCAAACGTTTATTGCAGTTTGATAAAATAAATGACTTTTATAATTTAAAATTGAAATTCCTGTGTATATTATTTTATTCATTTTCTTCTTATATTATTAGGAAGGCACTTAGAAATATTTTGAGGCCACGAAAGAAAGTAAATATTGAGAGTGTGATTTAGCACTGAGATATACAATTTATTTATGTTTGATTTGTTTTGATTAATTAGATAATTACTTGATTAATTAATTAAAGTAGATTACATCCACAATCAATAATAGAGTTCAAAATAGAGCAGAAGAATATATATATATATATATATATATATATATATATATATATATATATATATATATATATATACAAAGGATACAAAAAAGGATATTATCATATCGTTTCGTTCACGGCCGCCAAAGCAGGGGGTGCCTATGTAAGCTAACTACGCTGTAGTGAAGTTTTGGGAGACATTTGTTGAACTTTCCGAGTTTGAATTTGTATCAGCCCCAGTGTCTGATGAGGTTGGGATAGGCCGAAATGATCATAACACTTTATTGATACTGGAAGTTTAACGAATTTGTCCTCCTAGGCCATATATTTGGCCATTTAATATATATATATACATATTTAAATTATAAATATTTGTCTCTCTAATATGACCCAATTCTGTTGGTTTTATCTTTCTTAATATCTCTCGCTATGTTCAGTCTATTACCGACACTTTATGTAATTAATGTTACTTTGGTTGCTGTAGTTTGTTATAATTTTTAGGCATTCCAGGTAAACAAGAAGATGATACTTTAAAACACTTTACTGTTATCCAAAATTATAGTTAAGTACACAAACAGCATACAGCAAAATATTGAAGCGAGTGGGTTCAAACTCACCAATCTTTACTTTCGTTTTAGGACCTTTTTAATAGCTTCTGTTATTTTGAATTTGCTCCTTGTTTATACGGTTATATTTCTGTTTCGCAGTGAAATTGACATATAAGCTTGTTTTTCCATTGCTATTAGATTTTTGTATCCACTGTTTGCTTTTTTTACCATGGAGGACGTCTGTTGTAGACTGGTGTTACTACAGTCAGTTGGCTTATTATACATACATATTCCATTCACTTATAATACCCATTTCACGATTATGTAACCCTGTACTGTCTTCAATATTTATAGATGAATGTTAGAATAATATTTTTGGAATCACTATGTTGTTTCCAAAAAGTGTTAGCCACCTGCGATCTGATGACTCGTGGTCATGAAAAAAAAAATGATTGTGTATTTTGTTTTTTATTGTTCTCTACTACAAATGAACGGTGCATTAGGCCTGTTTATGGTTAGCATATGTCCAGAAATCATCACACATTTAGATAGGCGACCGTTAAATGCTGGATGAGCATTCTCTTTGTTATATAGTTTTCTTTTTTAAGTAAAAGGTAAATCGAGAGGGCATCTATAAGGATATAAAAGAAGTCACAGAAGTAGTCCAGTACGCTGTTGCTACCTTGAGAAAACCCTTCTTTGTGAATTTGTAAGTAGTTTTTTATATTTAGCAATGCTCAAGGCTTCTTACCACATAAGGACATCTTACAAGACGGTAGAGTGTACAAATTAAATAACCATTCTTCTTTTAAGTGCACATGACCGCCTATTTGACATAATTAATATTAATACCCCGCCGGGTTTCTCTCTTCTTCTCTATGAACTACTTTTATCAGGTGATTTGTAAATCTTAGATATGTGTCTAGTTGAATACCTAGATATTTCTTTTAAATTCCATATATGGCTGTACTGTAGGGATAAATGTTTATAAATAGTTGTTTATGTTGATAGGGATAATGCTTGCATGTCTCCTTGATCTATGCATATCTAATATCTGAACATATTGCTTAATCTGTTAACCCAGATAGTTTGAGATCCAGTTAAATTTGTTCTTATTTACTGAGGTAGTTTGGAGCTGACGCAGAAGAAAAATTAAATGAAGCCTTAAGTCATGCATTTCCAATAGCTTAATTAGCCAATTTAAAGTAAGCATAAAATAGTAAAGGAAATTATGACTTTTCTTGTTTCCAACCTAACAGCATAATCAGGTGTATTAAAACTAAGATGTAAAAGTTAAAAAAAAAAGTTATTTGTATTCGTTATAACTGGTCAGCATATCCCATTATCCAAACGGGCACACAGTTCATAACAATGCTTTTTACCAACGAATCAAAAAATTGACTAGATGACCAAGAATTCATTCTGGTTTTAGCCATTACACCTATTTTAATGCGAATTACATGTTTTGCTCTTTCCAATGTTGTATCGGCCGTTGCTTTTACAAGTTGTTTCGTAGTTAGGGTGCCTCCTACGTATACAGATTGGTCGATAACTGCAATTGTTTTGTTCTTATATCGGAATAATACATTCCTAGTGCCGATTTGGCTGATTTTGGTTACTATAATTTTCTAGATAAAAAGTTTTTTCCAAGTACCCGAGTCAGAAAGAATGGCCAAATCAACAGCATACGAGTACAGTAGTATATTAAATGGTCTTGTACAGCCGCTTGTGGTTTTGAAGTACATTCTTGCGTTATCGTATGTTGCCACAGTAAATAATAAATAATGGAGTCCAAAGCCCGTTTATAACCTACAAACGTAACGTATACTTCGTGTTTTTTTCAGTCGCAGTTGCGGTTTTACAGCAGAAGTGAGGCTGAATATATTATTAATTAATACCATTAATGCCGTGAACTGTTTAATTCTGCCAATACTACTTCGTCCACGGGGTGACTTATCTCCTGCTATTTGTACTACCCCATCCTTTGCCATTCTACTAATGTGTTCGTTCCAATCCTATTTACCTGTTGTCACCCTTGCATTCTTGTCTTTTATAATGCATGCTCTTCTTATGTTTCTTCCTATCCAACAGATTTTTTCCTGATATTCGTCGAAGTATTTTCATCTCTGTTGTTTCTGGTAGTCGTATCGTTTTAGATTTGTTAGATCTTGTCTTTGCCGTATATGTTAATATAGGTCTAATTGCTGCTTTATAGATTCTTGTTTTGGTGTTTAGTCTTTGGTGTTTGTTTTTCTAGATTTTGTCATTACGAGATCCTGCCACTTCACTTGCTTTTAAGCTTTATTGTTGTACTCTTTCTTTAACATTGCTGTAACTAGTTATGTCTATTCCCAAATATCTAATCCTTGTTGCTTTCTGTTTTATTATGTATTTATTAATTATATTATACTGTATTTCTTGGCGGTTCTATTAAAAATGTGTGTTAATCTTTGGAGCTCGTTTTCTGTCTCAGCGATTATGCGGCGTCGTCTGCATAACATAATATTTGAATAAATTATTTGTTACTCATTCTGTAACCATGTCCTTTACGTATTGCATGTATTATTTCTTCCACTATTATAATAAAGAAAAGTGGGCTTAACGAGTCACCTTGTTTGACTCCTCTTTGCACTAGTATACATTGTGTTAGTTTTTCATTTTTCTTTGGCTGTATTTGACTATAGAAGTATATTTTTTAAACGGTTTGTAAAATATTGATTGGTATGTTTCTTTTATACTGTAGGTAAAGGACGTTTTCGAACTGGAAGCGATCGAAAGCCTTTATCAGGTCTATAAAACATAGATATGCTGGTTTGTTGTACTCGATGACCTTTCCTGTGATTTGTCCCAGTACAAATACGGCATCTACGCAGGAGATGTCTATCTTCCGAATCTGAATTCTTGTTGTTTATATGATAAAGTTGTTATTTTATTGACTTTGTTGGTTAGGACTTTTGTGGTAAGCTATAGTACAGTATTCAGTAGATTTATACCTCTATAATTGCTGGCGTCTTTCTTATCTCCTTTCTTGAACATTCGTATCATTATGCTGTTTCTCTATACGTCTGGTATCTTGCAGTACAATATTAGTTTTCGTATAAGTTTGGTCATATCTAGGGTTATATTTTCTCTTTCGTGTTTTAGAAGCTTGTTGATTATTCCGTCTGGTTCTGGTGACTTTTTATTGTTAAGTGAATTTATGTCTATCTCTACTTCCTGAAAACTGATTTATATTTCGTGTCTTAATTCAGGTACGTTATTGTGTTGATTAATATTTTCCTTTCCTTTAAACAGTTCCGTCAGGTATTTTTTCATTCTTTTGCTCGTATGTTATTGTAATCCTTTAATTCTGTCATTTGTTTTTGGTGGTTTCTTATGAATCTCCATATTTATTTTTATATACCGTAGAAGTCGCTTACCATTCTTTTTGTAAACTGTTCCCAGTGTTCATTTTTTGTTCTTCTTACCAACCGCTTTGTTTCATTTCATATTCTTCTATAGGTGTCTCGGGATTCAGGAGTATTTAATGTTTTGTACTTCGTGTGGGCCTCTCGTTTCTCTTTACATTTCCCTTTTATTTCTTTTTTGAACCACAATGTATTGTTGTTGTTTCTTTTGTTTAGTATGACTTTGCGTTTTCCTATAGCTTCTGTTGCTGATTCTTCAATGTGGTTTTTCATTTTCTCCCAGCTCGCATTTATACCTTTGATGTCGTCTATTTGTTTTAGCTGTATCTTCTGTGCTAACCTCCTATGGTACATTTCTTGTATAAATTCGTTCCATAGTGCTGTACCTTAATAGAAAAAGGGCCAATGTCCATTTTTACCGTTTAGAGAAAATTGGGTGAACAGGTTTAGAGTATGTTGTTTATTCAAATATTAAATCGGTTGATAAAATATTGTGGTGTTTTTTTTTTAATATGTCTTAATATATGCCAAGCTTCATTACACTGAATACTATTTTATTATTTTTCTTTATAACCAGAAAAACATGGACATTGGCCCTGTGCAGATTTTGCCGGAATGGGACATTGGCCCTGCAACAGAGCAGTAAAATAGTGTGATTTAAAAGAAAATTTTTAATTTTTTAACATACATACAAAATAAAAATTAAATTTAACCAAAACAAAACAAATTAAATTAAACAATATCTTAGTCGTTGATGTCTGGAACTGGAATAATGTCAGCATCGATGTCATTTGATTTTTTAAGATTTTGATAAAATGGCCTGTTGTATTCACTAATGTACGGTAGTAAACCTAACAAATCTTTTACTTTAATGTCGGCTAGAGGAAAAGGTTCTGAATTAATGGGTTCTGGTTGCTTAATTTTCATTTCGTTTTTTCGATTTCTAGTAGAACCCTTCCTTAAATCAATATTTTTAAAAGCTTCGTCATCTGCAAAACTTTTTTTGTAAAAGCATTGGTACTCATGTTCTTGAGTATATTTTGACCACTTTATTTGCATCCGTGGTACAGCTTCCAATTATCATTCTTTTTACGATGTACTAATTTTCCTGATAGTACCCTACTAAAATTTAAAAAATCTTTTTGTTCCATCTCTACAACTTGAAGGAGAGGAGTCTTTCGTACACTTTTTATAAAATTGCTTTAATCGTGTGGAACTTCAATTTTAGATGTCTTTTTCTTAGCTGTCTCTATGAACGCATGAATTGTGTCGGCCTTCATATGGGTGTAGCCAGGTTCCATAAATTTATGATGTACTTCTTTCAAACTTTTTCCTATTTTTTTCATCTCACCCATCACTAACAATATCATTGTGGATACAAAAATGTTTCTCTTTTGGCCAGAACAAGAAACACTGTACAAATTAAGCATTTCTACTTCTTTTGGTAGCGACAAAATAAATTTTCTTACACATGAAGCTATTTCTTGCCCACCACGACCAGTCACTGTCTCGTTCCATAGGAAACAAATTTCCACATTGCCCAATGTGGTAGTCTCAAATACTGTTAAGTTGTAGGTCTATAGTTATATATATATATATATATATATATATATATATATATATATATATATATATATATATATATATATATATATATATATATATTACAGAATCCAATTTGTAAATAGAGTACATCTTGGAGACGGCTATCGCCGTATTCCCGTCCTCCTCCGCTAATCCTCTCGGTCCAAGGCATGCTCCTCCTCCAAACCTCTCGATTCCATTGCTCTTCTAATACCTTCATTCCATGAGCGTCGAGGTCTACTTTTTTTTCTTCTACCAGGGGGCTTCCTTTTGTAAAGTTTTTGGGGCCAACGTTCGCCAGGCATTCTTAACAGGTGTCTAAACCATTTTAAACCTCTTCTTTATATTCTGTCTATGACCGTATCAGTAGCATTCATCTGATTTCTTATAGATTCGTTGGTTTTCCTTTCCAGCCTTGATGTTCTAGCACTTCTTCTCAAATAATCCATTTCAACTGCCAACAATCTTCTTTTCAGGTCTGCATTAATTGTACATACTTTAGAGCCATAACAAAGAACTGATTCAACCATCGTTTGCCCTATTATTTTTTTGTTTCTTTTGGAAATGTTGCGATCCCACCATAAGGAGTTCAAACATCCTACAATTTTACGTCCCTGATTAATTCGGTGTTTAATTTCGGTTTCACCCAAGCCGTTCTTATCAATGAATGCACCTAAATATTTAAATTTTTCCACTTGTGTGATTTCCACGTCCTCGTCTATCAACATGTCAAACCTTGCATCTAAATTGATAACTAGATATTCCGTTTTCTTCATGCTGACTTTTTACCCCCATTTTACATATTCTCTGTATAGACGCTTTATCATAAATTCTAGATCATAAGAATCTTGAGCTAGAACGACTTGGTCATCCGCAAAGTTCAGGGAGAACAGTATGTCATTTCCTATTGGGATTCCCATTCCCTGGCAGTAGTTTTTCCAATTTTGAAGGGCTGCCTCAATATATAAATTAAACAGTAAAGGTGACATACTGCATCCTTGTCTCAGTCCTTTAGTTACTTTTATCGGCTCTAATAGTCTATTTCCGATTTTTAGGTAAGTGGTGTTACCCCTGTATACTTCTGTGATTATTCCTAAAAGGTGTGGACTAATGACGAGTTGTTGTAAAGCTTGCCACAATTTAGGCCTTGGTACTGTATCATACGCTTTTTCTAGATCGATGAAGGCTAGATGTACTTCGTTATCAACCGCTATTCTTTTTTCTATTAATTGTTGGAGTATAAACAAGTTATCAGTGCAAGATCTACCAGGCGTAAATCCACTTTGGTCTTCGCTAATTAGATGTCCTACATCATCTTGTAGGTCTTGTAGGTCCATAGTTGCCTTTTATAAAACAAAACACCGTTCCAGAGGTATGGTGTTGGTAGACATGTTTCTAAGTCAAAAGAAGCAACCACAAATGATTGGTCTACTTTGCTTCGTTCTTTGTCTAACGACTTTTGCTTGTAAGCAGTCTCAGCTAAATCTAAATATTTTTCCCTATCCATTAAAAGCTTTCCCTGTTCGTCTTCTTCTTCTTTAGTTATTTGCTTACTTTCCATACTTCTTAGACTTACACTAAACTGGTCACACTCAGCACGAGTGTCATTTGCCGGACTGTGAAAGGAAAGATTAAAGTTTGAATATTTTTCTATACATTGACTCTTTTTCATGGTTTATATTATTGTTTCGGCTATATTCACAAAAAAGACGATATATTTCTGCCACTAAAAGATCGGGACTTAGGTATTTTTTGGAAGTAAGTTCCCGGGAATAGTGGCTATTATAAGCCGGAAAACAATTAATATGCTTCCTAATCACATCTTTTCTATCTTCCTGGATTTTAGAATGTTTGAAATGCTTTCCTCTCCCAACCATCGGGCAGATATCAGATTGACTAGCTCTTTTTTTCTCGACAATTATCCTTACTTTTTTTAAAGTTAAATCAAACGTTTGAAGATACGACGCTTGACATATTTCAATAGACTGGTTTTCATCAGTAGTTAAAAAATAATTTCTAGTAAATTTCCTCCGGCTAATACCGTCCGCCTTTTCACATTCCTTTCTTATTCTTGTTCTTTGTTTTGTCGTTTCTTTGACGGTCTCTGCTATATACTGATCTTGTCCATCTTTTGATAAATTATAAAAACCTTCAAACAATATTTTTCTTTGTTCTTCAGTGAATTTTTGATAACATTTTTTCCGGCAATCACATGGACGTTTCATTTGCTTTTCCTTTTTAATCACTTCTTTTTTAGAGACATACTCTTTATTTTTCTCTTTCAGTTCTCTTCTTTTATTTTCCTTTCAGGATTTGTTATTCCTTATTCGCTTCCTTGTCCTATATTTTCCAGGTGTGTTTTCATTTTTATCTTGTAACATTTCATTATCAATATTATCATCAACGTTGCCAATTTCATTTTCTATCTTAAAATTGTAAAATGAATCTAAAAGATATCAATAATAATAAATATTTACCTTAAACTCTGCTGTAAGCGGGTATTCTCCTCTATCTAAAATCTCCGATGACGTATAATCAGGGTCTTGAAGTGAATCATCATCACTCTCAGGAACATGCTCTATTTCTTCTAGGCCACAATGTGTCTGAAAAAATCAACAGAACTAATGTATAGTTTTTCATGGCAAGTTTTCGTCAGTAGGTAAATAATAATATGCTTACCAACAAAAGTTTTATGAAGTAAATTATTACCTCTAAGGGAATTTCCTTTAGGGTTGTTAATTCTTTAGAACTTTGCTCCCCAAAGAATTCTTCCTTGTTAGAAAATACCTAAAACGTGAATCGTGAATTATCCACAGAAAATAGAAAACAAAATTGATGAGAAACAACTAAGAAGGTACACAAGTACTTTATTTACTTACCCATTTACTATGAGTTAAAGGACGTAATGGTATTATATTAGTACTGACGGTATAATCTAAGTCAGGGGGAAACCCACTTGTGGACGTTAATTTACTTCTACTAGCACCTTCGGCTTCGCCAGCTAAAATAAATCAAATATAATATTTTTTTATTTTTAGAAATGATAGTAATAACTTACCATTTTTAGAAAATAATGTACAGTTTTCTAATATTTTTAGAGTTCTTTTACTCATATTGTACAATAATATCTTAGTAAGCATTGCAAAACATCACACCACAGCCTGGTAAATTTTTTGAGGTTAGAAAATCATATGTCACAATGTCTTAGTTAGGGCGTGGTTAGGGCCAATGTCCACGAAAGAAATGAGAACACGGCCAATGTCCAGGAAGCTGGACATTGGCCTTTAGGTTAAACTAATAACTAAAGGGCCAAACTCCAGTGAGATGTACATTGGCCTTTTTTCATTTTAACGGAAATAGACTTTGGCGAAATTTAGATAAACATAACTTGAAAGCTATATTTATTTGGACATTGGCTTTTTTTCTGATAAATGTATGCAATTGGCCTATTTTAGAAGTGATGTTAACTCATTATAGCACATTTTGGACATTGGCCCTTTTTCTACCAAGGTACAGAGTGATTCTAGTGTTTTGGTGTTACTTTCATTCTTATTGTTGCTAGTACTAGTTTGTGTTTACTCCCAGCGATCCCAACGTAAGGTTCCGATATCTAGAATTTGCTTCGGGTGGATTTTTCTATTAGTGAATATAAAGTCAATCAAAAATTTGTGCTCACTGAAGTTTTCAAATATATATTTATACTGGACCTTATGGCCGAACATGTAATATTGATTCTCAGTTCGTTAAAATACAGAGATTAGCCATTCGTTTTCCATTTGTGTTGTCAGGGTTTTTGTTAAATTTTTAATTTACTCCTGGAACTTTTTCTTTGCCGATTCGTGCATTTGAGTTACCGATAAGAATTAAGGGTTCTTTACGAAGTATTTCATTCAGGATGGTTTGCAATTTTTTGTAGAATGCCTCTCGTTTCTTTTTAGGTTTACATTTCTCGGGGCTATAGATAGATATGACATTAAAGTTTTTGTAGTCTGCTCGTGCTCGTTTATCTCTCTTTACTCCACTATACGTCTCCTTCTTCTTAATGTGCCCTATCAAGTCCCCTTGATAGGGCACATTAATCAGTTTTTCTATTATTTCTTGGTGCTTGTTGTTGGAAAAAGTAATGTTTCGTTTGCGAAGTATATCATCTTAAGATTCGTCCGGTTCTGAGGCTTTATATCGGTTTTTAGAGCCTTCTTTTCTTTTACAATAAGTAGGATGCTAACCTGGCAGATCTTCCCTACTTTTTTATCCGAGCTTGGGACCGGCTCTAGACATGAACGCGATTTCTGAGCTACTCAATCTTTCCAGTCCTCGCGCTCATAACCCCCAGGCAGAGTTATTTTTAAGTCTATTTAACATAATATTTTTAATTACTATTTAACTGGGAATAAGCCTTAAATTTATATTTAAATAGCTTTAGAACAATAATATTTTTATATATTTTCTTAACACGGTTGAGTGGGGCAATACCTCTTTAGTTAGTTGGATAATCTACATCTAATGCCGTTTTTAAATGTCATGGTAAAAAGACTTTGCTTTCATCAAAATCATAAGGAATATGGTCAGTTACAGGCAATTTACGATCGGGAGAGCTTTTCAAAACTCTATACATTTTGTCACTGGTTATAATAGCGTCAAAAATAGAAATGGGATGTCTTGTATAAAAAACTTATTATGCTATTATTCTGGTGGATAGATATTCGTATACAAATGTTCACATACGTATGTATGAAGAAAAGAAATATTGTCCTTTTCCCGAAATTTCTTAATCAATGACAAAAATGTTTTAAGGCCCTGTTGTTTGCAAGTTTTACTTTTAATTACTTGTCTATAGGTTTTTTTGATGTTTTAAAATTTAAAATGAAAAATAATACTCGTCTTGCTTAACCTAAACAATACTATAAAATTATATATACCCCACAGTAGATGGGACACATAAATCAATCTTCATTGTTTGTATAATTAGTCATGAATTGATTGAAATTATATACTATATGTTAAATTCTAATAAATGCGAATTAATTTGTGATGGAATCAACATAACATTTTAGATACAAATATCCAGCAAATTAGTTTATTAATATACATATGTATGCAGGGCGGTATTTGCACGGGTTTATGGAAACAATTTTTCATCAAATGAATAATTAAATATTTCACATATGACAAAATGTCCAATAAAAAGTAAAAATAGTGGTTTAATTAAAGCAAAACAAAAAGAAATTTTTGTATAGGATTAAAAACGACAATAGTAAATAAATTAAAAAATATGCAATCTTGTAAAAATAACAATCATGAGATACTCAATACCTAATAAATCAGAGATTTAATAAATAACACAAGACTTTTTAGCCAAAATTCTTTCTTATTTATCAAATTTTTTTCCTGCTATAGTGATCTCTTTTAATCTTACATTTTATTATATGCGTAAGAGGTACAGGTTGTAACCTTTGAACCACACACTAGAAATTGAGGGTGTCAATGGGTTCTAACAATGTAATTACCTACGAAAGCTGGGAGCCGATGTAGAACAATAAAATTCACAATTTTTTTTTTTTGGGAGCCAATTATTAGGTCTCATTTAGCTCAGTCTATCAGATGTGAGAACGTCTTATCTAAGAAGTAAAGATGAAAAATGAGTTTGGCTGGGACAAATAAACCAATATATTAACTAATCATATTTTGTAAATAGATCGGTTTAAAACGTTCTCCTACGTCTCATTCCAGTGGCCACTCCTATCGATTCATCCATAAGTATTTTTCTATGTATCTGTCTCTTATTTCTCTATTAATGCCTTCTCTCCAACTAAGGCGGGGTCTTTCTCTTTTTTTTTTCTACTATGAGGGGTCCACATTAGGACTTGTTATGGGACACGTTCTTTAGACATTCTTTGTACATGAACACACAATCTGAGCTGTTGGGTACAAATATCGTCTACTATTGTATATTTTACTTTCATAATTTTTATTATTCCGTTGTTTGTTACTCTTTCTAGTCTAGATCTTCCCGTTGAACGTCTCCAGAAATCCATTTCCCTTGCCTCAAGTTTTTTTTTTGTATTTTTCTTTTATTTGCCATACAGTACTACTGAAAGTAATTATATTTTTAATGAGTGTATTATATATCTTATGCTTGTTATTATTAGAGATTGATTGCATTCTTTTGTGATGATCATACCTAAATATTTATATGTGTTGCAATGTTTGATAACTTCTCCATCTTCCAATATGAGCTCCTGTTGTTTCCCGCCGATACACATATACTCGGTTTTTTGGATATTGATTTCAAGTCCCCGTTTTTTATACTCTTTGAATAATTTTCGAGTCATATATTCAATATCTTCATAATCTTGTGACATCACTAGTTGGTCATCTGCAAACGACATCTGCTGTTGTTGTTAATCGTCATTCCCATATATCTACATTTGCGTTTCCACAGTTTTAGAGCCTGTTCTAGATAAATTTTAAGTAATGTCGGGAAGAGACAACAGCTCTGCTTAATGCCTTTATTCATTTTAAATCCACGGGACAGATTATTTTCAGTCGGTTATTTAGTAAATCAATATAAGGTTGAATGTTCGAATAATTAAACTTTGAGGGTGTACAAGGCAACTATCGAACACGGTGATTAATTTAATCTTGCCCAAGTACTTTCGATCAATAGATCATCTTCAGGGGCATCTGAAATAAGCCAAGAAACGTTTTTTATAAAAAGGAAAATTAATTCACTTGGATAAAAAACTCCAAATTTATGGTTGAAAAAAATTTTTATATGTGATAAACGTTTATAGACTTACTTCGTCAATTGTGGCCTATCCGACATAGTAGAATGTCATAAATGTAAAATCTGGACATAACAATACAAAATACACTACACTAAGACAAACAAACACTTTAAAATTTATATGGAGAAGCTACATATTGTGAAGAAGCCGGAGACAGAATGGGCTCCCGGTCTGACGGAAATGTAGAGATGACATGTGACAAATGACAGCTTATGAAGGGCAGTTATGTGATCTGCACCTTTCAAAATTCTATGACACTAAGTATTGACCAAAGGTCCAACTGACACCACTATAGGAAATCGACTGATGAAATATAAAATTATATAGTATATTTTTTATGTAGATTGAATATTTCCAATCTCACACTCAAACCTGTCTATAATAATTAGGATGTTGGTTTGAGAGCAATTGAAGTTGACATAAAGTATGAATGTGAGAAAAGACTAACAGTATATTAGACAGTGGATGGTTGACTACAATAAAATGGTCCACCAAGCGCTATCAGTACTGTAAAAAAGAAAAATCTGAATATGCAGTTAAATTACTAAAAGTTAAAATCAAAATTGAAGACAAAATATATAAATGTGTTATAGTCCACGTAGTTCAGTTGAATCCACAGTCAATGGAAGAACTTTAAAATTAATATTGAAATATTCAGTGCATGAAGTCTAAACAGTCGAGCTGGGTCCTCTACGAGGTGAAGCTGTAATAAAGTTTTTAAATATAGGATTAAATTTAGTACAATTTAAATTAATTTGAGTATTAAGACAGTGAGAGTTTTCATTTGTTTCCCTTGTGTTTCTCCAAATCTTCCAATAAATCCAACTCAAGATAGTTTTTCTTTCTGCTAATGTCATGTACGATAGATGAACCAGAATTGATGTTAAAATTGTGGTTGCTGGATACTAAGTGTTGACCAAAACTTGAAGAATTTGGTCTTTTCAAATGTTCAGAGACTCTAGTGGATAACTTTCTGATGGTTCTACCTACATAAGATGCATCACAATCATCACATTTTAATTTGTAAATACCACTTTTATCAAGTGTATTCATCCTATCTTTGGTATTGATTAAGAAGGAACCTAAAGTGTTCTGTGATTTAAAGGAAATTTTGATGGTATCAATTGTAGAAGAAAAAAGTTTAGATATTTTATTGGAAATGCTACTAATATAAGTGAAGGAGAAATATCTGATGTTATCTGAACCATTCGGTTGGGAAAACTGTGAAGAATATGCAAGCTTTTCTGCAATTTTTAGTTTAGCTCTATTTAGAAGTTTGTATATAATGTTGGGATCATAGCCATTATTGAAAGCAATCTATGAATTTTGTTATGTCGCTTGAGTTTTTTGCTCTCAGTACTTTCATATTGCAGTTATCTTGTATTATATCTTTTATTAGATTGTTAGTATAGTTTTTATAATCGTTCCTTATTTATTTCTTTGCGTTTTTGTTTAAACTTTTTAAGCTGTCCGAAGTTCAATTCCTTCCGTTTTGTCTTTTTTGGAGTAGTTTAATTTTATTAGTTTGGAATTTAAATTTTTTAGCTGTTTTCGTGTTTAAGCATATTTTCTTAACCGATGTTGTTACAGTTACTTTTATCTTATTGGCTAATCCATTTGTATCCATTTGTTTCAATGTCTCTATTGATTTTAGTCTTGTGATTATTATTTTTTTGGTATTCCGTTTGTTTTGTTTGTTTGTATTTCCGAAACAGGACATCGGTGGTTGGGTATCGTTCTCGTTTGATAAGTTTGTTTCGTTCTACCTCCTCTGTATTTAAATATTTGCTTTAACCTGTCTATGGTCACTCCCGGTATAGAATTTGTTTAGCACTGTCACGTCGTGCATATGTTTTTATTATTAGAGAGTATGTAGTCTATTTCATTCTTAGTTTTCTTGTATGGACTGATCCATGTCTATACGTTGTTTAGATTTTTTAAAGAAAGTGTTGGAACAAAATAAATTTTCGTTATAAGTAGTTGTACAACATCTCACCCCTTTCGTTCCTGTTGTCCAGCCCAAAACGACCGATATAGTGTGTCGCGCTCTTCTTTTGCTCCAATTTTTGCATTAAAATCTCCTGTGATTATTACGAAGTGTGACTTTTCTTGGTTTCTTGATGTTGTCAGATCCTCGTAAAATGATTTAGCTTTCTCGTCTGTTGATTTTCCTGTCGGTGCATATCCATGTATTACCTGTAAGCTGTATCTGCTGTTCAACGCGATGACTCGATGAAGATATATGACTCTGTTTGATACTGCACAAAACTTTGTTACTTTATAGGGAGCTCGTTGGTTTATTAGAAACGCTAGACCGCCTATGTGATGATTTTCTATGGAGTTTTTCTGGTATAGCTGGTAACCAAATTTTAAGATGGTACGTGCTTCTTCTAATAAGCGAGTTTCGCACAGTCCAATTATATCCCATTTGATATTTGAGAGCTCTTGTTCTAGTTCATCAAGGTGTTTTTGGGCCCTCATATTTCTTATATTGTAATTGGCTATACGAGCAATGATGGGCAGTTTTTCTCCATGAGGCTCCAACTGATTGCTCAGTGTGAGATTCTGAATGTATATCTCTACTCACCTGGGGTAATTTCGTATGGATATTCGACATCTCTAACTTGGGAGGTATTAGCATATTTAAAATGCCACGATTGCCGAGCGGGTTGGCGAATTATTCTATACAAACCCTTAACTCAGGAGATTGGCACTTCCGCCATCCACGCCGTAGCAAAGGTATTCTTCTCCCTCGTGGCTGCCGTGGTGGACTTCATCCGTGATCTTGGATAAAGAGACCCTAAACAGGTACTAGTTTCCCCTGTCAGGAAACTCCTGAAATCTGCGGAGACCAGGGATTGATTCATTTTTCCTAGAACTGATGCTAGAACTAGAACTAGATGCTAGAACTTCACCACATCGAGAAAACCTAATATTAAAGCTATATGTATTGCCGTATAGTGGATTTTATTGATTTTTAATAAATGGGATTTTAACGACGAACCATATATAAAACATCAATAAATAATAATTGATATACAATTTATATAATATTCAGAAGGTACCTCATCAGCTTTAATTACCAGTTTCAAATCGTATAAATACTTATCGTCAAATTTACAACTACCATGTATACAGATAGATGGTGAAAATATAAATAACATTCGTTATGCCGACGATACAGTGATTATCGCTGAAAGTGAGAAAGACCTTCAGACGCTACCACACACGATTTGTGATACTGGAGAACAATTTGGTTCAATAATAAACATAAAGAAAAAAAAATCCTGATTATCAGTAAGAGGGAGAAAGTCATAACAAGGATTCAGATAAAAAATGAAGATATTGAACAATGGACAAAATGAAGTACTTAGAAGTCTGGATTACTGAAGATCTAAATTCGAAATTAAAAATTCAAAAGTAGAATGTTATGTCCATTATATTATTCTGCTTTATTGTGCCAAAGCTTGGACTGTTATTGTTGACTTCATGAGAAAGCTGGATGCTTTTGAGATGTGACTTTTTAGAAGAATTCTTAAAATACCATGAATCGATCATATTATCAACAAAATGGTTTTGTATAAAATGGCACGTTGTAAAAATTTAAGGTTACACTGGATATATCAAATTTTAGATGTTTTTAATTTTTGCCCAATGATTTTATTGAACTTCTTGCATTCGGTAGGGTTTATGTTGTGCCTTCGTCTTTTATTCAATAGCTCTAGATGAACATGTAGATCAAGGCTGATATAAACGAAAAATGTAAATAAGGACACAAGAAAAGTTGTTATTACCAACCGGAATTAAACCTACAACGCCCGAATTTTAAATTTTTTTATATTGATTAGTATCGTTTGTTTTTATTGAAATAGCACTTAATATAGAAATAATATTTGTAGTAGTGACTAAAGTAACCAAATGTAATACAGCTATATATTTAATAAAGCCCATAGAAAAACATATTTAAGATAAAATCCCTATTTATTTTATTATATATATATATATATATATATATATATATATATATATATATATCTATATACAGGGTGGTCCTTAAGTAATTATACAAAAAGAAATTAAATGTTGATATTAAAAAAGGTATATGGTGTTAAAGTGAAAATTTAAAATTTTATTTTATTTTTTGCTATAACTTTCATGTTTGTCAACATTTATATATAAAAATTTACAACTAGTTACTACTAAATATCAGAAATTATAATTTGATGTACCCTTTAATATAGCTGATAGAGGGCGCCACATATGCCACATATGTGGCATACATTTCCACTTAACTTCTTTGCTCTTCAGGACTCCATTATTTTTAGTAAAAAATATTAAAGATACATTATTTTAACAAAAAAAGGTATACTTGTTAATATCTTCAAAACTCAACAGTTTTCGAGAAAATCGCATTTTAGAAATCAACTAAATAAGTCTGATTTATCGCAATTGCTCCAGGCAACGAAAGAAATTTAAAGAAAAACAATAATTCGGAATTTTGGTATAAAATACGTTTAATAAAGTTAATAGTTAACGAACTATTAAATAAAGTAAATATATCAGCAGGATAAAATAATAGGATTGGATAAATAACAAAATAATTTGATTTTACATCAAACATTTTACGTTTTGTATTAAATTTAAGCGATAATCAAAATATTTTATTTTCAAACCAAATTAAAAAATAATTAAACTAAATAACATTAAACTTTTTGCAAAGTAAGTGTTCAATATGTCCACCATTTTCTGTAATGCATTTGTCAATACATTCCACAAAATATCGTCTCATATTAAATAGCATCATTGGTTCTAAAGAAACTGCTGCAGTATTTATTATAAGTGTAAGTATAATAATAAGTAATTTTTTGAAATTTTTATGAATTGAATAATTATAATAATATCTCACCACAAGAATATGACTACCACGAACAATCCAACGTTCAGGAAAGTTGTATTTAAATACAGTCTCACTCCGCTTTCTCTGTAATGTAATGGTGTACCATCTTGTAGAATCCACTTATTTCGCCTTAAGTTTGATTCTTCCAGTAAATCAATAAAATTATTTTATAAAAAATGTAAATAATTCTCGATATTCAAACTGCAAGTTAATTCGCATATCCGTAAGAAATAATTACCAATGGTTCCAAACCATAGGACATGCATTTTAAATATGAATTTTGAATATTATACGGATATACGAATTACCTTGAAATTTGAATGGTGAGATTCATTTACATTTTTTATAAAATGATTTTATTATAATGGAAAATTGTCATTAAACTTAAGGCTTAATATGTGGTTTATACAAGATGGTACACCAATACGTTACAGAGAAACTGGAGTGAGAACAGTATTTAAAAACAACTTTCCTGAACGTTCCTGTTAGTCATATTCCTTGGTCATGTGGTGAGATATTATTATAATTATTTAATTCATAAAAATACCAAAAGAATACGTATTATTATACTTATAATACTTATAATTAGTACTGCAGGTTTTTATAGAACCAATGATGCTACTTAATATGAGACTATATTTTATGGAATGTATTGACAAAAGAATTAAAGAAAATGGTGGAAATATCGAACACTTACTTTTACAAAAAGTTTAATGTGATTTAGTTTAACTATTTCTTAATTTGGAATTTAAATATAATGTTATAACTTTAATTTAATACAAAACGTAAAATGTTTGATGTAAAATCCAATTATTCTGTTATTTTATCAAATCCTATTATTGATTATCCTGCTGATATATTTATTTTACCTATTTAATATTTCGTTAACTATTAACTTTATTAAAGGAATTTTATAACAAAATTCAGAAGTATGAATGTTTTTATCTATTTTTCTTTCATTGGCTGGAATAATTGCGTTAAATCAGAATTATGCAGTTGATTTCTAAAATGCGATTTTCTCGAAAACTGTTGAGTTTTGAAGATATTAACAGGTATACTTTTTTTTGTTAAAAAAATGTGTCTTTAATATTTTTTATTAAAAATACCGGAATCTTGAAGAGCAAAAAAGTTAAGTACACATATATGCCACATATGTGGCATATGTGGCGCCCTGTATTAGCTACATAAAAGTGTATACCAGATTATAATTTTTCATATTTAGTAGTACCCAGTTCTAAATTTTTATACATAAATGTTAACAAACATAAAAGTTATAGTGAAAAATAAAATTTTAAATTTCCACTTTAACACCCTGTATCTTACCTAATACCAACATTTGATTACAGCAAGTTGGCTTAAATCGTAATATTTTAAAGTTTAAAATCTGCGGTTTCTTTTTGTACAATTACTTAAGGACCACCCTATATAATAAAAAAAAGTTCCAAGATGTTTAGATTGGTCCAAACCAAACGAAAACGGAGTAAGGAGATTACGTTGGGCTTTAGAGACTTCGGTAGTCTGGTCATGTAGTAAGAATAAAGACTGAAAAACTACCTAAAGCAGCCCTTGATAATAAAATGCATGACGTAAACCAAAAGAAACGCCACTTAATAGGTCGATGGATGGTTGGAGACATAGTTTGAGGGAGGCAAAGACTATATACATATGGTTCCTTTTGATAATTAGTACCTTTTGTTCTTTTTTTTCTCGTAGTACTACAACCCGGGGTGGGTCTTGGCTGACTGCATAACTTGTTTCCATCTTGAACGGTCGTCCATAATAGTTTGGTTAACGTTCCTAGGGGCCTTCTTCCTATGGGGACTTCCTCCCGCGTTAACTTTTCAAGGAGGTTATTGGGGAGTCTATGGACATGGCGTGACATCTTAGACGTTGGGATTTAATTGGACTATGGCGCTCGCTCTGTGCATCTGATTGACCTCAGCATTTGTTTTCATTCGGTATTGTTAGCTATTAATGTCGTGATAAGGCCCAAAGATTCTTCTGAGGATGTTTTTCTTAAAACATCTAGGTTTTTTTTCAGTTTCTTGTGTCTTGTGTCTCGTGGTCAGGGTCCACGTCTCATAACCATACACGATCACCGGTCTAATCACCGTTTTATGTATTCTAATCTTTGACGTTTTAGGCTTTTAGATTCAATAGTATTGTGGAGGCTGTACATACATCTGTTTGTTGCATGAATGCTTTCTTTAATCTCTTCCGCGATATCGTTATCTGTAGTGCTCCGAGATATTTAAAACCCTCCACTTATTCAAAGTTATATGGGTCTTTGTAACATTTTGCCCTATTATATCTCATCCCTTCTGTCTGTTGATGCACATGTATTTAATTTTTTTGCTTACTTTTAAACCAGTTTCTTTGCCTCTACCTCCAGTTTATTAAATTTATTAAAAGTCTCCTTCACATTGGTGTTTCTCACAATGTCAATGTCATCTGCGTATGCTAGTAGTAATTTTGGTCCATTTACTGTCAGTAATTCTGTTTTAAGTTCTGTTCTTACTACTTTCTTCAGGATGATATTAAAAATAAGAGTTCACAGCGCATCTCTTTGTTTCAGGCCACTGCTTATTTCGAAAGATTTTGAGAGTTTGTTACCTATATGTACTCTGGATCTACAGTTATTCACACATAACTTAACAAGCTGGATAAGTTTTTTTGAAACTGAAAGTTCTATCATGGCATTCCACATCTAATCCCTTTTAATACTGTCGTACGCTTGCCGGAAATCTATGGAGAGATTAGGGATAGTTCTATTGAATTCCCATCCTTTTTCAAACAGCTGTCTTAGAGTACAGATCTAATCTATGGTCAATCTATATTTTCTGAAGCCGGCTTGGTATTTCCCCATGAAAGTTTCTACAAACAGTGTCAGCCTACTTAATAGAATATTCGATAAGATTTTATATGACGTATTAAGTAGGAAGATGCCTCTATAATTAGAGCACTAGGTTTTGTCTCCCTTTTTATGGATGGGGATTATTCCATGTTTGTGCCATTTTGGTGGTATTTTCTCTTCGTTCCATATAAGTGTTATTAGTTTGTGTATTTGTCTATGTCGAGTTTCTCCTCTGTACTTCAGCCAGTATATTGTCTTAAGGAATTCAGCCAGTATATTGTCAGAGCTTGAAGCTTTTTCGTTCTTCAATTTGTTAATAGCTTGCAACGTTTTAATTATATTGGGGTCTTCTACCGGTAGGTCCACCCCAAAATATATATTTTCTCCATGTTTTTTTTTTTTCTCCATGAAATATTATTGTCATGTGTGGAGCAGTTCTTTTTATTTATTATTAATTCATCATTTTTTCTGAGTACAGACACGCACCTAGGTCTGAAGCCTTTCTTTTCATTTTACACTGATTTGTAAAATGCTCGACTATTTGACTGTTGCCTATTCCTTTCCATTTCTTCATATTGCTGTTGTTCATACTTACTATTTTTCTGTCTAATTAATTTTCTTGTTTCCCAGCGTGAAGTTGCATAGTTTTCTTTACTTTCATCTGTCGTGTAGTTATTCTTGACATTCTCTATCAAACCATTTTATTTTTTTCTTCCCCCTTTTTCCTATTATTAGTTCTGCTGACTCCGTAATTGATCCATTTCTTGCCACAGCCTTTCGACATCATTGCTTTGGTCTACTGTATTTAAATGATTAGTAACATAACTTTGTTGTGAAATTAAAGGTTTATTAAAATATGTTTGATTTGTTAGACAAATTTTAATAAAAGAAACATTTTATGCCACTATATTTCAGTGCTGAACATTCCTAACCACAAATAAAATCTTACATTTTTAAAACGTTTCACGTCTTACGACTTACGTTTTTAAATATAAAGATGATAAGAGGTGTTTATGGCTAATATTTCAGTAAGTATGCTTGTTACAGATCGGCAATATTTGAATGATGAAACTTTGATTTTATTACATTTTCCTTTCCAGATAACAAAATATTCATGTTTTCAAAAGTTAACTAATCGTCAATACATTTATCTTGCTCTTTGTCTTCAGGTGTTGAGATTGGAGTCAGCTTAGATATATGAAATAAATTGGACTCTTATTTTCTTTGGTTCACGTTTATTCTGTAAATTAAATTCTAATTTTTTTCTATACTTTCATATGGTCCTATTTTCGTGCTTATAATTCGTTAAGTATTTTCTGTTTAATTTGTTTTTATTTTCTGCAAATACCAAATCACAGGTAAATGCAGGTCTTGTGTTTGAGCCTTCCTCCGATTAGTTGAACCATTAAATTTTGGACTAAAGGATTGGGGTGGTCTGTTGGTTATTGATCATATTGTTGGCAAAGTTTGGTGACTGCCTAATTGACAGTTGATACTTTGAGATCTCGTGTAATCGTCTTGTTTAGAATGCAACACGGATCATTATGTGTCATTCGGAGGACCCTTAATTGAAGTCTTTTAAAAATGGTAATACTGGATCTAGCTTCTGTACTTTATAGCTAAATTCCATGGCTCCAAATTGATTTTAAAATAACTTTAAATATAAAAATTTAATTTAGCAGTTTTGATTTTCAGCCTATTCACCAATAAAGTTTGCTGAGTTTACAGCCCAACTGTTTGCAATTGGTAAATACGTGTTTTTTTTTTGTCTCATTGGCCCGTAGACGCTACATTTTTAGCCAATTTTGTACTGCATTTAGTTTAGCTTGTACCCTGTGTGATGCTAAGACTGTTTTCATGAGAAGAGATTAATGTTGTGTAATGTACACCACTTGTAAAGAGAACACTACCTTGAGGGACTCCAGCCATTATTGGGTAAAGTATGGTATACTCATCGTTATGTTTTCATCACTTATGTTAAAATCGAAATTTTTACGGTTTTTGTCATAAATTTCTTTAATATAATTATGAGATTTTATTATTCTATTTAGAGCAATATTTATCTTACGTCTCTAATCTTTTAAGTTAATTTTTTTGGTAAATTGGCAACGTTGCAACATTTTTGACATACATAAGTATGATGGTGAAAGTGACAGTATGTTCTGGTTCATTATATTTATTTTTTATTACATGACATAAGTATTTTACTAATTCAGCTGCAGACATGCATTTTACAAATTTTTATCTGAATCGTTTTCTTTTGATAGCTTTATATGTACTAAATGTATATTATGTTTCTGGAAAATCTGCAAGGTTGTATTTACTTATTATGTTACACATTATTCTTTAGAATATTGATGGAGATGTGTTCATTCTTGTTTAATTCACTAAAAAGGTAGCTAGTTGAAGTCAGTGATTTGTTATTAACTCTGTTCATGATGTTTTCTGGTAAACCTAACACAATCACGTTTATTAGTGTGTTTAAGTAAATTAACTTAACGTTGTTTGTGGCATACTTTAACACAAAACCTACTTGATAGTTGAATGTTAATGTATATTTTATTTGGGACCAACCTTTTCTCCATTAATCTCAAAAAAATTTGTTTACTAACTTTTCCAATCTTCTTTAACTCTCGATTAAAGCTGATCGGTTATAGAAAATATTTTTTTACCTATATAGAGAACGTACATTTCTTTCTTTTGTAGCTGTTTACATTCTTCATCATCATCGCCCAGCCCTTTGCGTCTACTTCTGGACATAGGCTTACCTCATTTGTCCATTGTGCACTATATTGAGCACTGTTCATCCAATTTCTTGACATTTTCTTAAGATCATCAGTTTAACGAGTAGGGGGACGTACTCTACTTCTTTTGTCTAGCCTCGGACTTCACTCAAGCTGTCTCTTTGCCTACTTTTGATCACTGATTCGGGTGACGTGTCCGGAACAGTTTCATTTTAGTGTGGCAATTCGGAAAATTACAACGGTAACTCCTGTTCTTCGTCTTAAGTCTTCATTTCTAACTTGGTCACGAAGAGATATACTCAGCATTGACCTTTCCATTTTCCTCTGCAGCTATTTGCAGCATTTTAGAACTTGTAGCTGTCAATGTCAATGTTTCGGCACCATTGGTTATCACAGGCAACACACATTGGTCAAATGTTTTACGTTTTAAAGAACTTGGTATATCGCTGTTAAAGATCTCTTTGAGTATTCCATAGGCTGCTCATGCTAGGTTTATTCTTTTTTTTTTAGTTCGCATGTTTGGTTGTCTTTTGTGATCTTTATTTCGTGTGCAAGATATATGTATTTTTTTTACCAGCTCTACTTCGTTGTTTCCAATATTGATATTTCCGCTAGGTACTAGGTTTGTTTTGAATTGTATTTATTTTGGAGATGTTTATTTTAAGACCCACACTGGCAGACACTAACTGAAGTTCATGTAGCACTATTCATTAATCCATTTAGGATTATTGGCTGCAGAAACCTACGCCAACGACCAATAGATATAGCCCTTTAACTACTGATGATATACAGGAAGAAAATAGAAATGCCGAATCCAATAAACCTCCACCAATATTTATTCAGAATGTCGAATATATAAAACCGCTACGCGAACTGCTTGATGAAAAAATACCAAATCTATATACCATTAAATGCCTTAGGGATAACCAAATTAAACTCCAAGTAGATTCACCTGAAAACTACTCGGATATTATTAAAAGCTTAACAGCAAAAAAAACGCAGTTTCAGACATATCAAATAAAACAGGACCGTGGATTTCGAGTGGTTATTCGCAATATTCACCCCTCAACAGAAACAAATAAGATTAAAAAGGCACTCGAAGAACTAGGACATTCAGTCAAAAATATCTCCAACATAAAACGAATAAAGGATAAAAAGCAACTACCACTTTTCCACGTAGAATTGGTTGCTAATGCAAACAATAAAGACATTTATAAAGTCAATAAACTACTTAACTCAATAGTTGAAGTTAAACCACCACATCCCAAAAGAGAAATTCCGCAATGCCACAGGTGTCAACATTTCGGACACACTCACAAATATTGCAACAGAATGCTACGATGCGTAAAATGTACAGCCAATCACTTGTCATCCGAATGTCCAAATCCAACACGAATTAAAGATGTGAAGTGTACAAATTGCCAAGAAAATCATCCTGCATCCTACAGAGGCTGTTTGGTCTACAAAGAGCTCCAAAGAAAACAATTTCCAAAATTGAGGGAGAAAATACAATCTCATTGCCCGCCAAGTTCCTCAAATACTCGTCGCCCATCTGTAACATATGCAAACGCTGCGGAGGGACCAAATCATACTACCGCATCTGTCTCAAATACTACACAGGAAAAACTGAATACAACAGAAACAAGTAACAGTTTAGAATTGATGGTCCAAAAACTTATGGATAGAATGGATAAAATGTTCGATCTTCTCATAACGATGTTATCAAAACTTAATGTTCAACCCCAAAATTCAAATTGGATATTGGAACGCAAACGGCCTCACAAACCACAGTGAGGAGATTAAGGCATTTATAAAGTTACACAATCTTGATATCATGATAGTCTCTGAAGTTCATATGACAAACAAGAGCCATTTTAGTATGCCAGATTTTTGCACCTATGTCACACCACACCTAATGGGAAAAGGTCATGGTGGAACTGCGTTAATCATTAGAAGAAATATAAAACATCACGAAATAAATAAAGTGTGTGAAATCAACATTCAGGCAACCTCTATATCTGTAGAACTCAGTAAAGGGCACATAACGATGTCAGTTGCGTATTGTCCCCCTGATAAAATAATTAAAGAGGACCATTTCTCTAGTTATTTCAAAGGGCTTGGTCATCGCTTTATTGCAGTAGGTGATTTTAACGCAAAACATACAAGATGGGGTTCAAGACTGATAACAACTCGCGGAAGAGAACTTATTAAAAGTTTAAACGAAAATAACTTGACTCCAATTTCTACTGGGCAGCCAACCTACTGGCCTACAGATAGAAATAAAAGAAATAAGTAACAACTTTTTAGACATTAAACCTTCTTTTGACCTTTCGTCGGACCATTCTCCCATATTTATTGATGTGATGGAACATGTATATAATACAAATAAACACCCCACGTTTTCAAATCATAAAACAAATTGGAGTCTGTTCAGATTTAATATTCAAAACACAATTAACTTAAATATTCCTCTTAAAACAAGTGAAAATATTGAGGAAGCAGTTCATCACCTTACATCAATCATTCAACAGGCAGCTTGGAGAGCAACTCCAGATCTAAATCGGGGTAATAACTGTGAACCATATCCACATCATATAAAAATCCTAATCAACGAAAAGAGAAAACTAAGAAAACAGTGGCAAACTTCCAGATCTCCTGAGAACAAAACTGAACTGAATAGGGCTATTCATTTGCTTAAAAGAGAATTACACAAATACAAAGATCAGGGCATAAATGAATTTCTTAAAAGTCTTACTGCGACGGATGACACAAACTACTCTATTTGGAAACTCTCTAGGAAACTTAAACATCAGATTAAGCATGACGGTCCCATTAGAAATAAAGACGGTGATTGGGCCAAGGCCGATGAAGATAAAGTACAAGCATTCGCTAATCATCTCAGCCAAGTTTTTCAACCACACTCCAGAACTATCTCAAAGGAAGAAGAAGAATTCATTCACAAGAACTTAGATGCACCCTACCAGATGTCACCTCCTATAGAAAATATCAAAATTAACGAAATAAAAGAGTTAGTTAAACATCTCAATACTAAAAAAGCTCCAGGGTATGATTTAATATCGGGAAAAATCTGCAAAAATTTACCCGAAGAAGGATTTCGGTTACTTATGTACATATTTAACGCTATACTAAAGTTAGGCTATTTTTTGTTTCAATGGAAAATGGCACAAATTATTCTAATACCGAAACCAAATAAAGATCCACAAGAACTATAATCCTATCGTCCAATCAGTTTGCTTCCCATTATCTCTATGATATTTGAGAGGATACTCCTTCAGAAAATGAATTCTATAATCGACAGACAAAAGCTAATACCTGATTATCAGTTTGGATTCAGGCAAAAACATGGAACAATTGAGCAGGTACATAGAGTTGCCAAAGTAGCAAGAGATGCGATTGAAAAGAAAGAATACTGCACTGCAGCCTTTTTGGATGTCTCACAAGCATTTGATAAAGTATGGCATGAGGGACTGCTATCTAAAATAAAAACTCACTTTCCTCATCCTCTGTATGCTCTTCTGAGATCCTATCTTACCAATCGATATTTCCAGGTCAGATGCAATGAAGCAGTATCAAACATATCTCCAATTCATACGGCAGATATTCCCACAAGAGTGAACAGCACAATCGCTACCTATGCAGATGATACTGTGATAATGGTTTCTAGCTCGGTTCCTGTTACAGCCTGTCAAAATTTACAAATTCATTTAAATGAACTAGAGAAATGGTTAAAACTGTGGCGAATTAAAGTAAATGGCAGCAAATCAGCACATATAACATTTACTTTCCGCAAAGAGAGTGTACCATCTGTGTGCATAAACAATACCAAAATACCCAAAAAAAGGTGATGTTAAATACTTGGGATTACATTTTGACAGCCGACTAAATTGGGGAAAGCACATCTGGACAAAGCGACTGCAACTAGGATTAATATACAGGAAAATGTATTGGTTCATGAATAAAAAATAAAAATCCAAACTAAGTCTACATAATAAATTATTACTCTATAAATGTGTTCTAAAGCCAGTTTGGAACTACGGTATACAGATATGGGGTACAGCATCTAATTCTCACTTACTGAAACTTCAGCGTTTCCAATCTAAAGTTTTGAGACATATTACCAATGCACCGTGGTACGTGCCCAATTATGTGATACACCGAGATCTTCAGATCCAAAATATTAAAGAAACCGTTGTCTCACTCAGTGGCACTTACAAAAATAGACTACTAAACCATCCAAATACACTTGCCCAAGACCTATTTAAGCGACCAAGGAGAGGAAGACTAAAACGACGTGATCCTCTAGACCTCTCTATACCTTTATATACATAAAAGTATATATCATTTTATAGCTACAACTGATACTACATATACCTACAACTTATAATTGTGTGTGTTGTTATAATTTTAACTATTACTATTTTTTTTTTAATATGTTAGTAAAATGTCTTTGTAAATTGTTATTTATATTTCAAATATTTATATATATTAGAAATTTATCTTAAGGATTTCTGTCACTGGACAGCTCTCCCCTAGAAACAGATTTCAATAAATAAAGGATGAAAAAAAAAAATGTAGCATTATTCATATCTCCGAGAGGTTGTCCGAGAACAGAACTATGTCGTCTGCGAATTTCAAATTTGTTAATCTTATACCATCAATGTGCAGGTCTGTCGCTTTCCAGTTAAGTTTTTTACAAGCATATTCTAGTACTGCGGTAAACAAATTAGGCGATAAGGTTTGGCCGCTAAAATAGCCGATTGGGATATGATCTGTGTTTTCATGTAGTTTCACCGACATAGTTGCATTCTCGTATGTATTGTAAATTAACCTTTTATATCGGTGCAAAAGCCAAAACGAGTGGTGGATTGTATTTGATAGTATTTTCTATTATCGTTTTAATGATCTGTAGGTAATAATTTTTTCCAAATCCGGTGCGAAATCCCGCTTGATCTATTAGCTCGTAGAAATCAAGTTTTTTCTCAAAACGATTCGTTACTATTCTTGTTAGTTATTTGTATAGGGGGTTAAGAAGACTTATAGATCTGTATTTTTTTAATTCATGGGATCTCTCTTTTTTACAATAGAATTACCATAGCATTGTGTCATTTGTCGGAGATATTACTGTCCAAAAGGCACGTGTTAAAAAGGTTTTTTATTTTCTTAAGTAAACAAGTACCTCCGATTTTGATTGCATCAGTAACTACACAATCTTCGCCTGGAGATTTGTTATTCTTAGTTTTTCTTAGGGCTAGTTTTATTTCGTCCATTGTGATTTCAGCTAGTAGTTCTGATCCTTAATTGACAATGCTCTTTTTCCTTGTTAATATTTCTGGTACCTGATCTTCTCTGCTGTTTGCTTTGTGTTGGCTTATGTACAGCAATTTGTTGAAGTCTTTAACTATTTTAATGGTTTTGTCTCTGTTGGTTGTAAGATTACCATTTCTTTTTTTAATCTTTATTATCTGCCTTGTCCCTGTTTTTAGTTTTTTTCTTAATACTTTCATACTTCTATTGTTCTCAATGTTATGTTCGATTTGTTCTTGATTGTATTTTTGGGTGTCTTGTCTAACAGCTTTGGATATTTTTTTATTTAATTTTTGTAATTCGTCGGTTTTAGTTTCCGTCTCGGTTCTCATTTATCCTCTTTTCTGCATTAGTTGCCTAGTATTTTGGCTAATCTTCTCTTCTGTTTGAGTTCTAGGACATAATTTGTTTTGACTTTCCAGTAAAGCATTTGTTAAGTTATTATTTAAGTCGTTTATATTATTTTTTGTTTCCGGACTACTAAGTATGTCGGAAATACATTACTGAAAAGTATCTACATCTGATGGTTTCATCCATGGTTTTGGTTTGTTCTTCTTTTTAATAATCTTACACCACTTCCTCTTTATGCTTAAATTTATTTTACCTCGCACCATTCTATGATATTAACTAGTAACAAATCTGTTTAGAACAGTGATGTCTTTAACGGTGTGTTTTGTGTCAGTCTACATTCTTAGATGGTATGAAAGCTTAAGATTTATATTTTTAAATTATTGCTCTTATCTGTTTGGATAGGTCATTCTCGAGAGTTTTGTTTAGTTTTTTCAGCTTTGGATATGGTAGCAAGAGGTTTTACAAATAAAAATAAATATTCATGTTTTTTAATATACTAATAATTAGTATTGATTATATAGTTTAAAGTCACTAGTACGGATCTGGGCTTACATATTTATGTTAATTATCAAAAGTTTGTCTTACGTAACGGGAATAAATTAATAGGACTGTGTGCATTCGACAGACCGCAATACACCCTTTTGTGGCAAACAGTGGAAATCATTAATGTTAATTGAATTAGTAATGTCAATTTGATGATTACATTGTTCCTGTAGCTTATTAATGTTGAAGGTAATTCATGTTGGATTTGTCAGCCTTTTGATCAGGTATTACTGGTAGAAAGTTAAATATATATTATGATTAAATTTACTACAAGTCAACAAAGACAAAGGAACATTAATCAATTTATGAATATTCAGAGATGATAAATTATAACGAACAAATAATAAATCGGGCCTTGTGATACCATAAACTATTATTGAGGGAGTATTTTATACACTTTGGTATATTAATAACTCCTTTATTAATTAACATGCTAAAAATTTTCAAAACAATTATACACCGACAAAAATGTAAAAAACGTGCAGACCGACGCTTTCCTACAGTTTATTTTCCCAATTCCCCAATTCCCAACCCTACAGTTCGGATTCCGGAGATGCCTTGGAACTAGAGAAGCACTATTTTCTAGGCAAACACTCCTTCAACGATGTTGGGAGGTAAGAAAACCCGTATATATGTGCTTCATTGATTTTGAAAAGGCATTTTATCGCGTTCAGCATACCAGACTAATTACCGCCTTGCAGAGCATCCAACTAAATGAAAAAGACATCAAACTTATTGCCAAACTTTACTGGAACTAAACAGCCATTATTAATACCAACAACAGAGAATCAAAGCCAATCAGTATTAAACGAGGCGTAAGACAAGGCTGTATACTATCTCCCACCCTCTTTAACATGTATTTTGAGAATCTATTTAGGTAAGCTTTAAAAGATCAAAAAGGAATTATCATAGGAGGAGATATAATTAACAATATACGGTACGCCGACGATACTGTGATTCTAGCTGAAAACATCGACGATCTGCAGGAGCTAATCAATAGAGTTTACATGGAACGCACAAATTGGGGACTGTCGATAAATATCGATAAAACTAAATACATGGTGACCAGTAAAGTGGATATCGGCGCAACCCAACTGCTATTAAACCAACAGCCGATGCAGAGAGTTCAGAGATTCAAATACCTTGAATTTTGGATTACCCAAAATCTAGATCCATCCTTCGAAATTCAATGTAGAATTAAACAGACAAGAAACTCATTTCAAAAATTCCAGCCTCTATTATCCGATAACTCATTATCATTAAATTTGGAAATCCGAGAAAAGTTTATAAGATGTTACGTGTGGTCTGTACTTTTGCATGGATGTGAAACTTGGACTTTAAACGCCGATATCATGAATAAAATCGAGGCATTTGAGATGTGGTTGTATCGAAGGATAGTAAAAATTCCATGGACTAGCAGAACCAGAAACGAAAAAGTTCTTCGCAGAATGGGACATCAACGAACTCTATTAAATATTATTAAGAGACGTAAACTAGAATATCTTGGACATATAATCAGAGGACCAAGATATGAGTTCCTTCGTCTAATTCTCAACTGTAAAATCGAAGGAAAGAAATGGATAGGACGAAAGAAACTCTCTTGGTTGAGGAATTTGCGGCAGTGGACAGGTTTGACAGCGAACCAATTGCTACACGTAGCGCAAGACATATATCAGTAGAATAATATTATAAGTATGGTAATCGCCGACGTTCCGTAGGGATATGGAACTCTAAGAAGAAGAAGAATTTTCCCAATGTTTGTTTAAAATTATTATAACAATTAAAGGGATGAGTGGATGAAGGAGGTATGAAACAAAAAGTAAGTTTTAAGATATTTGACCCCAAAGTTTTCATTGTAGAACTTTTTTGTAGTTATTGGTTTTTAAACGCTTAACTAATCATACTGTTCCCATGATTAGTGAAATTAATATAGAAGTTGAGGAATTTGTTTAATATCTGCTAACCAGACAAAAAAAAGATGTAGTGTACATACCTCTTTCTTCCACATATTTTGTATATTTCATCTTTGTCTAAAGGATAAAACAGGTTATGTGCATACAATTTAAAATACTTACTGTTGTGTAGATATTCAAAATAATATTTATTTTTAATAAGTATACATATTTTAATAACACTAAGTATATCCAAAATTGTCACCCCTTAAGTTTATTCATTACAGACCTATAAGTCTTCTTAGTCACCTATACAAACTCTACAAGAATAGTAAAGAATCGTCTTGAGAAAAAACTTAATTTCTACCAACCAATAAAGCAAGCGGGATTTCGTACCGGATTTGAAACAAATGATCACCTACAGAGCATTAAAACGGTAATAGAAAAGACTATCGAATACAATCGACCACTCGTTCTGGCTTTTGTAGATTTCCATAAAGCCTTTGACACGGTAGAATTTGACCATATCCTGGCAGCACTACAAGCATGCCGCATTGACTACCGATATACAAGGTTAATTTAAAATACATACAAAAACGCAACTATGTCGGTAAAACTACATGAAAAGACGGATCACATCACAATCGGCAGAGGAGTCCGACAGTGTGATACCTTATCGCCTAAACTGTTTACCGCAGTACTAGAATATGCTTGTAAAAAATTTAACTGGGAAGAGAAAGGCCTGAACATTGACGGTAGAAGATTAACAAATCTGAAATTTGCAGACGACATAGTTTTGTTCTCGGACAACCTCAAGGAGATATATACAATGCTACATGACCTTCAGTTAGTGTGTGCCAGTGTGGGTCTTAAAATAAACATCTCCAAAACAAAATTCATGACAAACCTAGTACCTAGCGGAAATATCAATATTGGAGACAACGAAGTAGAGCTGGTGGAAAAATACGTATATCTTGAACACGAAATAAAGATTACAAAAGACAACCAAACATGCGAACTACGAAGAAGAGGAAACCTAGCATGAGCAGCCTATGGAAAACTCAAAGACATCTTTAAAAGCGATATACCAATTTCTTTGAAACGTAAAACATTTGACCAATGTGTGTTGCCTGTGATGACCTATGGTGCCGAAACTTTGACATTGACAGCTACAAGTTCTAGGACGCTGCAAGTAGCTCAGAGGAAAATGGAAAGATCAATGCTGAGTATATCGCTTCGTGACCGAGTTAGAAATGAAGACCTAAGACGAAGAACAGGAGTTACCGATGTAATTTCCCGAATTGCCACACTGAAATGTAACTGGGCTGGACACGTCAACAGGGCACAATGGACAAAAATGAGGGAGGCCTACGTCCAGCAGTGGACGCAAAGGGCTGGGTGATGATAGAACTCTCTGTTTTGTTGTGAAACGAAGGCCAGTTGTTGTGTTAAGTTATCAATTTTCTCCTTTAATAGTGCACCAGTTTTCCTGAAAAATCTTGGTATCTCCCAATTTTCGGAAAGTGTGGAGGGCTTTTTCATATTTTAAAAAATATTGACTTCTTTAAAAGGAGACCATAATCGAAACTCTCCTTGAAGAAGTATGACCCATAGGTATCTACACGGATCCATTTAATGGCATCACGGAAAAATACTAATCTTCTTTTCTATTCATTAGTTGCATTTTATGTAGAAGGTTCTCGATGTCTTTGAAATAATGTTGCATACAATAACCATATTATTCTTCTTATTGACAGAGGTAATAATTTCACGGTCTAATTGTGGAGTACAAATAGTTTGATGTTTCCTTAATCTTTTTTCAATTCGGCCAAAATCCCGGTCTGAATCCAAGTAGGAATGACCTATTTCGGGAAAGTTATGGTTGATTATTTATAATATCCTTTTTGTATAATATACCCATAAACACACACTATTAGGAAATTTTTGTTCTGCCCTGTACACAAATCTGTCCAGATAATTAAGTGATGCCAGCACAACTTCAATGGTTCTTAAAAGACAAGTAGCGATCTCACTACTACCCCTGCATGCTTGGTCTTCAGTCCATGTACAAAAAATTATTTTATCAACTTCTTTACTTAGAATATGTATGCCTGAATTATAGAACCACATTTGGCGGAGGTAAAATGCTTTAGAAGTACTGACTCTAGGCAACGGCATCGTTTGTTGGAGGTCGAATGTCATATTTGCAACACCATTTGTATTTTTCGCTAGTTACTTGTCGATATTCTAAGCCACAAACGCTGCTTTATAATTTTCAATATGTTCCTCATTTGCAGTACCAGACTCGCAAGTGCTGCAAGTGTCACTTTTCGAAAGTTCAAACGATAAGTTAAATTCATTGTTAAAAATATTGCGATACGTGCATTCTTTAACTTTGAACCGATTTTGGACTTTATCTGCATTACATGTATCAATATAAAGTTTATGCATAATAGGAAGCAATAAGAGCGGAGACATATATATTCTATGGATATTGCAGTTTCTTGAATAGTGAGATAATTCTGAAGGGAAAGTTGAAAATGCTAGATTTATATAAGCTACAACATCATCTTAAATTTTATTGGGCCTTTTTTGTGTTTTCCCCTTTTGTCTGGTAGAGTAGCAGCTAAACCCATCTTAATTTGCTTTTGGTCAACCTTCTTCATGGTAATTTTGTATAATGAAAAAATAGCTTGTTCACATGTAATAGTTTGTTTTGCCCCGTATGGTACCTTATATTGAAATGAGGCGGTCTTGTGTTTTAAAGCTCCAGTTCTTTGTCTGTGTGTGGGGATTATTTTAATACTATTATATACAAAAAAAGTTTTTAGGATTCATACCCAGTTTGTACCACGATGACAAAATTTTTTCCCTGTCTTCAATTGTAAATACCTGGGAACAATGTCGGCGACACTTTGTCACTAGTCATAGCAGGTTTCAACTCACCTTTATAATTTGTGTATGCCTCTGCTCTTTGCCTGCAGAGTGTAGTTTTTCGTTTCTTCCATTTATCAACATTTCGTTGCCTTTTTCTACTTAATTTTATTTTTGGTTGGAAATGTTTCTTTTTACGATAGACTTTTACGTTTACATGTACTAAGTACATGTCAACGATAAGCAGCAAATTTCTAACGACAATAAAGACAATTAAAATTATTGTGACCAAAAGTATGATTATTTTTAAAGGACGAAGTAGCTTGAAACAATATAATCCGATAAAAACCCATCAAAAGGGGCTAAAAATTATGGTTTTTTGTTACAGTCTGACTTATATCAAACCAAAATCAAAAAATTGCAGATCGAATTAAAGAACTATAGTTCAGGAGAAAGAGTAGTCCTATCATTAACCAAGATGTACTGGAATCAAGGAAGTATTATTTATTTTGATAATTTTTTTACGAGCGTAAAATTACTCAAAAGACTAAAACTAGAAAATACATTAGCATGTGGTACAATTCGTAAGAACAGGAAGAACTTGCCCCAAAAATTAAAAGTAAAGGAATTGCAATGCGGAGATTTTCATGATAGCTATTTTAATACTAACATTGGTTATTTTGTGTATATGGATAACAGAGTAGTTAACATTGCAACTAACTTTCATGGGTCAGAAGTAAAACATGTTTCCAGAAAACAAAAAGACGGTTCGAGTTTACCCGTACTATGCCCCAGCGTTGTGGAAGAATACAACAAAATTATGGGCGGCGTTGATCTTGCCGACCAACTACGTAATTCATACTGTGTAGATAGAAAACAACGTAAATGGTGGCACCGTTTATTCTGGGGCATGTTAGATATTGCCTTTGTCAATTCATATATTATATACAATGAATTATTTGAAAACATCAGCCAGCTGGAGGCAAGAAGATCGGTTGCTATGGGACTTTCAACATACACCACTGAAGCAAAGAAGCGAGGCTCCCGAAGTTTGGAGTCATCTACATTGGCCTGTTTTTACCACCAATAGGGAAAGATGAGAATATTGCAGCTCACTTGCAATATAGTCTAGATCTCTATAGTCTAGTCTATGTTTGTATTGTAATTTAAATTAAAGCCGTTTGCGATGTATCACGACCTTCCTACTTCGTGCAGAGTAATCATTTATAAAAACTAATAAAAGCTTTGATTTTAAGTATTGTTTTATAGCAACATCAATCGCTATCTCCTGACAGAATCTCCTATCCTAATTCCTGATGGGACTTTTAAGTACCACATCTGAGAAAAGAGTTCTTGTGGCAGAAAAATTTAACAAAAAAAAGTAAATTACGCTTAAGGTATCTTATTAAATCGATACATGTAGAAGAATTTGTTTTTTTTTTAACAATCTTAATTTGGGCAAAAAAGGGTTAAAGCGTTTGTGTGATTTCAACCAAATTTCCTGCTACATGTGATTTTATGCTGATTTTAGTTCGTAAGTAAAACTGTGCATAATAACTTAAATTAATTGGTTATGAAAAAGAAACCGAGGTTAGAGTTAGAGCTAGAAACTGTAAGGTTAAGCTAACTACTCTATCCTAGAAAATAAGGATTTCTATTACTTTGAATTTCCATTTCTTGCTGAGTAGGAATCCAATAACGCCTTTTCTGTCCATTGATGTTATTCGGTAGTAGAATCTGTTTCCTGACGCTAATTGCAATAGCTCTTTATCTTTTCGTCTTACTTTACTAATTGCTATGACCTTCCATTTAAAATATAAACTGACTTTTTCAAGTTCTACAACTCTGGATAGATTTGATAGTGATGGACAATTATATGTCACTATATAAAGTGTTGTCGTTTTATTTGGGTAGTGGTTTAGACTTCGCAGATTTTTAGCACCCTCTGCACTCCTGGCTTGATGCCGAATGCTACCCAGTTCAGGACGGTATCTTCGTGGACGTTGGAGGTAGGATTCGTTGGCAGAGTTGACTGACTTTTCAGATCAGATGTGACTTATTCGTCACTATTAGTTAGGCACACCAAAAATTTTATTCGTTTCTTCCTACCAGCTAAAGAACAAACTTTCCGATACCTATATTAAAAAAAAATAAGTAAAACATATTATTAATATATGTTATTAAATAAACTAATAATTTAATAATACAAAATATTATTTAATAGTTAAATGGGGTTAAAATAGTATATTACACATTTCAACCAGTTGTTTATATTCCTAAATGTAAAGTGCAACGGTTACTTAACACAAGTACATTGGTTTTACAAATTTAAGTAAACATAATATAGTTCCTCCAGTAAAGATGTGTTGTTTTATTATCTCTTAAGTACTATACCTTATTCCATTAAGCGATGCAGGGCATATAAACAACGATAAATTTAACAGATAATTGTTAAAGGTGTTCCAAATGAGTCTACTCGTTCCGATAAGTAACAGTATAATTATGACACTTTATTATTTTTTTTTCTTTTCTCAATTATTCGTGTTTATTGCATAGTAAATAAATTAATGTTTTCACTGAATACATAGTAAGTGAAAAAATAATCCGATTTATAAAATTAATGAATATTTTATGCATAAATGCAAGTAACAGTTCTTCAAAAATATTTAAAAACTAACCGAAACGTCCATCTTTATTTCGTCTGGCGACGTTATCGGCGGGTCATACCGGTTCGGACACGATTTAATGTTTACATTTTCCTGCATCGCTTATTGAATTTTAGTATAGCATTAAAAAGAATATGCCTGAGACAACCTTACAATAGTTTTATTTGCTGCGTTGGTATTGACTAAAATATTAAAAACTTATTCTCGGTTAGAGGTAAAATAAGGTCACCCCTGTAAATTTGTAGTAGTAATTGCTTGCTATTGACAATTTCCGAGATAAAGACGGACAGCACGGAAGGTCCGCAACTTGCGATCAACTCAACCAAATCTCGGGATAATATGATTAACAGCATCCACATGTAACAGCACGTTATAAATTCAGATCAATCGGTGAATAATTTACTTACTACCATAGACTTACTTGCTTAATAAAATTTTGAATGGGTATTTTAATTAATTAACGCAGGCAAGTCGTTCGGTCTGCCGTTCGAGAATATTAATTTTGTATGGCTGAAGGCAACTCGGCTGGGGGAGAACATACCTAAATCCAGTCTGGAGAATTTGTAAGTAACATGTATTAATGAAAAGTGATCACGCAAATTGAAATTTGGTTATTAAAGTCAGGCTATAAATCATGGAAATACTATGCTACATGAATTACCTCCATATAATGCAGAAAATTATAATAATTAAAAAGAAAGACAGAGATAGAGAGAAAATGAGAGATGAAGCCGATTTTAAGATTTTCTTGATGTATAAGACACTGGAACTCAATCTTTGATATTTTTTATTTTATATTCCGTCATTATATATTACGTCACCGGTACGTACTGAGTAAAAAATAATTGAACTTTGATGGTATACAAGGCAAATATCGAACACAGTAATTAAATAAATCTTGCCCAAGTACTTTCGATCAATAGATCATCCTCAGGGGATCTGAAATAAGCCAAGAAACGTTTTTTTATAAAAAGGGAAATTAATTCACTTCGATAAAAAACTCGAAGTTTATGGTTGAAAAAAGTTTTTATGTGATAAACGTTTATAGACTTACTTCGTCAGTTGTGGCCTATCCGACATGAGCAGAATATCATACATGTAAATTTGGACATAACAATACAATACACAAAGACAAACAAACACTTTAAAATTTTTTAAAAATGGAGAAGCTACATGTTATATAGAAGCCGGAGACAGAATGGCTCCCGGTCTGGCGGAAATATTGCGATGACAAATGACAGCTTGTAAAGGGCGGTTACAATAGATATGTGATCTGCACCTTTCAAAATTCTATGAAACTAAGTATTGACCAAAGGTCCAACTGACACCACTATAGGAAATCAACTGATGAAATATAAAATTAAATAGTATATTTTTTTATGTAGATTGAAATCTCACAACTCAAACCTATGTATAATAATTAGGATGTTAGTTTGAGAACAATTGAAGTTGGCATAAAGTATGAATGTAAGAAAAAGGCTAAACAATATATTAGACAGTGGATGGCTGACTACAATAAAATGGTCGACCAAGCGCTATCAGTACTGTAAAAAAGGAAAAATCTGAATATGCAGTTAAATTACTAAAAGTTAAAATCAAAATTGAAAGCAAAATATATAAATGGGTTATAATCCAAGTAGTTCAGTTGAATCCACAGTCAATGGAAGAACTTTAAAATTAATATCGAAATGCTCAGTGCATGAAGTTTAAACAGTCGAGCTGGGTCCTCTACGAGGTGAAGCTGTAATAAAGTTTTTAAATATAGGATTAAATTTAGTACAATTTAAATTAATTTGAGTATTAACACAGTGAGAGTTTTCATTTGTTTCCCTTGTAATCTCCAAATCTTCCAATAAATCCAACTAAAGATAGTTTTTCTTTCTACTAATGTCATGTAAGATAGATGAACCAGAATTGATGTTAAAATTGTGGTTGCTGGATACTATGTGTTGACCAAAACTTGAAGAGTTTGGTCTTTTCAAGTGTTCAGAGACTCTAGTGGATAACTTTCTGATGGTTTTACCTACATAAGAGGCATCACAATCATCACATTGTAATTTGTAAATACCACTTTTATTAAGTGTATTCATCCTATCTTTGATATTGATTAAGAAGGAGCCTAAAATGTTATGTGATTTAAAGGAAATTTTGATGTTATCAATTGTAGAAGTAAAAAGTTTAGATATTTTATTGGAAATGCTACTAATATAAGTGAAGGAGAAATATCTGATGTTATCTGAAGCATTAGGTTGAAAAAACTGTGATGAATATGCAAGCTTTTCTGCAATTTTTAGTTTAGCTCTATTTAGAAGTTTGTATATAATGTTAGGATCATAGCCATTATTGAAAGCAATCTGCTTAAGAGTATTAGGTTCTGTATTAAAATTATCATCAGAAAGAGGAAATTTAAGTAACCGATGAATGTAACTCTTGAAAGCAGCCATTTTATGTTGAGTTGGGCGATTAGACGTTCCATGTATAACGTGATCTGTTTGGGTGGGTTTTCTATAAATGTTGTACTCTAAAGAATCTTTATTACGATGAATAGTCATATCCAAAAAGTTCAACTTATTGTCAGATTCTGGTTCCAGAGTAAAAGAGATGTTAGGATGGAGGTTATTGAGATCATTCAGAATCTATTAAGCATCATCTTGGGTTCCCTGTATGAGAGCTATATTATCATCCACATATTTTGACCAAAAAACTATGTTGTTGTTGTTATTAACAAACTTCTGTTCTAATCTGTCTAAGAAAATATCAGCTAGAAAAGGTGATAACGGAGATCCCATTGCTAAACCTGTTGGTTGTTTATATATCTTTTGATTAAATTGGAAGAAGTCCTGATCCAGACAGAATTTAAGCATAGTTAATATAGCATCTTTATCCTTTGCAGATATGGTGCAATTATCTAGAAGGTTGTGTACTAAAGGTTATGTTTTATCTCTTGGTACAGAAGTAAACAAATTTGAAACATCAAAATAAACTAAATAAAAACCCTCTTCTATCCTTATGTTATTTAAACGTTCTATTAGATCTAAAGAATTTTTAATGAAGAACTTAGGTTTAAAATTAGTGATAGACTGAATTGTGTTGTAAATAAACTCTGACAAAATAGAAACTGGAGTGTTACAAAAACTTACAACAGGCCTTATGGGACAATTGTGTTTATGGATTTTAGGAACTCCATATAACCTAGGTGTTATAGGATTAGATACAGTTAACTCTCTGTTGTTATATTTAGTAATAGTGTCATTAAACAATTTAATCATTGCTTTTGTTTTATTAGTAAAGGTGTTAAATGGATTTTTTTCCAAAACTACAAAACTGTTATCTGAAAGAAAAGATTCTACTTTCTCGAGGTATTGAATTTGTTCTAAGATTACAACACAATTACCCTTATTAGCCTTGCTGAGTACAAGAGAATCTCTAATTTTTTAGAATTTTATGTTTAATTGATTTTAGCAAATCCTTTTGTTTTTAAAATTATGGTGATGTCTATGAAAATTGCGTTTGTACATTGTTGTTGTTGAAGTAAGCTAATGCAAGAGTTTCTCAAATATTGTTTAATATCAGCATTTTTAGTCATACCTTCTATTAGAGTATCCAGCTCCACTGCAAATCCTCCAAGCACTGAGTTATTTAACCTAAAATTCTGACAAGAAAACTTAATTCCTAATCCTAAAAAATACAACTCATCCTCTGAAAAGTTAGTGTTACTTAAGTTTAAGACTCTAGGATGGATATAATAATAATAATATAAAAAATAATTATTTTGCATAAATATCTATTTTAATTTTTTAAATCATTCCTATTTTAGAAGCCAACGAGTGAACACCTGGTTTCTACTAATAGTATTTTTAATAAAAACTTGTCAGTGTACTGTGATTGTTTATAAAGTCAATATTGGTAAGTCAATATTACTTAAATACTTTTGACAACTAAAATTAGGCCAGTCTATTCTTGCATCATTACAAACAGCTTAACCTAGCTTCGCTGCAGTAACTAAAATAACACAGAAAAATCTATAACAACCGCATGTCCCAGTAAAACTAAAGCCATAGTTATGAACGTTATGCCAGATGTAGCGCTATTTCATTTTAATAAAGACAGTTGGCGAAATTGTTACCCCTAAAAAAATAACCTTTGCTTCACGTATTTCTAACCAGCGTATATGCATCTACCTTTCTCCCGTATCCGTAGTAGATAATCTTCTGAAGAATAATCCCACCATTTCTGTTAAAAATCAAATAAAATCTATTCGCAGACTTATTATACCTGCAAAGAGACTACTACTTTCTTCTTGGTATGCCCTTCAATTCCGAATGCATTCATAAAGCAAGCAATTAAAAGTGAACTTGGATTACAACTTGTTTCCCCTATCTCACTTATCCGATGTAAATCACCGGAAGACGAATATGATCACATCTTCAGTTCTCGACGCTCAGTTTTTGTAATACCAGATAAAGAATACTTTAAGTTAAATACTTTAATTGTAATCTCATATGAAAATACAAATTATAACATTACTTCAGATACACTTGAATGCTTTTTATGTAAGCAATCCGGACACACTACAGACTCCTATCCTAATGATCAAGAAATATCTAGCAATCCTTCTCCAAATACAACTTCTAGCCAAATCACACTTATCCTTCTTTTAATATATCTCCTTTTTCGACCTCCTCAAAAGAAAAAATCTATTCAAATAATCCACCTACTGACATAACAATCCCAAATAAACAGTCTCTTACACCAGTATCTGTCCCTACTAACTCTGGCATAAAAAGAACTCATTTCACTGACATAAGTTTTGAACACCTTCTTTACTGGTTACCACTAGCCTCCTAAACTTAAACTCTAATAACACACCAAACACAACAACCTTTGCAACTCCTAAGTCAGCTCCTTAAAAAAAATCAAAAACTGATAACAAAGAAATTGGTAAAATTAATCCATCTGCCCGTTCAAGTATTGAAAAATTAATTTTTGCTAATCCAGAAAAAGTTTCGTTTTCAGCATTATAAGTAATTGCCTTCCTAGAACATTTCTTTAGTAGTAGTGATTCTCTCAAAGAAGCTCACAATTTCACCACGAATATTGTAAATATACCTAATATATCAAACTTTATCCGATAGATCACCTAAAAATCACATTACGAGAATACCGAAAAAGTTAAAACGCACATTAAATTCTATAGGCGCTGACGAACTTACCAGCCTTACGTCCAATAATTCATGTAACTCTAACTGAAATTATAACTGTAATTCATAATAATCACGTAAGTATTACAAGGTATATTCTTTTTGCTAACTAAATTAGTTTTTTCTAAATTAACTAGTTTACAACGGAACTGCGACAGATACTATCCTCATTTTGAACATATACACATATACAATATCGTATATCAAGTCTCCAAGTTCCCAAGAGACTAATTTTATTACAACTTATATTCCTTATCCTTATTCCTTTAAAGGATATCACTTCAGTAGGACGATTTGCTTCAAGGCTAGTAAAGGTGTATCAATATTTATATGCAGCGAAATCTTCTCTACAATGCTACCTTTAATAAAGAGTCTTCAGACAATTGCCATAACTACATATTGCTCTAATAAATGCTCTAATAAACTTACTATATGCTTCATATTTATGCCCACAAACCATCCTTTTAAAGAAGAAAAGCTCCTAGACCTTATATTCCAACTTCCATAGCCGTTTATACTCACAGGAGACTTCAATACACATAACAGTATGTGGGGTTCTCAATTAACATTTTGACATGGAAAAGTATTTAAAAATATTATAACTGCATAAATTTATGTCTTCTTAACACAGGATTTAGTACTCATTTTAATATTTACTCTGGATCTTTTTCTGCTATAAATTATATTATTAGTGACCCTAAGCTTGCACCTTTTTTAAGCTGGCAAACAGCCGACGATCTCTTTAATAGCAAGCATTATCCTATAATATTTTCCAAAAATTGTAGTGGGACTGTCTCTGCTAAAAGCTATTGGCGCTCAAATAAAGCTAACTGGCCAGATTATTCAAAGGCTATTAACACTATATTACTCGCTCATGATCATCTAATAGCCAATGACGTAGACTATTTGTTAACATCATTAACAGACATTATTTTTTCAGCTGCTAAGACTCACATCGGCAAAACAACATTCTCTCCAAATCATAAAGCAGTTCCTTAGCGGAACTCTTCTTGTGAAGAAGTCTTGGATCTAGGGATCCCACCTTAAATGTTTACCTTTACCATGCGAGCTGCGCGATGCTCCATTACGCATATTATGATTTTAAATCCCTTTTCTTGTATTGGATGATACACGTGAAGGATATCCGTGTGCATTTCTTATTTCCAATCAGTCAGATGTTGCTATATTCAATTTTTTTTTAATGTATCAAAGAAAAAATAGGTTATAAAATCCTAATAAAAGTGTTTATGTCAGATATGACTGAGGCTTTTTATAAGGCTTGATTGGAAGTAATGTATCCTCCTAAATTTAGGCAAATATAAATTACAATTTCTTAATCATAAATTTCTTAATCATAAATTTTATCAAACAAATATAATATTAAAATTATTAAATTAAATGGATAATTGTTTTGTGACTTTAAGAAATAATAAATTGACAATTTATTTGACAACTACTAGATTTAAGCTAGATATTTAATTAACCAATTATAATCTTTCATTTATGTAGTCTTATCGAAATTATAATTAAAATGGTGACTAGCAAATCTCATAAATAAAAAACTTATTCAAACACTTATTAAATAACTAATTCTGAATTGAAAAAAAAATTTTATCCTTCATATCATTCATAATATATTATCTTAATTTCCAAAATTCTTTCTTTCCTCTTCCAAAAAGTCTATTTCTTGTTTTCCTTGACAAACATTGAGTACTTCTACTGTTTTTTGTGTGTTTCTTTACATTTGATTCTCAGTACTAAATAAAATAGCAAAATCTTTTACAATGAAACTTTACTAAACTTCTTTTTTAAATATTAAGTTTATATGGGTCTAAGCCACAATTTATTGGTTGCAATGAAAATCACATTTTAACCAAAGTTTGACGTTTTGAAATCGTTCAAAATATTTATAGAAATTTTGAACAACCTAAGAAGACAATCGAAGATGGACCAAGGTTATTTTTATTTTTTATAATATGATGAATGAAGAGCAATAATCTTTTTAATCGGTAAAAATACAGGTTAGGTTAGGACAAACAAAAATGTCAAAATCTTAAAATCATCTGCGTAATGGTGCATAGCGCATCTCGCATGGTAAAGGTAAAAATTTACGGTGGGTTCCCTAGATCCTTGTGTGAAGAAGCGATTCTTCTATACAAAAAAAGCTTTAAATAGGAGCCAAAAAAATAGACGCCTTGAAAATCTAATAAATTACAAAAAATTTAACGCCAAAGCCAAACACAGAGTTAAAAATAATCTGGATTGCAAGATTGTCAGAAGAATGCTTGAAGTGATCTTCCGAGAAACCGGCGTAAGAATTACTATGTGTTGCATTAATCCGAAGAGATAGTGTCTTTTAAAGACAGTAGACTGTTATTTTTTTCTGAGGGGATCATGCAGAGCTGGAGAGTCCTATAGATTCCGCCATCCTGTGCCTATATATAGAATTGTTTATCGGGATGCTCAGATCTAAGAGGTAAGCAGTGTTACTAATATGCATTCGGCGTGGCCCTTATAACGGTTGCATCTCGAAAGCGACTAGAAGTTTACATGCAATGTATCGAGTGCGAGATCAACCCATCAAATAGGCGAATCAGAGGTGGGCTACCCCAGAATGTACTAGAACATAGTGACTTGCAGTATGTCACTCATCTCTGTCACTGCAGTAGTGACAGCGCAGTGATCAGTGAACAGTGATCAGAAGACTGGTGAGTTTGATATTAATTTTGGTAATAATATTAATCTTATCTCTAGGCTTCATATATATTGTTATAATTGTTTATTTTTACTTTGATTTTAATTTATTGATCCAATCAAAATACTGTAACTTAATTGTTATCAAATGTAAAATAAAACTCCTTATATTACCTGTGTTCGATGGATTTAAAGATTTTCTAGTTGTTCTTTATTGGGATAGAGAAGAAGGATAATATTAAAAGGAAATATTGTTTACAAAAAAATTACGTTTCTTTATTTTATATAAACGAATAAAACAATTATCAAATTCTGCCGTTATCTAATCAATCAGAATACAAGAAAGTAAATGAAATTTTTATAATAATAAGATTTTAAATCTACATACATTTACATTAAGTGAAAACCAATTTTACTTAAACTTTCCTTTACTTGAAACAAGAAAAAAAAAAACAAAACAAAAACTTTAAACTTTTGAATAGTCAAACAAAACTTAATTCTCAAATTTAAATGATAATAACCATGATGTCAACACAAATCCTTCACAAATACCAATTTCAATTGTTCAAACACTTACAGCTTTTTTCCTTATTGAAATATATGTTGGAACATACCCAGAAAAGTCCAGTCTCCTTAACGATGTGACTTCTCCTTTTTGGCACCTCGGCTTCTTCCTAACGTCTCTGCGAACCTGCTGCACTACCTAAAAAACACCTAATTCACTTCTCCAAAAAACTCAGCTACTTATTTATGACACAAGGACCTCCTTTTGTCAACTTGATGCTGTGAAAATTACTTTCATATATAATTCACAAAATGCCCACGGTTGATACACGGACCTCTTTTAATCCTTGTTATCTCCTTCTGCAAAACTATTCACTTCTTTTCACAATGCCGGTATCCAAATTCACAAACCACACCCTATCTTGAGACAAACCACTTTTTCCTTCGATGGCCAAATTATAACTAACTTCTCCGATCCTCCTAATTGGCTCACAAATTCCCATTCAAAAAACGACCGTCCAATCAAAAGCTCAAATTGTGTTTGCCATGATTTTGGAAAAGCGTAATTTTTGTTTCAGAGAAAAACTAAATAGCTTACTTTAAAATTGGTTTTGGTCAATACACAATTTATACATATTTCAAAAGATTAGAATATGGTCATTTAATACTCTATTATACAAACAATGAAAAGATTAACTTACAGGTAAAATGTCTTCTAATTCTAAACAAAGGGGTTTTTTGATAATTTTGTTGGAAACGGAAAAAGTCGTTAAATTACTATATACAATTGGTTTATACTGATATCTTAAAATTTTATTTCGATGGATCTTTTTATTTATTTTTCTTTGGTTGGGAAAGAAGAAGTATGACAATATATATATATATATATATATATATATATATATATATATATATATATATTATAATATATATATATATATATATATATATATTATATTTATATATATATATATATATATATATATATATATATATACATAAATGTTTACAAACAGGAAAATTATAGCGAAAATTTAAATTTTTAATTTCCACTTTAACACCCTGTATCTTGCTTTCACCATTTTATTAAGGAAATTTGGCTTAAATCATAATATTTTAAAGTGTATAATCTACGGGTTTTTATGTATAATTATTTAAGGACCACCCTGTATACATATATATGTTGTTGGCATATAAGTAAATTAGTATTACAATATAGTGTATAGAGTATTTCAGATTTTTATTTGTTGTCCCATAATCTTTTATTTTTAAGTTAGTATATAACTATAGATACTCCAAATTGGATTGATAGTCAAAATTAACCCTGGCTACCATCTTAAGATCATCTTAGGATTGATCTAACCCAAAGTTAATACAGGCAAGCAAACGTGCCGACCTCCTCTTTGAGCACAACTCTCATTCTCTTGTAGTGTTTTAAGTAAGCTTATATTTTCTTTTTTATTAGCTAAATTCCCTGTTGTTCAACAACTTATTTTAACCATAAGCATCCTTATTCGCTACACTTTATCTGCAATAATTAGAAATGACCAGCTAAAAAGGTTACATTTGGCTTGCTTCATCCAGTTGTTACCACTATTTAGTTCCAACAAGTGGTTTATTATCTCTCATACAGAGTGTTCCATTAGATCCATTATCATTACTGTTAATCTTCGTAACATTTGGCATTTTTGAACCTAACATGTGGCTTCTTTTTTATTACGTAATGCTTGGATTTTTCTTTTCTATGTAACAGATTTCTTATTATACGTCTGTTAGTTTTAATATTTTTTATTTATTATTTTTCACTTCTGAAAGAAAAAAAAATACAGGTTTCTTTATAATAAGTTTAATTTTCAATTTTTTTATTCGATCTATATCAAAAAATCAATAGAATCATTTAAAGCCATATAAATAATTTGTTTTTTTTTTAAATATATATTCATTTTTACATTATCTGTAAAGACAATAAAAATCTCCCAGTTCATTTCCAGTTTATTTAAAACAGAAAAAATATATTTCATACCACAGAACTGCATATCATCAATTAAACTAAGGGATTTAACCGGCAGTTAACTGCAGGATATGCATATTTCCGACATTGAGAGAATTATTCACAAAGCATATAATTAGAGCGAGTCCTGAACGGTGCTGGCGAACGCAGCCAGCAAAGGCATTTTTCTCTTGTTTCCTTTCGACGTATCGAGGCAAATAATTGGCAATAAGAGATTCTATTAAGCAAAGCAAACAAAATATGCATCAGAAATTCGTACGAATTACCCTACCTGGACCTTACACTGTCAAAATATTACTACATTTTTTATGATTCAAACGGATAAAAGATAATATCAGAAAATAGGACCAGAAAATTTTTCTTTGAAATCATTTCGCGAACGTTTACAATGTGGTTTTACCTGTTTATATTTTGAATTACAGTCTTTACAATTTATTTTATAAATAAATCATTAAAAACATTTGGAAAGTATTTTTTAAAATTTAAACCCAATGCATTAATTAATTAAATGTTAATTATAAAATAAATTGTAAAGACTGCAATTCAACATATATTGGGCAAACACACAAATACCTGCATAAAAGAGTTGTTGCACACAAACATATTGTACAGACCACTGTATTAAACACAACAGCTCTAGCCAAACATTCTCTATAAAGTAGCCATTCTTTTGATTTTCAAAATGTACAGATTTTGGAAAAATAACAAAATTACAACAATAGATGCATATAGACAGATATTTAAGATACGACTCTGAACCACTCCTATTTTAAGATACCTGACAGATGATCATCTGTCAATGTCAGATACCAATTTTTTTATTCATGTTAAACTTTTACCATGAAGTATAATTCTATATTGTAATGTTTATAACATAAACTGCTTATTAAAAATGGCAAATTGCCAAAACGATTAAGCAATAATTAAGTAGTTTTATTTACAATAGACGGACAAACCCAGGAAATAAAAAACTTTTTATTTTCTATTTCGTCATCATTTTGTGATACATTACCGCAATACATTATATTTTATAGAGTGAATTCTTATATTGGAAAATTTTTAGTGAATACGATATTATAAGGTGAAAAGATGCAATTAGCAGATGATTATACAGGGTGAGTCACGCTCAACGGGACGGAGCCTACCGGGGAAATGGCTAAAGATATTAAAAATTCCTTTTGTAGGAATACGTAGGTCAGTACCGGCTACAAACTAAAATTTGTGAGATATATACAGGGTGTCCCAATTTGGCGTAATGATATAAACTTATACTTTTTTTAAATGGAATAACCTATATTTCACTTTAATTTTGAATTCTACTGAACAAAATAATCTTACTTTATTTAACATTCCCTATACCTATTTTTAACCGGTTTCGATGTATTTAGGTTTTTCTGAAAATGTACTATTCGCGAAATTAATTAATTACACAATATCGCATCAATTATAATTAACGCCTTTTTGTCAATTATTTTCAAGTGTCCATGCTTTACATCAGAATAATTACCAATTGAAATTAATCTACAGAGTGTTCGCAATACGATGTGTCAATGCTGTATAATAGTTTGTGTAATGACTTTCTTAACTTAAATGGGACACCCTGTATTTTAGTTTAATTTTGAATTTTAATCAAAAAAATAATATTACTTTATTAAATAATCCCTATATCTATCCTTTATAATTTTAGATTAATTTGGGTTTTTTTGAAAATGCACTATTCTTGAAATTAATTAATTACATTTTATTACCTAAAGTTAAACAAACACACTAGAAAAAAATTAATTTACATTAAATGTTCAAAATGGTGTCCATTTTCTTCAATACATAACCTCACTCTGTGTTCAAAATTTTGTTTTACTCTTCTTAGCATTTCTGGAGTAACTGTTGCAAACGCATTACGAATACGCGTTTTCATGTCTTCAGCGGTTGTAGGTGGAGTTTGATAAACCAAACTTTTATTATATCCCCAAAAAAAAAGTCCATGGATGTTAACCCAGGTGATCTAGGGGGCCAATTGACAGCACCACCCCTACCTATCCACTTTCCGGTAAATTTTCTGTCTAAATATTCTCTAACGTTACGCGTGTAATGTGCTGGAGCACCGTCTAGCTGCAGAAACATTGTTCTCCTAATATTTAAAGGGATATTTTGCAAAAGTATCCAAAAGTCTCTTCGTAGAAATCTTAAAAACTTTTGTCCATTTAAATGGCCATTAAAAAAATACGGTCCTATCACATGTTCTCCTATTATTCCACCATATACATTAAGGGACCATCGGTTTTGTCGATCAGTACATCTATATTCATGTTGATTTTCCGTATTATAATAGTGAAAGTTATGTCGGTTCACGAGTCCATTATTATGGAAAGTAGATTCATCAGTGAACAAAATTTTATCAAAAAAATGTTGATCTGCTCCCGTTTTGTCTAGAAACCATAAACAAAATTCTAACCTACGTTCAAAATCAGTTCCATACAAATGCTGATGCATTTGAATATGGTATGGGTAATATTGATATTTTTTAAGAATTCTGCATATACTAGTTTGGCTTACTTCAATCTCCCTGGCCATCGTCCTTGTACTTGTATTTGGATTTTTAATAACTGATTGAATAACTTCTAATTCGGTATTTTTATCTTCAGTTATCGGATTTATTAATTTTCGTTTATTATAAACAACACTGCCAGTTTCACGAAACCTTGTTAAGACTCTGTCAAATACTTCTTTACGAGGATGACGTTTTAAGGGAAATCTCTCAGCATAGACTCTTGATGCTAACAAACTGTTTTGATCACATTCACCCAGTATTAAAATCATATTTACTCGGTCTTCAATTATTGAATAATCTGCCATTTCTATTTAATTGAAAGCAATACAGTTAAGAGTTTGACAATTAGTTTGACAGCTAAATACCTTTTATTTTTTCATGGCATTCTTTATAATAACGAGCTATGTAATTAATGACATTTAATGTTCCAGGTAACATAATGCAAATAGATTTGAAGATACTAGATATTAATATAAAATTTTATAATATTTTGATTATAATAATTGTAACAACATTCAAATACAGGGTTTTTGTTTAAGTTAGGGTAGAACTTTATGTAATAAAGTGATAAAAATTAATTAATTTCAAGAATACATAGTGCATTTTCAAAAAAACGCAAATAAATCGAAAATTCTCAAAGATAGGTATAGGGATTGTTTAATAAAGTAATATTATTTTTTTAATTAGAATTCAAAATTAAAGTAAAATACAGGGTGTCCCATTTAAGTTAAGAAAGTAATTATACAAAATATGGTACAGCATTGACACTTCAGATTGCGAACACTCTGTAGTTTCAAATGGTAATTATTCTTATGTAAAGCATGGACACTTGACAATTAACTGACAAAAAGGCGTTAATTAAAATTCATGCGATATTGTGTAATTAATTAATTTCGCGAATAGTACATTTTCAGAAAAACCCAAATAAATCGAAACCGGTCAAAAATAGGTATAGGGAATGTTGAATAAAGTAACATTATTTTGTTTAGTAGAATTCAAAATTAAAGTGAAATATATGTTGTTCCATTTAAAAAAGTATAAGTTTATATCATTACGCCAAATTGGGACACCCTATATATATCTCACTAATTTGTAGCCAGTACTAACCTACGTATTCCTGCAAAAGATATTTTTAATATCTTTAGCCGTTTCCCCGGTAGGCTCCGTCCCGTTGAGCGTGACTCACCCTGTATAACTTAATATCTATTTATACTAAAAATATGTCTCTATTATTTGTTAGTACTTGCCTAATCTTTTATTTTTGTTTTCCGTATTATTTTGGCAGTTTTTTTTAAATATTATCGTTTCACTTAATTTTTGATTGCCCGCTTGATCACTTTGCAGTAGATGGTATTTAGTATGTAATATGTTTATGCCATCTATTCCGCTTCCTTGTTCCATCTTAATAACTTTCGTTATTCCCAATCCATTTTCATAAATTATAGAGCGTGTTAGTTATCTTGGTTTTTAATTACTGTATAAGTAAATCTAAATGCAGCCTACCATCTTCTTATCCAGCCGTTTATTTCTCTGGTTTATAACCTCTGGTTACTAGCTTATCCGAAGGATAAGTTTGGTTAGGTTACAACGTGTTTGGTGTTAAAGTACCCTTCCACTCGACTTAAGAGGTCTATTGTGGTTGTCTATAGGCTTAAGTTCTCCTGTCAGTCTGACTTTTTATAACAGTCTATTACGGTTTGTATAAATAATCCTCAAATGTATTAAGTCATATAATATTTAACCCTACGCAGTTAAACTGTTCCGCCGTCACGTCTTCAGCCTGAGAAAATCTGCAATCCGTCCTTTTGGTCAGTCCAATTTTATTCAGATTGAGGCAACAGTGTCCTGTTAAACATGATTTTTTTTTTGTTTCTCACCTGGTAAGTGGGTCCGCGTTTTGATTTCTTTTATTAGCAGTATGTCCAGACGTCTAGAGTAAACTTACTGTACATACCTTGTTACTTTCTCCGATTTAAATCAAATTCTGAAGACAATTCCAAACTGGCTTGGAGTCAATTATATTTGATTCGAGCTCCAATAATGCCACATGGCTAATCGATATAATTTTTATGGATCTTCACCTGCAGATTCTGTTTCTTAGTTGCTGCAGGCTCATCTCTATAGCATATATTTTTGTTTAGTAGATAGAGGAGTGATTACATAGGCTTTTACTAATGGTTAACCCTGGTTTCGCTTTGTATTCTCCAGTTTCAACTCCTTTACCAATTTTAGAGCCCTCTATGTATTGATCTGCCATTAGAAGATTAGTCTTAAGGTCAATTTAAATATATATATATATATATATATATATATATATATATATATATATATATATATATATATATATATATATATTTATATATATATATATATATATATATATATATATATATATATATATATATGTATATATATATCCGTGCCGTATCAGTTGGTGCCGAGTCCGGGTATTGTTAATGTTATATTTACACACATCCGCGTTGTAGCAGTATGCGTACCATGATGTATGCGTACCAAAGAGGAAGACTTTATTATATTATTGTTACGAAAGATTTATCCCACATAAGAAAAGTCCATTGACAAAAAGAAGAAGTAGTTCGAAAACATTTAAGATGACATCGAAAATTCTTAAAAAATATATATATATATATATATATATATATATATATATATATATATACAGATATAACAGATATTTTTGACAGTTGGGGAACAGTTGTATTTTGAATGTTGAAGTTTATACCTAGTTGTCAATTAGTTAAAAGTATTGTAATATTGTTGGTGTAGAATAAAGTTAATTTTCACGAAGTGTAACATTGGTGACAGCAATGGGATAAAGGAATATTTAGCAGTTATTATTGGTAATTACAAGATCCACTGAGTTTGACAAAGAAATGGATACGTCCAAACCCCATGTATGATTTTTAAGAATAAAAGAAGATGAAGAGAAGCGTAGACAAGAAGGAAAGGCGGAAAATGAGAAGCGTTAAGAAAAATCCAAAAATGAGAGTGTAGGCAAGAAGAGAAAGCGGAAAATGAAAAGCGTTGGCAAGACGAGAAAGCGGAAAATGAGAAGCGTAGGCAAGAAGAGGAAGAGAAAAAGGAGAGGTGTAAAAAATAGAGATAGAAATCATAAATGGTTTATTTTAAATTTACGAAAAATTTCAGTTAGAGGTATGTCAAATCGCTAGTAGAATAGATAAATTAGAAGAAAAACAAATTAATTTTGAAAATAAAATAAAACAACAACAAAATAATTTGAAATCTAATTTACAAATACAAATAGTTGAGTTAGAAACAAAATTAATTCCCAAGCTTCTTTATCTAATGTTTTAGTAACTAACGTCGAATCTAAACAAACATCTTCATCACCTTCCATAATTGAACCAGGTAAAATTAGAACTAGTAAAATTTTAAAACCACTCACCTTCAATGGTCAGTCAGCATGGAAAACTTATCGTTTTTAATTTGAAGCCGCAGCTAGAGCAAATGGCCGGAATGAAAAAGAAATGGCAGCTTTGGTGGTGTCGCTTCGAGGACAGGCAGCAACCGTTTTGCAATTACTTCCCCAAGAGCACCCAGTTATACCTCTCTCATTAAAGTTTTAGAGACAAGATATGGCCAGCAGCATCTAAAGCAGGTTTTCCAAAGTCAGCTAAAAATTTAATATCAAAAACATAACGACAGCCTGCAAGAATTTGAAGCCGTCATTAAAAGACTATTGCAGTTGGCATACCCTTAGGCACCTAAGATTTTTTGGAACAAATTGGAATACAGGCATTTATACATGGACTACAGGATGTTGAAATGCAACAAGCTCTCCGATTATAACATCACAAATGGCTAAATATAGCACTAGTCTCAGCCCAGGAGTATGAAGCGGCAAAAAGCATTTCCAGATCTCGCCAAAAAATTAAGAGAAAGTTTAAATTTTACTTTTACCTTATTTTACACTATGTTTAAAATTTTATCCTAAATTTTGAACATACTATAAAATCTTCAACAAAAACCTCGAAATAAAAACAGAAGATGTTTTAATTGCGGTAGAATAGAACATTTTCAAAACGATTGCAGAAGCCGATCCCAAACATGGAGAGAATATTCAAAGAATGAGGCTAGAAGGTCACCTAGATCAACATCCAGAAACCCATTACAACGCCCTATTAGAAATACTAGTAAAGATAGGTCTCTAAGAAATCGATCTCCCACAACTGACCTCATATATGCAAACAATAGCCAGGGAAACGAATAAAAGTCGACACTAAGGGGTCTTACACTTTACATAAAAATAAACAGAATTTATTACTTAAGGGCTACGTTGAGAATCAAAAATGCATCTTTAATATTGATACCGGTGCAACCAGATTCTTTATTCGAACTGGACTTCTGAACGAGAAACTACAACCCACTAAAACAAACTTTGTTCTTGAAATAGCTTCAGGCCACACTATTCCAATTCATTGAGAAATAACGGCAACCATACAGATTGGTAACACCTTGATAAAACACATTTTCCTTGTAGCCGATATTAAAGACGAATGCGTTCTTGGGATGGATATTACGCAAAACAAATGTATCATAGATCTTCAAAATAAAATTTTGGTAATTGAAAATGAAAAAATTGTCCTAAATTTGGAAAAATCGGTATCTCAAGTAAGAGTTATAGTGAGCGAGGATACCGAAATTCCTTAAAATTCTGAAAGTATCATCCTGGCGAGACTGAGTCAAAAACCTGACGGTCTACATTTCGGCGTTGTGGAAAGCGATGAACTAGTTAGTGATGGAATTTTGATAGCCAGATGCCTCATTAATGTAGATAAGATAATTCCAGTAAGGGTTGCTAATTTGTCTAAAAAGCCCTTTAAATTGAAAAAGAACAACAAATAGCATTCTGTACACCAATAGAAAAAATAATCAAGTGAGAATAATATTATTTGAAAAAGAATACAGCTGAATACAGTGAAACAACTAATCAAAAATGCTCACTACTTAAAAATTAAAGAATTAAACAAAATTAACGAATTTAATCATGAAAACTATGAGATTTTTAAATCCGAGAAATCTACATTGCATACTAGTTTAGTTCAACATAGAATTTATACTGGAGATGCAAGACCAATTCGTCAAGCGCCACGGAGATTGCCATTTGCTAGACAAAAAGAAGTTAAAAACATAATACAAGACATGATAAATGCTGATATTATCGAAGAAGCTTCGGGCCCCTGATGTTCACCAGTAGTCTTAGTAACTAAGAAAGATGGATCTACTCGCTTTTGTGTAGACTATAGAGGATTAAACCAGGTTACACAAAAAGACAGTTATCCGTTGCCGCGAATGGATGATACACTAAACACTTTATCAGGTGCTAAATGGTTTTCTACCCTACATTTAAAAATTGGCTACTGGCAAGTAAAGAAGTACATCCTGATGATCAAGACAAAACAGATTTTTCAACTGGCTGAGGTCTCTACAGGTTTCAGGTTCTACCATTTGGTCTGTGTAATGCTCCAGCTGCCTTTTAGCATCTAATGGAGATGGTCATAAGAGAACTTACCTGGAAAACGTGTCTAGTATATCTTGATGATATTGTCCAAAATGTTTGATAAACATCTGAAAAACTTAAGCGAGGTATTTGATAGATTGGGAAATGCCAATTTAAAGTTAAATTATATGAAAATATATTTAGGACATATCGTTTAAGTAGAAGAAATTAAAACTGATCCAGAGAAGATTTCAGTTATTAAATATTGGCCTAAACCAGAAAATAAAAAGGAAATTAAAATTTTTCTTGGACTCTGTTCATATTACCGAAAATTTATTAAAGATTTTGGCCGCATAGATAAGCCTCTTTATCGACTAACTGAAAACAACATTGAATTTGACTGGACACCGGATTGTCAAAATGCTTTCATAGATTTTAAAAAACGACTTATAACAGCACCAATTCTAGCATATCCAAGTGTAGTTGAGAAAATATATTTTGCCAATAATTGTCTGCAACTAGTCTAATATTTAGAGGATTATCTACTCATAAAATCTAATTTTTTAATTAACATATTTTCACATTATACACTTGCATTAGAATTATTAGAATTATTGCAACACCGCAGTAAGCATAACGTCTATCATTTCTAATTATACTAAAGTCTTTAAAATTGTATCATTTTTCATTTTTACAGCGTAGAAATATCTTATCTGGACCGAACGAAAGGTCTGCGTGATGCCGAGTTTCAAGGGTCGAGTGCTTAGATTTGCAGAAATAATAATGTTTACGTAAGGGAACAGCTCTATTAGTCCATACGTATAAACCCCAGAAAGATGGACCAGTTCATGATTGTACCAAGTAACTGATATATTCACCTGGAAATTATAAGTGGAAAATCCTAATATTCTTTTCTTTTTCACTAGAAGTCATTAAAAACTTATAGTTCAATACAATATTTTATAATTAATTAAGATTAAAATATTGGTTTTATTACTAATTGTAAGATTTACTAGCTGCCTTAAAAACAAGCTTTGGAGACCAATAGATTGGAATTGTTTATCTTGTATATCTTCTGTCCAGTGGGGTCGTTTTTTTATTTATTATTACAATTATTTGTAAAGCATATTTACCAAACTTTCAGTTACCTTTTACTTAACCCTTCATTTCTGTGTTTATTTTTACGTCTCTGTAAGAAGTCGTTTATCCATCTTCTGTTTTAAGCTTTTATTGGATAATTCTACCCCCTATTTTCCCGTATTCCTATTACAAAAATGTTGCTAAGAACATCACGCTTTCCGCAATTTTATATATTTTTTTATAGTTATCTTAATTTTGCCATTTTAGAAACATATTTTGCTTTTAATTACTTCTCCTTATGCTTTCTCAGCTTTTCCCTTTTCAGGGGTCGCTATTTCTTACCTTCGTCGCCACTCATTTCTCTTCATTAGGTCTTATTTACCTAAACTGTTCTCTCTTAATTCCTCTGTTGCACAGTTCTTCAATCTTTACTTGGTTTTCCTTTACCTCTCCTTCCATCAGCTACTAACAGCTCTATCCTTTGTCCCACATAGTTTTCTTTTCTTAGATTTACTGGCAATTTTTTTCGTTCCCATTAATACTAATATGTCCAGGCATCAGGCGTAAACCTACTTGGTTACTTGATAAATAAGAGGTTAGGTTGCTATTTGTATATATTTTAATATTTTTCTGTGAATATTATTTCTACTTATTTTGTTAGGCTTTTTTCTTCATAGGAATAACATAGTGTATTCTGGAGAGTTTTATTTTAGTATTTTTAAAGTATTACATTGTCCTCTTAATAGTAAAAAAATACTCGTATATTTAAGATCATGTACATTATGGTTTTTTCTTCTCGTAGATCTGTTGAAGACCTATGGCAACCTGCTATCCTAAGGGTTACATAAGTGTTGTTATTATTATGCTACAGTAAGAAATCACATTTCACCAGATTCAACAAATACATAAGAGATCTCGTATGAAGATCGTATATCGTATAATGAAATTAATAAATAAATAGAACTTAATTAGAATTTACAAAACACTTTTTAGATCGATTCTCCCATAACCATTTGGAGCCAAAACATTAACAACAAAAATGAGAGCGTTTGAAATGAAAAAGGTAAAATATATCCAGGGCTTAACGTTATCAGTAATCTGTAACTATACATAGGATGTAGTGAGATAGGTTATTATACGCAACTGATTTTGTAAATCGATACCTATATGATGCCAGAAGAACGATGGGAAAAATAAGTTAAAAAACAAAACACTGAGTGACCAGTAAACACCAAATTATATGAAATTATTTTAAAACGAGAACTGTCATAAAAATGTAAAGAGATCATTCAATATTGTTATTAATTGGTTGCCGTTTATGACATTTAAATTTTGACCGTTCCATTATCGTTACAAATCGAAGTCTAGTATCAATGTTTAATTTTTCTGTTTATTTTATTACATCTTTTATTGACAGATATTCTTTTATTTTTTTTTTCATTTATTGTCTGTATTGTATTAGTTATTTTTATGCAGCTTTTCATTCAAACCTGCTTAAAATAAATTTATAATAACTAGAAAATAATTTATGGGCAGAAGTTAGTGGATGTGAAGACCGTTATTTCGTGACGATACTCATGACGCCGTCTCGTGGCATTTCTTTCGTGACGCTTACCTCAACATTTTACTATAGAGAAAGTAATACAACGCCTGTATAGACGTTTCGCTTTAAAAATGTGGAAAAGTTATCTTTACTATTTATAATAGTATTTTAACACAGTATTTTCTGTTTGTTTCCTCTTTTGTATGTATGCTACTTATTTATGTATATTTTGTATGTTTCTCATTCTTAGGCGGTTCATACTATTTTCTCCTTTCTCAGAAGTCTGTTACTATTTATTTTCTGTTGTTTAATTAATCATTCTGTCTTTGGTCTTAGTATTAGTCTAAAGATATTTGCTTTTAGCATTTGGTCTTTTATTAACTATCATTATCATGCAGCTTTCATTAATCACGTCCACTGTTGGACATAGGTCTTCCTCAAACCCCGCACATTATTTTCGATTTTGTGCTCTTTGTTGTCAATTTGGTGATACGCTTGATGTCGTCAGCAAAAACTGTAGGTGGACTTCCTCTAATATGTTTGTCTGCTCTTGGCCTTAACTGTTGAATTTTGATCGTCCATCATGAGTCATGCATTCTCGCTACCTGGCCTGTTCAATTTGTACCTGTACCACTCTTAATTTCGTAGTGTTGGGTAGAGTTATAGTTTCCGCCCCATAGATCGTAACCGGTAATATTCATTATTGAAATATTCTGCTTTTAAAGCTAATTGGTATGTTGGCCCTAAGTGTGTCTCTCAGTTTTATAAAGGCTGCCCACGCTAAAGTAATTCGTCTTTGGATTTCGCATATTTGGTTATCCCTGCTGATTCTTATTTCATGACCCAAATTAGTATATTTCTCCACCAGTTTTACCACTTTGTTTGGAATAGTTAAATGGTTATTGGGGACTATATTTGTCATACACTTAGTTTTGGTCAAGTTCTGAGACCCACCTTTGAACATGCAAAGTCCAATTCATTTACCGTATATGTGGCTTCCCCTAAATTATCTGTGATAAGGACAATGGCATCTGCGAAACGGAGATAGTTAGGTTTTTTGTCGTCTATTATTGTTCCTCTGTGGTACCAACCGACCATCTTAAAGGCATACTCTAATACCGTTAAACATAATTTCGGTGACAATGTATCTTCTTGCTTTATCCCACGTTTTATTTTTATTGGTCGGGCTCTATCGTGTATCATTTATCATTGTCATTTTTGAAAATAAGTTCAATATCTATAGTCAATCCTGATGTCATTCATTGCTTCTATAAGGCTGTCTATTTCATTCGTGTCGAACGCTTCATGAAAATATATGAAAGTGAGGATAAGAGGTTTGTTGTATTCTATAGATTGTAACATTTTTTTAATGAATATATTAAATTATTTATTTTCTCTTACCCATGTGGATTATACGCTGATGGTCGTGTTTACGATCAGATATTTTTCTTGGAAAACTACGAAAATATGACTGAAGAATCTACCTACTTAATTATTTAAAGACGCAAGTTTGGCTAATTCTTAGTTAATCCTTTTCCGGGTTCTTTTTCATAAATTCGGTAATTGTCGTCGAACGCCCGTTGTAATATTTTTCGGGAAAAACCTAATCTTAAAAGATTTAAATATCATCACGTTTGTAGCTAGAAGGGTACCGTTGTGTTAGATGTTAGAACTTTTTACCTTCTCAGAAATACATACAACTCCCTGATAATTTTTGAGTGAAAGATATCCCTTCTTCCTTTTTTTGTAGTTGGGTAAATGTTTGCAGGAAATATTTACTTCTGATGGGACAGTGTTTGCATAAGGACTAGATCTTACTGTTTCTCTGTTTTCTTACCGTCTGTGAATTGTTTTCTAAGTGTTATATACACTTTATATTTAAGTTTTTTTTTGATCCTATACAATATTAGATTACATATAGTTATAAATTATCTTTAATGTTAATTAAATTCAGTGTTTGATACAAGCAAAGTATTAAGTACAGTGTATAGCTTCAGCGAAGTACCTAGTGAACCGTCAGGAATTACTGTAAGTTACCATAATCTTAGTATCTCCACTTATCTGGGCGGGTAATACGGTATGGTATCATATCATCTTCCATCATCTGGACGTATCTAAAGTTCATCCATGTCTTCAAATATAGTTGAGAGTAACTACTGAATTTTACATTCAATTTACCACCATTTCATAGTTGTTGGTGTATTTTTCTTTTGTGTGTACATTCAGCTACCGATATCGTTTTATTGTTGAATATATTGTTATTGTTTTATGTATGTAGTTTATTTGTCAGCTCCTAACAAGTTCCGTGATAAAATAGTAACTCTGAATATTTGCTTTTTACCTTTAAATATAACTATACCTTTGACCAGTAGAAAGATCAGGCTGACTAAGTTTCGTAGGTTAGTAAGTGTAATACCTAATATATTTATTATTTGTTTATATAATGTGTTGACCAAATTTATTTAGTAATTAACTGTTGGTATCTTTTCTTGGGTTTGGTCTCTGAACCTAAATATCTTTCCTTACCCCTTTTCTTTTCTACGGTTTCTTAATTTTCTCCTTAACCCCAAAAAATTGAGTGGCGCCCTGTTTCTATCTTATCTCATCTTTGGTAATTTTACCCATCCATTTTTTTGTTTATTTCTGTATCTTTTCTAATATATCTTATATTATTCTATATTTATATTTTCGTCCCTTGGACCATCCCCGGTTCCAAAAGCTAGTTTCGAACCCACGACTCACTCTTCACCAACCATCTGGCTACCGTCCGCAGTGTCTTCATTGGTGACCTTTCTAGCACCATCCAAAAAAGGTTTTCGAGGTTTCTCCTTAACCCCAAAAAATTGAGTGGCGCCCTGTTTCTATCTTATCCCATCTTTGGTAATTTTACCCATCCATTTTTTTGTTTATTTCTGTATCTTTTCTAATATATCTTATATTGTTCTATTTTTACTTATTTTGTCCCTTGGAGCCATCCCCGGTTCCAAAAGCTACTTTCGAACCCACGACTCGCTCCTCATTAGCCATCTGGCTACCGTCCGCAGTGTCTCCATTGGTGACCTTTCTAACACCATCCAAAAAAGGTTTTCGAGGTTACAAGATTATTCAATGAGTGTCTTTACTGTATGGAGATGTCCAATCCTGATCACTAACCTAGTGAGGATCTTGTATATGTGGTTTAACAGGCTAATAGGTCTATAATTTTCTAGGTCGGTTCCATCTCATTTTTATGCAAAAGAATGGTTATAGCATTGTTTTATCCTTTGGGCACCTCTCTTTGCTGTAAACATAGATTAAACAGTTTCCTTGTTTGATTTAATAGCATATCTTCTCCATTTACGATAGCGATAGTTTATATTAAAATTCCATCTCTGCTTGGCGCTTTGTTATTTTTCATTTTTCTTAATGCTTGTCGAATCTCATCTACCCTACTTTAAATGGCTGTTTGTATTCCTGTTTGATCTTCTTGTCTGCTTCCATATAATTTTTTTTTAAACTTTTCGACAACCTGTATTAATTGGTCTCTATGTGATATTATTTAATTTTGCTTATTTCTGTATTTATATATTTGGAATTTCTAATTCGTTGTTTTAGGCTGTTATTTTCCTGTATAGTACGTTTAATATTACCGGTTTTAAATTTCCATAAATCTCTTCTAGTTGCCTTTGAAACATTTTTATTTATTTTTCTTAGAGTGCGTCTGTGTGCATTTTTATCGCTTCTCATTTGTCTTCTTTGATCTATTTAAACTTATTTTTTACTATCTAATTTTCTTTAGGGACAGTGAACTCGGTGACTTTCTTGTAAGGCGTTTATGATGCAATCAGTCAAGTCGCTAAGATCGTTCTCGGAGGTTTCATGCAAATGTAGCTTATTATTGATATGTTCCTGATATTGTTTGATATCTAATGGAGGTGTCCAGATACCATAAGATTGTTTTATTAATCATTATGTTTCTCTCTCTTTTTGTGTTGATTTGGACTTTCGCTCGTATCATTCTGTGGTCACTGCTTGTGGTGAACTCGTTAAGTACTGTTATATCTTTTATTATTTGTTTTTTATCACTTATAATGTAGTCAATTTCGTTCCTTTTACTACCGTTTAAACTTTCCTAGGTCCATCTTCTGTGCATCTGTTTGTAAAAGAAGCTGTTCATATTATTCTAGAGTAGGAATGCTAGCAGCGTTTCTCCTTGGTAATTTTTCCTTCCTGGGGAACTGAATTTTCCCAAAGATGTTTCTAGCTCTTATTCTTTTACACCTATTTCTGCGTTGAAATCGCCACATAAAATTGTAAATTAAGTACGAGAGTCTTTAAGCGCAGTAGATATATGGTCATAAAATATTTCGATTTCTTCGTCTGTATGGTCTGTTGTTGGAGTATATACTTGGATAATTTTGAGTTAATATCTACTGTTCAACTTTAGAATAAGATATTATTCTGAATTATAAACTCTATAATAATTATTAACTGAATTTTTAACTCTTAATTCTGTATTATTACCTATATCTTAGGAGTAGTCTACAATGTAAACGTTTTGTCTTTGTAGATTGTACCAGGCATACATATTTCTTTTCAAAGAATTATAAACAACAATTAATTAAACTAAAATCACAATCAAGATGCATTAGAAATAAACAAACCAAGGCACGTTATATGTTACAAGAAGCACTCTCAAATATTGTTTTACAATGAATATACATTGCATAAATCTCAAATTACAAAGTTTATACATTTTAAATCATGATTCGGAAGAGTTTCTTCTTCTTCGGTTAGAACTTTTTTCATATCCAATCAATTATTTCAAATTATCAATTTGTACAATATTAGTGTAGTAGTAGTGTATAACACATGCATACTACCTGTTTGTACCTACGGCTTGGAGACAGTAGCACTTACCAAAAAATCTGCCAAAAAATTAGAAACAACGCAAAGAGCAATGGAACGAATCATGCTTGGAATATCACTAAGAGACAAGATTAGAAACACCGAGATACGACGTAGAACGAAGATTAGGGATATTGTGGAAGAAATTACAAAAATGAAATGGCGCTGGGCAGGTCACGTAGCCCGATATAATGACAACAGGTGGACACGGAGAATTCTAGAATGGAGACCAAGGACGACAACAAGAAGCATGGGAAGACCTCAAAAAAGATGGGTAGTTGACATAAGAGCGGCGGCAGGCAAACAGTGGATTAGATTGGCGCAAGATAGAGAAAGATGGAAGCAATTGGGAGAGACCTACATTCAGGAGTGGATGGAAAATGGTTGACAAAGAAGAGAAGAAGAAGAAGACAATATTTTTAGAATATTGCAAATGGTTTAGGTATTAACTTGATGCATTTTAATGTTTAAGATGTTTATGAGTACTTGGTTAACAGCTTTTTGTAATGATCGAATACAAAAACTTATTTAGCGATCGTAAAATTTCATATACTAAAAGCTTATTAAAAAAAAACACAGAAGTTAAAACACTTCACAATTGTGTATTTTGGTATAAAAACATACAAGTACTTAAAAACTTTTTAAAAAAGTGTCGTCAACATTTAAAATTATGGCAGAACGTTTTAAATCTGTCAAGATCATCTTCAGTGCCTTTGGTATTTGGTGCTAACAATATGGTGTCTATAAGACTTCCATTTGTTGGTTTAAAAATTTATCACATTTTACATTTAATAATGTTGAGATTCTAGGTCGATGACAATGGAATTAGTTTTAAATTAAAATTTACTTTAGGGACTACATGTCTCTTAAGCTCGAATACTTGCACGTGGTACTTGTCAGTTGAAACGACGACACAGACCAAAAGCTTATTGTTGAAAGTGAATTCTTCGCGGCATAGCTCGCAATACAGAAAGAAAAAATTTAATAAAATATTGCCAACAATGGGTCACACTGCACCTTTAGTGATACTTTTCCCATGTTATTATGCTCCATGTTATTTTCTAACTTGGTTGTACCTTACTGAAGATGGTATAATAGATACACACACAACTAATTGGGGTCACACACAACTCTTAAATATTGGGGACATCTGCAAGAAAAACTCTAATGTGTATCAATTGTTTCGCCTAACGTTTTCGCCAAAGAGAATTAATTTGGCTTCTTCAGGGCTAAAAGAGAATAAATTATAATTAGCTATCATATATTGTCTAATAAAAAACATTTACCTTACCGTAAATTTTAGAAATGTCGAATTATGATGTTAAAAAAACTTTAGCTAGTAACAAAATTGTGGTGTTTTTTTGTTACTATGTACAAAAAAGTTTTTTTGTTAACGTTGGAAATGTATGGTAGCTTTGAACTTAAAACGCAAAGATTTACCCAAGGTCAATCGAAAAACCCAATGTAACTACATTTAAAGGAAGTAATTCTTTGAATTGTCGTCAATAACTAAGTTTTTGATTGTTATAAAGTTTGAATGTGAGCTTCTGTTTTCATAGAGCGCAAGCGCTGACAATTACAAGTAGTGTTTTGAATATTTATGTCGTTAAGGTTCATTGATAAAACCGATGAAGTTAGATCCCAGTCTGGGGAGATATTAGTTTAGAATTTTTTTAATTGAAATTCTTTTTTAATTAGTATATTTTTTATGTATTATTATAATAATATCTTATTAAGATGTATCTAAGACAAGCAAGGGAATGTTATCTTTTTTAGTTAATGAAAATTATTATTAAAGTAGGTTAGTTGTTAATAGATATATCAGTCAAGTTAGTTATCTGTGATGTTGTATTGTTCTTGGTATCTGATTTAAGTAAGAAGTGGTATATATGGCTTAGGTTCTTAATATTACTCTTAACATTGAGGGAAAAATCGTTAAGGAAAATATAAGATATTTTAATAAACTCTCTTCTAGATTTATTGTTCTCACGGTGGAGAATTGTAGTGTTCGTATAGTCCATGTGATGACCAGTGGAATGGACATGTTTGACTAATGCAGAGCGGTCAGGGTAAAGTCGAGAATTATTTTAGTGTAGTGTAATACGTGATTTCAATAATTGAGATGTTTGGCCGATGTAGGTATTGCTGCAAGAGAGGCATGTAATGTGGTAGACAGTATTACTAAGACTATCTATGGAAGTCTTATCTTTTATTTCCATCAATGTTAAGAGTGAGATTAAGAATCTAAGCGATATATACCACTTCTTACTTAAATCAGATACCAAGAACAATACAACATCACAGATAACTAACTTGACTGATATGTCTATTAACAACTAACCTACTTTAATAATAATTTTCATTACCTAAAAAAGATAACATTCCCTTGCTTTTCTTCGCTATATCTCAATAAGATATTATTAAAATAATACATAAACAATATACTAAATAAAAAAGAATTTCAATTATGAAAATTCTAAACTAATATCTCCCCAGACTGGGATCTAACTTCATTGGTTTTACCAATGAACCTTAACGATATAAATATTCAAGCACTACTTGTAATTGTCAGCGTTTGCGTTTTATGAAAACAGAAGCTCACATTCAAACTTTATAACAATCAAAAATTTAGTTATTGCCGACAATTCAAAGAATTACTTCCTTTAAATGTAGTTACATTAGGTTTTTCGATTGACCTTGGGTAAACCTTTGCGTTTTAAGTTCAAAGCTACCATACATTTCCAACGTTAACAAAAAACTTCTTTGCACATAGTAACAAAAAAACACCACAATGTTGTTACTAGCTAAAGTTTTTTAACATCATAACTCGACATTTCTAAAATTTACGGTAAGGTAAATGTTTTTTATTAGACAATATATAGTAGCTAATTATAATTTATTCTTTTTCAGCCCTGAAGAAGCCAAATTAATTCTCTTTGGCGAAAACGTTAGGCGAAACAATTGATACACATTAGAGTTTTTCTAGCAGATTTCCCCAATATTTAAGATATATATATATATATATATATATATATATATATATATATATATATATGTAAAAGTAAACCTATGTTTATTTTAAATTAAACAGCAGGGTTTAGTTATTTTTAGTTAATTAAAGTTTTAGGTTGTATGACTGTTTAAGTTTTATTGACATTGACATATTTTAAATTGTATTGTCAAATTACTTAATGGGGTAAGAAATAGCATTGTTCTTGATTCTCTTTTTAGGTTTGTATATTTGTTAAGTTATGTTAGTTATAATATTATTGTTAATAATTTATATTGTAGAATTTTAATGATAATAAACTCTTTTTAGACGAATTCAAACTGCTATCTCTTATAAATCAAGAACTTAAGCTGAAAAAACAAATATATGAAGAATCAATTTTACATCAATGAGAATTTGCATGGCTATAGAAGCAAACAGTAGTGATAGTAAGAAAAATGTATATAAATTTAAGTGGTTGCAGCCAACAGGTTCCCGTTTTTATTATGAAATTCCCTTTGAAAAACAACTTCAAATTGATCATTCTGAACTATTTCATCTGAAAAAAGTGAAGAATATGTTAGCATCTATGAAAACAAGAGGATCCTTTAGAACAGGTACTATAGCATTAGAAGACAATTTGAAGGGGATTTATTTTGATTCAGATGGTGATGTGGTTTATCAAAGTGAGTACTTACAACAGACCTTATTACCAGTGTATGAGAAGATAGAAACAACTGAACAATTTCCATCATTTGCTGAGTTGCTTCAGAAATTTAATGACACAAATTTACCTAAAGTTGAAAAGAAAAATTAAAAAAAAATAAAAGATGATTTTGTACTTAGAAATTTTGATGGAAATAATGTTCCAACGAATTCATGGCTCAAGACCTTCGAATCAGAATGTTTGCGATGTGAGGTAGTCGCTGATGAAGACAAGATTTTGATTCTACGTTTGTTTCTTGATGGAATAGCAAAAGAATGGTTTGAATCAAAAATAATAACATTAGGCTTAGATAACAGTTTTGAGGTATGGAAAATTAATTTTTTAGATAGTTTTTGTGAAACAGGTTGGCATAATCATAGGCAAGCTTATTCTTTTAGGTATATAGGTGGTAGTATTGTTGATTATGCGTTTCGTAAAGAAAATTTATTGCTAAATATTAAGAATGATTTTCCCATTGATATACTAATTGATTTAATTGTAACAAATTTGCCAATTTATATACAAGATAATATTAATAGAGCTGACGTTACAACAATGGAAAAATTGGTAGGTGAATTACGAAAATTGGAAAGTTTAGTTATAAAAAAGAAGAATAAATTGGAGACAAAACCAATTTTTTATCAAAAAACTACTATAATACCAGAAGAACAGAAAACTACTTGTCAATATTGTGATAAAAAAAGATTCCCTGGGAGGTTTCATCCAGAGGCAATATGCCGTTTAAAGCAAAAAGATAAAAAGGTAACAAAAGAAAGCAAATCAAATGATATTAAATATATTAATAATATTGCTATACAGGAGACATTAAATGAAACAGTAACTGACCAAAAAAACTAGATTTGCTGCCATTGATCAAATTAAAAGTATTCCTAAATAATAAAGAATTATGTGGAGTTTATGACCCAGGCTCAAATGTTACTCTTCTGAATTCGAAGGTGGCAAGAAAGTTAGGATTAGATATTCAAGAAGATAGGAATATTTTTAAAACGATAAATGGCAGAACTAATTTTACAGGAAAACTAATTGCAAAACTGAAAATTAATAAAATTGAGAAAAATATTAATCTTTTTGTAGTTAATGATGAATATTTTGAGTATGATATTCTACTCGGATTAGATTCCATTTTAAATTTTCAAATGACACAAGATTTTGATTTAGAAATTTATCAAAGATTATACGGAAGAATTGAAGAAAAAATCGAAAAATTTAATTATAATATTAATATTACAGAATACTCCATAAACTGTAATGAGGGAATTCCCACAGAACTTTTTGAAGCAAAATTAGAGCATTTATTGCCATATCAGAAAAATAAAATAGAAATATTACTAAATAAATATGACAATATTTTTGCAAAACATAAATTTGACATTGGGCAGGTTCAAAATAATGAAGCTCAAATTAAACTTTTAGAACATAAATTTGTTGCAAAAAGGCCCTATAGATGCTCGATAGAAGACCAAAAAGAGATAGAATTTCAAATAGGACAATTATTAAAAGCAAATTTAATAGAAGAATCATCTTCACCTTTTGCAGCACCTGTTACATTGGCTTTTAAAAAAGATGAAGGATCTAAAACAAGATTGTGCATTGACTTTCGTGAGTTAAACAAATTAATTATTCCTGAACCCCAACCTTTTCCTTTAATTGACGAGATTTTGACCAAAACAAGGAATGCTAGGTTCTTTACTACTTTAGATATAAATTCTGCTTTTTGGTGTATTCCAGTTAGGATAAAAGATAAATACAAGACAGCCTTCGTTACCCAAAGTGGTCATTGGCAATGGAAATGCTTACCTTTTGGGCTTAAAACATCTCCTGCAATATTTCAAAGAATTTTAAGTAATATCATGAGGAAGCATAATTTAAATTCATTTTGTATAAACTACATAGATGACATTTTAATATTCTCATTATCATTTGAAGAACACTTAGACCATATAGAAAGACTTATGAAAGCAATTATTGAAGAGGGATTTAGACTCAAACTTCTAAAATGTAATTTTGCAAGAGAAGAGGTTAAATATTTGGGACACATTGTGGGAAACAATTCAGTTCGTCCGTTACATGATAATTTAATATCGATCAGAGATTTTTCAGCACCAGATACGAGAAAAAAAGTACGACAGTTTTTGGGAAAAGTAAATTTTTACCACAAATATATAAAAGATTCAGCTAGGTTATTAGAGCCACTACGTAATTTACTTAGAAAAGATATCAAATTCCACTGGTCTTTAAGCTGCCAAACAGCTTTTGATGGGGCTAAGAATATCCTCTGTTCTGAACCTATACTAGCCATTTTTAACCCAAATGCTCCTACAACTATATATACAGATGCTAGTGTTCTAGGAATTGGTGCGGTTCTGAAACAAAAACAAAGAGATGGAGAAATGAAACCCGTAGCATACTTTTCAAAAAAATTGAACAAATATCAAAAAAATAAAAAGGCTATTTTTTAGAATGCCTGGCAATTAAAGAAGCAATTAAATTTTGGCAATACTGGCTAATGGGAAGAAAATTTCTCGTTATTACTAATCACTAACCCCTTGAGGGAAGAGAACTTCGTACAAGACCAGATGAAGAATTAGGAGATATGACACATTTTCTTTCACAATTTGACTTCGACATTAAATATGAACCTGGAAAAGAAAATGTAAAAGCAGACTGCCTTTCTAGAAACCCAGTTTTGGAAAATATTAAAAATGCACAAACATTCATAAGAACAGTAAACCTAGTCACATTAACTGAGATAAAACAAGACCAAAATAATAATCGACAAGTTATAGATACAATAAGAGAAACAATTTTGAATCAAGATATATTTTATAAATTAAGGAAGAATAAAAAAAAATAATTTTATCCAAAGATTTTGGAAAAGAGTTAATAACAAAAGTTCACAAATTTTATGGTCATATTTGTGCTGGTAAAGTAACAAACAAAATTAGAAATTTTTACTACATTAAGAATATAGATTCACTAGCAAAGGATATCTGTAAAAAATGCGAGATCTGCTGTAAAAATAAAACAAGAATCGGTCCAAAATATGGTCTTTTGTCACAATTGGGTCCAGCAAAAGAACCTTTTCAGATAATGTCCTTAGATACAATAGGAGGATTTGGTGGCAATCGTTCGACAAAAAAAAATACCTCCACTTACTTGTAGATCACTTCACCAGATATGCGTTTGCAGTTACTTCTAAAAATCAGACCACAGATGATTTCATAAAATTAATCGCCAAAATTCAAGATAAACACCCCATAAAAACATTATTAACAGATCAGTATCCAGGAATTAATTCCAAAATATTTAGAAATCATATGAAACATTTAAATATTCAATTAATTTTTACAGCAGTAGACTGTCCATTCTCGAATGGATTAAATGAAAGACTTAATCAGACATTAGTTAACAGAATAAGATGCAAACAAAATGAAACTAGAATTCGAGCATGGACAAAAATAGCTGAAGAATGTATAGAGGAATACAATAAAACAGATCATTCTGTAACCGGATATAGCCCAGAATATTTGCTTTTTGGAAAAGCAGATCCGATTGTTCCCGAGGAACTGTGTGAGACAACAAATCTATCAAAAGATAAAGAAATAGCCTATAAAAATTCGGTACGACATCATGAATATAATAAAAAACTGTATGACAAAAATAGAAAATCCTATGAATTCAAAGAGTGAGATTGGGCATATGTAGAAAATAAATCAAAACTAAATAGAAAAAAACTTGACGAAGTAAGAGTAGGTCCATTTCAAATAAAAAAACAAATTTCAAATACATTATATGAAGTAGATATTGGATACAAAAAGAATGATATGAATTATTTCCATATTTCAAAATTGATGCCTTGTGATAAACCATATACTTAGATGGTTTATCATACCTTTTTGGTAGGGGGATGTAAAAGTAAACCTATGTTTATTTTAAATTAAACAGCAGGGTTTAGTTATTTTTAGTTAATTAAAGTTTTAGGTTGTATGACTGTTTAAGTTTTATTGACATTGACATATTTTAAATTGTATTGTCAAATTACTTAATGGCGTAAGAAATAGCATTGTTCTTGATTCTCTTTTTAGGTTTGTATATTTGTTAAGTTATGTTAGTTATAATATTATTGTTAATAATTTATATTGTAGAATTTTAATGATAATAAACTCTTTTTAGACGAATTCAAACTGCTATCTCTTATATATATATATATATATATATATATATATATATATATATATATATATATATATATATATATATATATATATATATTTATATATATATATATATATATATATATATATATATATATATATATATATATATATATATATATATATATATATATATATATATATATATATATATATATATATATATACTTGTTTTATACATTTATTAAATTTCACATCAAACATTATTACAGTTTACTAAAACCTCTCTCTATCTCGCTGCCTCAAATTTTTAATATTAAACATCCCTGTGTATGTTGTACAAAGGGAAAGACATAGAGTCCAGTAAAATACTCAGGAGCCCACTGCTTCAGTAAAGAAAATAGCCAGTAGCCTCTGGGAATTTAGCAAATGTTTCACGTTTGTTCGTCATTACACGCAGGTCATTTCCTTTGCTATGTTTTGATGTTTCAGTTTCTATACATGCAAAAATATTTCTGGCTAGTCCGGCAACAGGAGATTTAAACAAGTTAAAAAGTAAATATTTAAGATGGAAAACGAACAGTGTACTATTGTGTTTAAATTCATTTACAAGAAGAAATTTGTGAAAACCATCCAAAATTTTATGATGAATTAATTATAATTTTTTTATTGTTCTACAAAGTATTGTGTATATATCTGTTTTATTTAAAAATTGTACAATATACGTAAATATCAATAATTTAATTTCAATATGTCGTCCATATTAATGCGTTTTTTTGCATATTGAGAATTTTATTTGTGATGCTTTTTTCTTTAACATTTCTTTTCTACTCAGAGAATCTAAGATTATTACATTAAAGCATGTATTTTAATATAAATTTATTAAAATATATATTAAACAGACTAAGGAATATATTAAACAGACTAAGTAATATGACAAAGAATGACGAATGACTTACACACAAGTAGAAATATCTTCTTACCAATAGTTTACATTTGTTAAGAAAAACAAAACATTTGTTTTTTCTATAAATTTTTAGAAGTTATTTCATTTACGATGCAAAGGCTATAACGGGATTAGACGGTTAAAAGTGTCCCCGCACCGATCAGCACCGCTACTTAGGCTTTCAATAAAGCATAAAAAAATATGACTTCATACAAATTTTTAGATTTCTAGAATCTTTAGAACTTCTTAAATCTAAAAAAGAAGCTTTTTTCGGTTTTATTGTTTTCTGGACGCAATTTTGCTTTAAAAAATCTGAAAAAATTCATGAAAATGTATCTTTCGAATACAAAATAGCCTAATTTTTTTTTAAATTTATATATCCAAAATTGAGCTCAGGAAAAATTATTGAAATGTTCAATATTTTTTTAGGTTTCTGAGCTTTCTAAGGGGAAAACATCAAAAAATAAAAAAAACTGTTTTTTTACTCATTTATTTGAACATATCCCCAAAACTCAATTTTTAATTTAACTTTTCTTTTTTTTGCCTTACCTTACAATCAAATAGTTAGATGTATGCTTTTACATATATTTTTTTACGGACTATGAATCATTATTGTTAAAACAATAATTTTTACCTTACAAATTCTTAAATTGTGAAAAAATAATGTTTTTCCAGTATTTTCCCACTTATTGGCCCATAACCTTAAAATCCAGTCAAAAAACTTAAATAGTCAAAACTTAAAAAAAAACCTATAGCTTTATGATTGACCCTTTCTTAACAATTGTTTTTATCGGTTTTAATCGCATATTACTTTTTATGCGCAAGACTTAGCTGATAATACATATTACCTACATATACTCTGATGCCAAATGTTTATCAAAATAAATTAGTTACTAGATAATGATAAAGTACGCCTATGGGATATATCATCCCTTTGTCCTAAAATCCGTTGCGAGTTAATATCGAAAATCTCGAAATAGTTGGTAAAACTTAAGTTTAGATATCTAAGTCATATTTGCTATATATCCTATAGGCAGGCGTATTGTATTCTATGGGCTAACTAAAGCCGGGTACACACATGCCAGTAAGTTGGGAAAGTAGCTGGCATGCCAGTTGCTGGCATGAGCCAGTAACTGGCAAGCCTAAAACACATTTGCTAGTAATTGGCATGCCAGTAGTTCGCTTGTTAATACTGCCAAGGCGAAAAAGCAGAGTCGATTTGTACACATGCCAGTGCTAGTAAGCAATCGAGTGGTTTACATCTGAAACTTAAAGTACTTGTTTTGTAATTAAAAGGTTGTGAATTTCCAAAAAAAAGGGGATCCATGGAAGGTATTCGAAATGAATTTAACAAACAAATATTGCTGATGACGCCTGATATTATTAGAAATTTAAGAATGAATCCGAATGAAAAAAGTGAAAAATTTTGGTAAAAAATTGGGTTGGTAGGCGAGAAAATCTAGGAGCAATTTTTTATTTTGGCCTTTATCTAATTTATAGTAAAACCTTGACCCATTTTCTCTTGAATTTTTGGGTAAGTATTGATACAGACTATTGTATTTTTATATAGAGACTATTTAAAATTCCAAAGGCACTCTAATTTTCTATATATAGCAATAAATTGGATGGTTTTTTCATCACTTCAACGAAACATTTTTTAAAATAACAAATTTAAAAATAAAACGATTAATTTTTATCAGCAACACAACAAATCTGACAATTCTCTGCTGGCTACTAGCATGTCTGTACGTCCATAGCTGTCAAGGTACAAAGAATAACAGATATGATACTCCCGAGAGAGAAATTGGGACGAATTTGCGCATTACGTCACAATGAGAGAGATTTTAAATATTCCCCGTAAGAACGTTAGCAGTAGGAACACAATTAATTTTTAATTGGCAATAAAAAGTCATATTAATGAATTAATAAAGTTTCTATTGAACTATTTCGTATTTATTAAAATATACGTTTTATTATTTTGATTGAAAAAATAATAAAGTGAAAAACAAAATAAATCTGTAAAATAAATTCGTGAGTTTTTTTGTGTTTTTCGATTTTTAATCCTAGAAAGTTAATTGTCGTAAATTTTATGAGCTAGCTTTTGATTGTATTGTCTTATTTGGCACCAGTGACTAGCAGAAAAAAAGCCTTCGTCTAAACGTATTTTTATCTTTAAAAAAAAAAAAAAAAAAAAAACAAGGTTTTAAGTTACAATTTTTATAAATTTTCTTTTATTTCTTATATCTTCTTTAAGTCTTAATTTCTTAATTCTGAAATACATTTGAGACCGGAAGGAAAGATGTTTGATTATATATTTGATATATGGTCACATTCAATGTTCTTCGATAAGTTAATTCTTCTTCTTAGGATGCCTGTCCGTTCCGAACGTTGACGATTATTTTGGCGATAATGATTTTATTGGTTGCTATACGAAATAGCTGTGTTCAGGTCTTTCTATACCATGCTCTCAGGTTAGCAAGCCAGGATATTCTTCTTAGTCCTGGGTCTCATTTTCCTTAAATTTTACCCTGCAAAATGCATTGAAGTAGCTCGTTTCTCGAGCACAAACATGAAATCCTCCTTTTGCTACTTCCTTAATTATTTTAAACAGAATTGATTTTTTCATTTTTCTGTTAAAATCAAAATAAATTGGCTGCTTCCAGGATATCAGTAGTCCTCTCATTATTGCTATCTGAACATAGTTGGCAGATATTATACGGTGGTCATTTGATTTGTCGTATGCACAGGTTTTTCGAATCTTTATTTGATTGAAGAAAACAGCACATATTTTTTCAGATTCGGATAAGTGAGAATTTTTAGAACAGGTTTTATTATGCCTGGAACAATTTTGACTTTTTTGGTCCATGAATTTTTGAGTTGAAACAGCAGGTTATGGATAACGTTTTTTCAGCAATAATTTATATGCTTTTGGTCCAGCTGCACGTATTGCAATACCTTGGGAGACTTCCTCAGTAGCCCATACTATTTGAACTTTGGGCCTTTTTAGTTTTTTTAGGTTTCTTTTGGTAAATATCTTATTTACTCCTGACTTAATTTCTGTTGACTCATTAACCTGCTAAAGTAAGGCTTTATTCTCGACACGTAACTTTTAAAGTTTAAGATCTTGTGCAGGTTCCATATCTCATATAGATGTAGAATAAAATAATGTTTATCTAGATTGTGTAATTATCTGTTCCACAATACTCTTTGACTCCCTTTTGAAAGACCTTTTCCTGCCTTTTAACTTGATTTATGGTAGATGGTGGAAGCTTTTTGATTGTGGTAGATGAAGAGAAGGAATCGCATTACCCTTCAGTTTGGGTCATTTCTTTGATTCATATTGCAGCAATTCAAGCAGCAAATTTGTTTCCGCCTAAGTCTTCTGCCTTAAAGTGTTTGTAACAAATTCTTGAGGTTTTAGTATTCAATTTGTCTTCATAGCAATAAGCAATAACCCACACTTTTTTTACTACCGAGCCCTTGAAAAAACTACAAAACCTAATAGATCTATCGGCACCTTTTGTCTGATTATCTCTTAAACAACTAACTACTGCACAACGCATTTTATGTTTAGCTTATAAATTATTCCTAGTAAAACCTCCCTAAAAATATAAGAGTGCTATGAGTATGGTTGATTATTAAATACTGACTCAATAATAATTAAACATACCTTATTTATAATTTCTAAAACATCAAAATGTTGTCCATATAAAGTAGGTATTCCAACAAAGGCATTATCACTCAAAAAAACTAGTATAAAGAGTTAAAAATATTCTTAATAATAATTCTTTTTCAGTAAAATTCCTACAAATCAGCTTAACTCTCATAAAAATCCTATAAAATCTTCTAGAAGCTTATTAAAGAGTCAAAAGTTAAAACATTGATAAAATCCCCATTATAAACAGATGTATTATAATGACGGCAACTCTCATTACTACGTCGACAGTAGGGGAGTGGCCTGCGCAATATCATACCTGTCATTCTTTCTACCATGCGTAGTGGTAGCGCGCGTTCACACTTACCAGTGACACTTACCACGCATGCGCCTTGCATCTCACAGCATGCAACTAGCAAAGAAAATCAAATTCTTTGATGCTAGGCCAGCTAGCATGCCAGTATCCGTACACACTTGTCAGTTTGATAACAGTAGCGAAGACTATACCAAGGCGACACTTCCACGAAAGCAGTGGCGACAACAAAAATGTCTGCTACGCACATGATCCGTAACCATGACAATGACAATGGGAGTATGCGCGTTGCAGACATTGTTTTTGTCGTCACTGCTTTCGCCATCGTATCGTCTTCGTGCCATCGTCGCCTTTGTATCGCTTTGAATGTCTTAAGGTCGATTCAGACACATCAGTCCCGTCACAGTCTCGGCACCGAACCGGTCCTGTTTGGTCACAGAACTATCAACTATCTAACAGCTGGCAAACTGTTCGTCAACTGATGAATGTGAATACAGGCACCATATTTCTATTAAAGAATATTTTGTATGACGGATTATTCGGTTCGACGCCAGGACTCTGACGAGACGTGACTGATGTGTCTGAATCGATCTTAAGCCTTATTATCAAATAATACTCTTCTTCTAATATCCGGTGCAATGTTATTGAGCATCTTGAAAACTATCAATCACATGCAAAAGTATCGAAAGAATCGAGTATATTAAAGTTACGAGTATGCATCGAGTATGCGTCCGCCATCAGTTACGATATCCTCGAACTCAAATGATCAAAGTACGATATGTATTAATATTTGTATGTTAGAGTATATTATATAATTATATATTATTTTTATTATCACAAGATTAAGAATTTGAGTTTTAGCGTTTAAATAGTGATCAAAATGATAATGAGTTGGAGGGTATATTAATCGAAAGAATGTTAAAATTTAATCAAGGTGAGCATACTTTAGCATTAGAAGCTGAGACAGCCAGGTGGTCAAGGCGTCCTACTACAACGTACAAGCTGACATCGCAATAAATCATTAACTTTCCAGAGTTGACTGAAAGGGACCTAAAAATTTTTTTCCGGAACCTGTCAGTTAGGTCAAGCGATTTGCTATTTGACTGTTGTTGTTGTTGAGTTGATGAATGATAGTAATAACATCAATTTGGAGTATATTACAATGAAATCAAATATTATTAAAGTACTGATAAGATCCAGGTATATAAGCAGTAAGACCTATAAATGCTACATTGACACTACATATGACTGTGAAAATTCTAACTGTGGTTTCGTGTTGTCATATAGCAGTAGTTATTTATTATCTCAGTTATTCAAAATATAAATTAAGAATTATAAGATCAACAAAAATTCTATCAGAAATTTTTACATCTGGTGTTGAATTAGTCATACATGGGAATAGTGATGAGGACAAATATGTAATTGAATGTTTAAACGGTTCATTTAAATAACGTATTGTATAACAATTTCATAATAATAAATATGTTTGTAACCAAATATTTTATATATGTCCTCGTTTATATTTAAATGAATCTAAAAACAATTTTTACAATTTTTAAAAAATATTTAAAAAATAATAGTAATATTCTTGTCCTATCGAAGTGATCCTAGAGATATATCATTTTATGCAATTAACGAGTTAAAAATAGAAATATTACTTAAAACAGTTTATTCAAGTTTTGACTATTTAAGAAAAAAAAAGACAAGTGGTATAACAAAATTGAAGGATGCAATCAAAAATACGTGGAAATTCGATCATTTAGCTACAAGATTTTAAGGTTATGAACCAATAAAGTGGGAAAATATTAGAAAAAAATATTGTTTCGCAATTTGAGAACTTGTAAGTTAAAAATGATTATTTTAACAATGATGATTTATAACCCGTAAGAAAATGATGAAAAAGCATACATCGAACTATCTGATTTTGAGGTAAGGTAAAAACAAGTGCGAAAAGAAAAAAACGTGGTATTTTCAAACTTTATCTTTATGAAAGGGATAAATGATGGGGACTTTCACAATAGATTTTGATAATGTGGAAGAAAAACAGTTAGAAAAATAAATGTTGAATTACCAACTGAGTTTTAAGGTCATGTGCAAATAAATGAGTAAAAAACAGGTTTTTTTCATTTTTGATGCTTTCTGCTTAGAAATTGTAAATTCTACTTTGGCCATTTAAAATAACGAAAAAAAAAATACATAAAATTTTACTATGTAAAAGTTAGAAAAAAAGTATTAACATAACCTAAAAAATTATTGAAAATTTCAAATATTTTCCTGGGCTCAATTTTCAGTATAAAATTTTAAAAAAATCAGGCTCTTTTGTATTCAAAAGATCCATTTTTATAAATTTTTTTATATATTTTAAAGCAAAATTGCGTCCAGAAAAAAATAAAGTCAAACAAAAGCTTTTTTCTTAGATTTAAGAGATTCTGTGGGCTGTGGGAAGCCAAAAATTTGTATGAAGTCATGTTTTATATGCTTTATTAAAAGCATGAATCACGGTACTGATCGGGGGGGGGGCACTTTTGACCATCTTATCCCACTATAGCCTTTGTTTTGGATCACTATGTATAGTGAACTGCGCGCTGAGAACTATGTGCTGTGAACTAAGGAGTAAAGTAGTTGTATTTATTGGCTAAGTATATGTAAATATCTTGTTGATAAAAACCCATTAACTTAGCTCATGGAGTACAACGTCACCTTCTCTGTAGCTCAGGTGGGTAACTTCAATCTGGCACGTACACGACTTGGGTATGAGTATCTATTACTTCAAGATACCAGAGTAAATATATGAATTAATTTAGATTTAGAACCAGTTCTGAGTATAACACGGACCCCTACCCAGGGATACCGGCGAAGACCACAAGAGTAGGCACGGCGGAAAAAATCATCTTCGGTAAGATGCGGACAACGGAACATGGACTTCATGAATAGTATAAAATTAAACCAAAGGCATCTGACTCAGATTGAGCAGTTCGCCGGGCTAGTACTTATTTGTTCCATATGCCAAATTCTCATTTTGAGATATTTACATTTAAATATTTTGGTAGTATTTACTCGTTTATTTTAAAACTCAGGAAAATTATGTTAATTCTAAAAAAAAATATTTAAAATGGTGTGCTGGATTATGACTTCAAATTTTTACTGACTCTTCTTAAATTTGAGAAAAAAAATAAAAACTTTTGCTTATGGAACAAAAAGTAAAACTAGTACAGCAATTTGCACATTTGTTCCATATGCAATGAAGTACAAAAGTGAATTATATAATAACATTTTAAGTAAAATAGTTTAGTTTGCGTTTCTATATATCTTATGTCTCATTCTACAGTTAGATCACAGTTTATTACAATATTTCTGATCTTATATTACTGAACCTTTGAAAAAATACAAGGGTACATCAAAAAGAAAACTGCTTTTTGTTTTCAAAATTTATTAAGAATTAAAACATATTTATGTGAAACAAAACGTAAAACATTCTTCGCCGTAGGTACACGTCATGTACCTAAAATAAATGAATAATATTGTAATTAAAAGAATGAACCTTATATTACTGCACCTTTTTTTATACAAGGATACATCAAAAAGGAAACTCCTTTTTGCTTTTAAAATTTATTAATAATCAAAATATGTGTATGTGAAACAAACAGTAAATAAATGTTAAATATTCTTCGCAGTAGAAAAACTAGAACTACTATTCTTCCTACTCATAACGTAATTGAAACAAATACTTGCAGTTAGAAGAAATAAAATTATTTATTTGGTGAAGAAAATATTGTTCTGTACATTTTACTAACGTCACTTTCTAGGTATAGTCGATACGTTTTTTCAATGGAGAGACACAGATCTAAATACAATCTACGAATAACACGATCTGATCGACAGTAATCAGACTCTATAAGGGGGAACGACTCAATATGTTTCCGTATCCCATCTAGAGCTTCTAATGGTAAGACTTTCTTTACGTATTTTCCTTTCAAAGGGGTCTAAGCAATCCCTGAGTATTCCTTATAGTGTTTTTTAAAGAAATATTAAATTCATTGTTTACTAATGTTTAGAGTAGTTAAAAAAAATTCCCTACATACTCTGATTTGCTTATTTAAAACCTCAAGGTTATATTAAAACGAATTTAATTTCTGGCAGTCCGAAATATTTTCTGTTTTCACATTCCTTCGTTTTGGTGAACTTTTTTTACAAATTTTGAATAAAATGCGTCTTTTTTGCTACACTTAGCTGCCAAAAGTTTTTAAATATAACTTCCCTTTCGAGCGTATTAATTTTTTTAAAACAAGGTAATAGGTAATAGGTACAAGATTTCACATACTTGTATTGACATTGCCTTGGAGCATGGACAACTCCTTTTTCGTCCTTATATTGAAGCTACTGTTCTCGCTGAACTTTTTTCACATTTCTAGTCCAGTTCGAAGGATTTCTCAATCGCATTCTTGTTTTTTTTTAGAAGTCTTCTTGCTGCTTGCTGTGACATCTTAATTTTCTATGTTATTTTCTGCTGAGCTTTCTTCTGTACATTTTTCGGCACATTCTGACACCATTTTTGTAGAACTCTCTGTATTTTGTCTGTTTCCATTAGAAGAAGTTGAACTTGAATCACTGTTATAGTCAAATTTTTTTCTGAGTGGTTCTGCACTATAATCAGGATCCCAGACTTAATCGTCACTATCAAACTTATTCTCGACATCAGTAGGTAATGACGGCGCAGGGGACGAACATTCAGACATTGCAATATTGTCGAATCATCAAAACATCGGGACTTAGAAACATCGGGAATCGTCTCAAATAGATTTCTTTTTATAGCGGTAATTTGTTTACGATCCATATCCACTCTGTAACAAAAAATTACATGAGTTTTTACGCTCTCCTGGCAGAAATATTGTCAAATTAGTGCTTATTTGTTTCACATGCCAAAATTCTTATTCTGAGACATTGATATTATTAAATTTGGTAATATAGTGAAGAACACATCATTAAATAGATAATATGTATACATTTTTACACATGTAAATAAATAATATATGCATTTACTTACCTGTTTTATACTTTTATTTATCACATCCAGTCGCCACCATACAAGAAGTAAGACACGTTAACCTCAACTCACTGCATAACACTGGCATGGCACAAACAAGCACCGAAGCACCGAATGCGCGTGTGAAATACTGGCTTCCTATTGGCCTTTGCATATGGAACACTTAAGCACTGAAATAACCCATAAAATAATCATATGGCACAAAGTTACAAAGGTATTACAGGAACGTCTTGGCTGTTAGAGTTATCAGGGCCAAATTATATAAATTATTATGTTGGCAATGTTTCATTACAACTTCTAACCCGAAAAAGTAGAAAATGTGGTATGGAACAAATAAGCACTAACCCGACGAGTTGTCAACAACGTCTGTTCTTATAATATACGGTTGCCATAAAACTAGTCAACAAGCAAGGTACGTGATGTTTTAATTTCTTTTTATTTCTTTATCATGCCAGGTTTGAAAACAAAAACAGGTACTCTAGCTGTGTAGAATGAAAAACTCAGAATCTCACACCAATAGTGTATTAGTCACATTCTCATGGATTTTGTTGAAAACAAAAATCTAACATATGTGAAAAAATCATATAGTAGAACATATACATCACTCAAAATTGCAACTTTTAATGCACGAACCCTTCTAACACAAGAAAAATTTATCGAAATGAATGATTATTTACAAGGAAGTGAGCTGAGAAATGACATGTGCAAATGTGCAGAAGAGCCGTATTCTGATGATGACGACGTACCTTGTAGCGTTTACGCTACTGACTAGTCCAATTAAAACCCCTCATAAAATTTCTTATTAATAACCTGCGATCGATTTTAAATCAACATTTTTCCACACACGCGCAGGAGTCGCTTTGACAGGAAGATTGGTCGAGTCTGTGCGGAAGCGGTTAGTTTTGGTCAGAACTCGTAAACGCAGACACGCCAACCGGTGAGTTTTTCTCACGTTCAAAGTGATGGAATTGGGGCAAATAAAATCTAGGACAAGAATAAAATATAATTCAATAATAATAATAAGTAATTTTTTTTAATAAAACCAATATTCATTTATAAGAGAAACACATAAAAAGGAAGATTTTTTCTGGCGTGCTGCGGCTCCATGTAAGTAAATCATTTTATACGTATTATCTCCTTATCATACAATAAAATTTATCATTGCAGTTTAGTATTTCTTTAGAGATTTATTTTTGAGTTCCGAAATAATTTAAATATAAAATTTTCCTGATTTACTTGCAAAGAACAGAAGGTCATTTTTTATATAGTCAAACTTAAACTCTGTTTTAGTCCATGTCGTTATCATTAAGTTTTTTTGGTTCTTTTTTCTCTAACTTTTTTGGTGGAATATACAAGGTTTCTACAGCCTTCTGTGTTCTGCGCGTGTTCATTTCATGGCGCAAGCCTGTCATGTCTACGAAATAACCTTCGGATTATTTTGACATTTTGGACCTAACCTAAGGTCAAAGAATATATACCTATATTCTTTGCTAATGTTTTAATGTTTTTGTTTTTGGTGCAGTCAATCCACGCTGCTACAGCTATTGAATTGCATTTATTAAATTACATAACTCTTTTAGATTCCGTCACTTGAAAATATTCCCTCGAGGATATTAGTTAGTAATTTTGAATCCTTAGATAGTTAGCAACTTGCGTATGTAACCCGTGGATTTTGCTGTCACCAGGAACCATATGACTTGTCACCACAACCATGAATTAATTTAGCCGTGCCAAGAGGAGTTTTCCTATGGACTTATAGTGTTGCTAAGATAAGTTGTTTAACTATTTGACTTTTTGTGTTACTTTCTATTTACTGTTAACTTTTCATATGCATATGATAAGGTGAATACAATTTTGATAATAAAATTCTAAGATATTGGGGAGGGAAAATACATTACATGTTTTTATTTGGTTTTTAAATAGGATATACAGAGTCAGACCAAATTCACTTGTTGATTTAATATATATTTTTTTAATAGAATACATTTATGATATAATTAAATTTTGATATTGGTGAGGGAAATAAATTTCATGTGGCTTTTAAAACATTATATAAGGAATATGTAACAACTCACTTTTTATCTATAATATAAATGGTACTAGATTTATCAATTTTGATATCTTTACCATACTGTCACTTGTATTTCATTCTAGTAGAACTAAGTTAAATTAAATTACTAACTTTTAGTGTTAAGACTTTGGCTACCATATGGACTGTTCTAGGTTTTTACTAATATTTCACACTTTATTTGGCCAGTGGTAGTGACTATTCGCTTGTTGAGGGGCTATTTGGTCCCATTGTATCTTTACACACCCACTACCACTGTTATTTAATTTTTGCATTATATGTAAATTGTTAATACATATATATCGATATACACATTTTTATAAATATATTTATTGTTACTATTTTGAGTTTTATTTCAGTTCTACTAACCAGTATATAATATAGCAAGATAAGATTAATATTTAGTATTTTGGATTTCTATTATCTCTAGTATCATTTGTTTCCGGTCATTTGTTACTTCAAAATCTCAAGTATCGTTGAGTTGGCGCCCTTCTTTTTCTCTTCTTATTGTTATCTTTCTATAAATTTATTCCCAGTGACCTTCTTTAGTTGTATCACATTTGATATTACCAGGTCTCATTTCGTTTCTTGTCTCATTAGCTCAGTATCCTTGCTATCTGTTTATATCTTTAAAGCCACAATCCAGTGCATTGAAGCTAGCCCGAACACTCATTTGAGATTTAGTGTCTCTTTGGCCATTTAACTTTGTTCCTCTGAGCTTAGCCATATCTTTAGTATTTTCATTACCTCTCTTCCAGTTCTTCTGGAATTTGGAAGTCTTACACTTCCTAAAATCCAATATTCCCGGAGTGTTGAGGTTTCAACCTCTCGTCATATTACGCAAACAAGAAGCAAAACCTTACGATTATTTTTAAAAAACTAGGTGCTGCACAATGATTTGTAGGTGATCAGTACCAGCATATTATAGAAGTAAACTGGAGACCAGAAATTGGACCCACACAAAAAATGCTTATAAACCTTCTTGTTCAAAATTATTTCAGCTACATTTTTTATGTGAATCATTTTTTTCTACTGTGTACAGGTTCTTGATAAACTGATTTTTTGCATTTTTACCCTCCTGCGACGGTGGTTTTGGGGGGAAGCCCGAATGTAAAAGTGATAAATTTTTTTGCATGTTTTTTGGAGTCCCAAAATTATTATTCTCTGCAAAATTCAGCTTGTTTGTATGATTTTTCGAGGTCAACTTTCTGACAACTGGACTAACTACAGATAGTTCGGCCAGAGTGCCTTTCTTAAGTAATATATTTTTTGTACGTATTTACACTTTATAGTTTTTAACTGAATAAGTTGAGGAGAGGAGAACTGTTTGTCTTAAGTTAGTTATTCAGAATTATGTCTGTATGTTTTAATTTGTTGATTTTCATAGATTCTAATAAAGATACCTTAAGGTGTTTATTTTGAAAGTGAATAATTTGAAATTCATCACTAAAAGAATTATTATGGACTAGAGGGTGAAGTGTGTACGTAGAATCTGTTTTTCTATTTTTAAAAGCCCTTTTATGTTGAGCTGTACGTTTGATAAAAGTTCGACCAGTTTGACCGATGTAAGTTTTTGGACAGTAGCCACATTTAAGTTTGTATAAACCGCTGTGTAATTGTAGTAAATGTAACACCAGCTTTTAAAACAAACAACGACTTGAGCAAATATATTAAAAACAACAAGAGCTAAAATAAAAAGTAATTACACAGTGGTGTATACAAACTTAAATGTGGCGACAACACAAAAACTTACATCGGTCAAACTCGTAAAATATAAAACTGGAGTTTTGATAATAGAAAAACAGACTCTACGTACGCAATTCACCTTCTAGGCTATAATCATTCTTTTAATGATTAATTTTAAATTCTTGTTGATCTTAATATATTTGCCTCAGTCGTTGTTTATTCTAAAAGCTAGTGTTACAATTTATCACAATTACATAGCGGTTTATACAAACTTATCCTTTAACTACGGGCTACGGTGTATTCAGTGCACCAGTCGCACTAAATTGGCCGCTATTTCTGATAAGCACTGGTTGCGCACGTGTCCCTCTACCTAACCTATCTCTGATGTGTCAGTTATAAACCTCAACAGTTGTAAAATTGATTGCTGCAGAGATAGACTGACGGTTGGAAAAATTCAGGAGAAGTTTACCAGTGGTGTATGTAGTACACCAAGCACCTAGTTATGTAAGTAAATTTTGGAGATTTATATTACGTTTATCTACTAAAAAATAGCATTATTAATGTATAGCGACTTATATGTAACAAAAGCTAGACATTTTGCAACGTTTTGAATAAAAGAATTTGTAATTTGTTATTAAAATTTTAATAAAACTTTCATTTTATTATAATAAAACTAATTTTATGATAATACATTTGATCAAATATTTTATTTTAGCATTCTCTCATATAACTTAATATACCGTTATCTATTTGGATATTTGTGAGTACCTATTATTGGACTATTTAACGACCTTCTAGTTGATTTTGTGGTCTTGTTTTTTCATTTTCTTTCTCCCATAGCAATACGGTCATGTCTCTTTGAAATATTAATTAGAAATAAATAATAAAAATTACAAACGTTGCCTCTATATATTTCTCGTAACGTTTATAAATCGAGAGGTACTACAAAATATTTACTTTGCAGGGATCGTGTACCTGTAAGAAATCCCCAAAAACTCTCAGAAGATGAACTTAGCTATGGCTCAAGCTATATTTGAGGAAGAATCTGATGAAGATATTGGTGGAGACCCAGATACTTCAGACGACGAGCTAATAGAAAAAACGGAGCACGACACTGAATCAGAAGTTGATCTAAATGACAAAAATCAATATACGATTGACTTGGACACAAACAGTAACATTAAAAACAGTTCAGATCTTAATGAAGACAATAATTATTTTATAGCAAAAGACAGAAAAACTAAATGGTATAAGAAATCTCTTCTTAGCAAATTTACTAAATTTACTAAACTCCTTTAAAAAATATTGTCAAGATATTTCCTGGGCCAACAGTTTGTGCGAGAAATGTTACTACGGAACTAAGTGCTTTTGAAAAACTCTTTACAAATGAAATCATAGAAAATATAGTTGAATGTACAAATTTGCAGATTGCAAAAATGCGATTAAATTAATAACGGCCAAGACGGGCTAAAGATACGACTAAACAGGACATCATGGCAATATTAGGATTATTATTTCTTGCAGGGACTAAAAAACAAAATCATACACACTTCCTCGAATTGTGGACAAAAGATGGTACCGGCTCAGAAATCTTTCGAGCCTGTATGAGCGCAGATCGATTTTTATTTTTGCTTGCTGCTCTTAGGTTTGACAACAAAGATACTCGAAAGGACCGAAAATCAATTGAGAAATTTGCTGCCATTCGCTTTACTCTTGATACGTTTATGAAAAACTGTAGCAACAACTATTCCTTGGGAGAAGAAATGACTATCGATAAAATGTTGATACCTTTTAGGGGTAAATGCAACTTTGTGCAATACATTCCAAATAAACCTGCAAAGTATGGCTTAAAAGTGTTTGTGTTATGTGACGCGCAGACCTTTTATGTCACCAATTTTGAGGTGTATTGTGGTCAACAACCGGAAGGGCTCTACAAAAAATTTAACACACCAACGGATATTACCTATCGCCTGCTACAAACTTGGAAAGGTAAAAACCGTAATTTAACATGCGACAATTGGTATACGAGTTATCCGTTGGCAATTGACATTTTAAAGGAAAAGACAAAGATGGTTGGCACACTTAAACGAAATAAAAGGGAACTACCTCCAGAGTTTTTACCAAGAAAAAACACACCAATTGAATCATCCACTTTTGGTTTTCAAAAAGAAGTTACCATTGTATCATACACACCAAAAAAAAAAAGCTGTCATTCTCCTATCTACCATGCACAGTAATTCTACAGTAAATTTCAAAACAAGAAAACCAATGATAATTTTAGACTATAATTCACATAAAGGAGAAGTAGATACTGTAAACAAAATGTACAGTACCTATTCGGTATCCCGAAGAACACGCAGATGGCCAATGGCATTGTTTTTTCAACTCCTGAATATTGCCGGAATTAACAGTCAGATCCTGTACAATGCTGCCAACATCGACAATCCTCAAAAATATAGAAGAGTTTTTCTAAAAGAATTATCATTGGCATTGATAAGACCTCATCTTTCTGAGAGGGCGAAAACACAGAGTTTACCTCTGGATTTAAAAATATTCTTGAAGAAATACAAACACGTACAAGACGACCACGATGAAGAACCACCAGCAAAAAAACGGGGGAGGTGCCATTGTTGTGGAAGGAGCAAAAATAGAGTTACATAAATATCTTGCAACAAATGTAATAGAATGGTTTGTAAAGAGCACTCTGTTACAATTTGTGCAAATTGTAATTTAGTAGACGCAAACGAGGAAGAAAACGAAAGTGAATAGCACACATATTCTCAAATGTGTTCATTTGTGAATGATTATTTACTCCTAGTTTTAAGATTTATATACTAGTTTTATAATATTTTTAATGTTAAGCTAATATACAAGAATCTCAAGAAGGTTATTTTTAGATAAAAAGAAGTGGTTGAGTTTTTGTTCTTATATTTGTTGCTAATCTTTTTATTTTCGTTATGTATTATTTTTTATGTTAAGACATTCTCTTATATATATGCCTACATTTATTATATACAATATATGTACTAAAAATACCTAGTTGTGGCTTTTATTTGCTTTTTTAGTCGGTGGTGTACAGAATACACCGCGCACGTAGTTATGACTAATGGAGGGGCGCCCGTAGTTAAAGGTTAAATGTGGCGATTGCCCAAAAACTTACATCGGTAAAACTGACAGAACTTTAATTAAACGTATAACACAACATAAAAGTGCTTTCAATAATAGAAAAACAAATTCTACGTACGCACTTCACCCTCACTAGTCCATATATTTAAAATAAACACCTGAAGGTATCTTTACTAGAATCTATGAAAATCAACAAATTAAAAAATATAAATATAGTTCTAAATTAAACATTGGAGAAACTATTTTCTCCTTCTCAACATATTCAGTTAAAGACTATAAAGTGTAAACACACACTAAAAATAGATCAGTTAAGAAAGGCACACTGCCGAAACAGCTGTAGTGATAACAATTTATAATAAATTTTGTGCAAGTTTTAAAAACAAAATTTTTCAGTGTTTTATTGTTATATAAAATGAATTACCACCAAAAAACGGTCGAATCTGCAACTTATTTAACACACACAATCACGCTAAGCGATCAACCCTACCCCTAGGAACATGTGTATACCAATATAAGAATGGGATCCACATGTCCGAAGATCAAACCGGTCACACTTCACTAGTTGAAGTGGTACCTATCTGACCCCCAGGCTTTTCCTCCACCCCTCCTCATCGTACGACTGACGTGAGGAGGCTATGATCTGAAAGTTACCTGAGATGCCCTGGGTAATGAGACATCTCCTGTTTTTAATGACTGTGGTTATGCCACCTAACTGTAGGGGTAGCCACATCTAGGCTTTTCTCCCTAATTACTTTACTGACTCTATTGATTTTACTCTGACTGCACTTCGGGACTGAAGTCCCTAACATAAAAAATAATAAAAATAGCGTGTGTGTTCCGCACATGAAGTCGACAGCCTGGGCTGTCGACTTCATGCCCGGAAAGATATGTGTGTGCTCGGTCACTCAGCCGCCGATTTGGCAAAATGAATTTTGTTCTCCTCGCCGGCTGGGCACCCGAGAGGGTCCGGCCACCAAGCTCATGTTTGCCGCACATGGTCTCAGTGCTCGGGAGTCGCGAAAGGATCAGTATACATTAGATCCGCCTTAAGGGCCAATTCCGCATCAGCGGTATATAGAAGGCCTGACGGGTCTTCTATATAGAAAATTGGTATTAGATTACGTTACGTTTAGTTATTTGAATTTAATTTGAAATAAATCTACTTAATTTAAAAGAAAAACAACCATTTTTTTTTTTTTTTTTTTTTTTTTTTTTTTTTTTTTTTTTTTTTTGGGTTTGGGGGTCTTCCTTGGCGATGGAACAATAAAATGCCTGCACAATTCTTACCCTTTTATTCTTACATGCTAAATATGTGTGCGGTGTGGTGGGGTGTGCATTGCAGGGTGTATATGGCCTCCACACACCCCTTAACTAAGTGCCTTGGCACCTGTACCCTCTCGCCAGAGTCCTAAAAATAAGATTTTTTTGGGGGTTGTTTTTCTGATGACTGCATTTTTTTATTCGACGTTTTTGCGACCATCTCATTCTTCATTTATTAGTTTGGGACCCTATATCCGGCTATTTGCTGTTTAGGTCTTCTGTGTAGTGTCCTGGTGTTTGCATTGTAATTAGTCAGCTCTCTTAGCATGCTACTTGGGTGGTTATTTAATCCGTTAAAAAGTTCATATGCCTTTTTATCCATTGTATGTAGGATCCTTGTTTGTCCTGAGTCTCTGTATAAATTTCTCAGAGGTACATATCTCGGTAGATTTAGAGCATCTCTTATCAATTGATTTTGAGCTGTCTGTATCTTTTTCCTGTTTGTTTTACAGGTGTGTCCCCATGCTGCGGAGGCATATGATAGGACTGGCAGGATAATACTATTAGCTATTCTGATTTTAGTTTTAAATCTTAGCTTGCTTCTTCTGCCGATAAGCGTTGAGAGCTGACTTTTCAGCGCTTTGGCTCTGTACGTTTGTTGGTTTATGTGCTGCGTAAAGGTGAGTTTTTTGTCTAGTAACACCCCTAGGTATTTGGCCTCATTTGTCCACTCTACTGGGGTGTTTCCGATCATTAATTCGCGGTTAGGTACACTTCTTCTGTGACTAAACATTACAGCCTGTGTTTTGTCCGGGTTTAAGGCGATTTTCCATTTGATGCACCATCTTTCAAATCTACTTAGTGCTCTCTGCAGATGATTAGCTGCATGATCTGGATTCCTCCAGCTAACAGCTATTGCTGTGTCGTCAGCGTAAAGACTCAACAGGGATCCTGGTTCTTTTGGCGTGTCGGCCGTATAGATGGTATACAGGTAAGGCGACAGCACAGCTCCCTGAGGCACACCTGCTTCCAGGATTCCGACTTCGGACAGGGTTGCCCCTGTTCGAACCCTGAACCTTCTGTTGGCTAGGTATGATCCAAGGAGGCATGTCATAGCCTCGCTGTACCCCATGGTGTTCATTTTGTATATAAGTCCTTCATGCCAGACCCTGTCAAATGCTTTACTGACGTCCAGAAATGCTGTTGCCGTGTACATTTTTTCATTAAAACCTTTCGTTGCAAATTCCGTGAACCGTAGAACTTGTAGTTCACACGAATGTTCGCTTCTGAATCCGAATTGCGCTTCTGGTAGGGTGCCTAATGCTTCCGATTCATCGTTGAGTCTTTTTAGTATGACTCTTTCTGCTATCTTGCTTATTGATGATAATAAGCTGATAGGTCTGTAATTTTGTGGAAAAGCGCCGTCTTTCCCTGGTTTCTTTATCATGATTATATGTGCCTCTTTCCATCTATCTGGAAAATATCGTAGTTTAAGCATGCTGTTAACGATGTTTGTTATGTAGACAATAGCTTTGTTGGGTAGATTTTTCAGTGCCCTGTTTGTGATATTATCAGGACCTGGGGCTTTTTTGGCGTTAGTTAGCTTTATAAGCTCTTTTATTTCTTCGGGGGAGGTATGTGTAATTCCTACTCTGCCCTTTCTTCTCTTTATTCTTCTGGCTGTTCTTTCTACCTCTTCTTCGAAATCTATGTCTTCGTTGGGGTTTTCATTGTTTCTGCATGTTCTTTCTAGTTCGTCCTTTAGGACTTCAGCTTTGTCTATTTCCGTATGGACAATCCCGTTTACTCCGTGTAGTGGAGGTATGGGTTTCTTGTCCTGTCGGAGGATTTTTGATAACTTCCAGAAGGCAGATTTATTAGGGTCTAGATCTTGGATATAGTTGTCCCAGCTTTCATTTCTGTGATTACGTAGTTGTCTTTTAACTTCCCGGTCTAGCTCATTTGCAATCCTTTTGTCTTCTACTGTTCTAGTACGGTAAGCTCTTCTTCTTTTTCTGTTCTTTTCTTGGATTAATTCTTGTAGTTCGTGACTTATGTCTCCGAATCTTCCTTTTTGTCTTGCTACTGTTTCCGTTTTGGAGCTGGCATCGATAGCGTTTGTTATCGTATTTTCTAGTTTTGTTACAGTGTCTTCTAGTTCTGTGATGTTATTTATTGTTGGAATGTTACCGATGTTTTCGCTCACAATTCTTCTGTAGTTTGACCAATTTGTTATTTTTCTTTTGTGGGGTTGCAAATAGTTTAATTCTATTGCTCCCAGGGTCAGGACGATTACATTGTGCGTTGAATCGCCTTCATTTAGAGAGTGTATCTCATATTGTTGACCCACGTTGTGTAGGATTGCAATGTCTATGTGTGTTGGAAGTTGTCCATGAAAACATGTCGGTTCTGTTGGTCCGATCACATATGTGTTTGGTCTATTTTCGAGATGGCCGCAAAGACGTCTCCCGTTGTTGTTGGTCGCTCTGTCGAACCAGTTGGGAGATCTCGCATTAAGGTCTCCAATAATTACCGTAGGTTCTTCTGTATCGAGGATTAGGCTCAAGTCTTCATCGAAAATCGGTTCGTTCGGTCTGACATAAGCTGACACTATTTTTAGTGTTTCGTTGTTGGCCTTTAATCTTACTAGCGTGGCTTCCATTGTGACCAGTCCACCTGGTGTTGGGATATGTTCGTGTTCTAAGCCTTTTTTAACTAGTATGGCTGTTCCTCCTGATCTTGCTCTGTGGTCAGTTCTATAGATATCGTAGCCTGGAAATTTAGTTTTCTTCCTTTCCACTAATTTTGTTTCTTGAAGGGCTACGATATCGAGCTCTAATCTGTTAATTATCTCGTCCAAAAGGTTGAGTTTTTTGAATATTCCTCCGGAATTCCAGGACCCTATGCGTAGATCTTCCGTGTGGTTTGCTAACATTGTTGGTTTATTTCTCCAAATGCAGCCATCATTTTTGTTGCCCTGTCCATAGCGGCCATCATCTCCATCATGCTTCTGTTGTATTCCATCTGGAATGAAGTAATGAGTGCGGCTGCACTTTGCATGGTTGGGGCCGCTTGTTCGGCGGTTTTTTTAGCTGCTTGTGCGTAGCTAAACCCGGTGGTTGTTGTGGTTGGGTTAATTGGTCTGCTCACCGGTTTTACGGGGGCAGGGGCCTTCTTTTTTGGAGCCTTTGAGCATCCTCTGTAGTTCGCCGTATGTGCTTGTTCACAATTGGCGCATTTTGGAGCCGTTTCCATGCTTTTTCCGCACTCATTACTTAGGTGATTTTCACCACACCTTACACATCTGGATTCGCAATGGCAAGCCTTAGAACTGTGATAGTAGCCCTGGCAGTTAAAACACTGCAGGGTGTCTTTCGTGGTTTTGATCTCGTCTTCAAAACGGATCTTCATGTAGCACAAGTTTGTAATTTTTCTTATTTTTGGCATGTCATCCTCTTTGAGGGTGATCATGAAGAAAGGCAGTATGTGTTTTCCTTCTTTTTTTGAGTACATGTTTGTTACTCTAGTTGCTTCGACGTTTCTATTTCTTAGTTCGTTAAGAATTAGTTCGGTACTTGTGCTCGATGCGAGCCCTTTTAGTATAACCCTTTTCAGCTTGTCGCTGTCTATTGGATAGGCAACGTATTCTACTTTCGGGGTGTGTTCTTCTAGGATTCTTACGACTCCTAGATAGTCTTCCCGGTTCTTTGTATTTATGATAATAGATCTACCGGATCTGGCAAATTTATTATCAGAAATAATACCTTTTGCTGCTGCTTTTTGCAGGATTGCTTGGTGTTCCGCAACCGTCTTTAAGATGATTGCGGGAGGTTTTGGCTTTCTGACGTTAACCTCAGAAGGTATTTGAGGGTTGTCGATGGTTTCTTTATCAACTTGGGGCTCTTTTGTTGCCTTCAAGTTTTTCTGGGCTTTTTTCTGCTCACTTCTTTTTTGGGTGTCTCTAGCAGCTTTTGTGAGCGCCTCATCGTTTCTCTCGTTGATTCTCTGAGTTTGTCTCTCAACAACACTCAGAGATTTTTTTGGTTTCTCACTACTGTTTGTTGATTTCTCAGTAGCGGTGCCTTTTGCTTTTTCTTTTTTCTGGACTTTTGTCCATCCTGCTTCGCTTTGTTCTTTTGGTTTTTCTTTTTCTGCTACTACCTTTTTTGGTTCTTTGGGCTTACCTCCGCTACCCGACGTAGAAGGTGTGGCTATTATCATTGGGTTGTTGGTTATTTCCCAGATGGCGTCATTTCTTTTTCTCTCTTCTCGCTCTCTTTCTTCGTTGCTTTTGGTCAGGGCCATTATATGGCTGACCAGCTTTTTGATCTCTTCGTCCTTGGCTTTGTTTTCATTTCTGAGCTCAGTCATCTGAGCTAAGAGATCTTTAATTTGGGCGTTTGCCTGTTGTTCTCGTTGGCGGCTCTCTTCTTTTAATTGCTTTATTTGCTCGGTTAGCAGATCTACCGATTTATAAAGCTCGTTATCGTGCTTTTCCTTGCTCCTTTTTATTTCTTCCTCATCTTCTGAGGAGTCTGCTGTAGGCCTTTGCCGTTTTTTCTTTCTGCCTACCTCCGGCTCGGCATCCGTTACGGTGGAGATGGTGTCCACTATGGGGGCTATTGCGTCGTTTGTGGGGGGCGTAGTTGTGTTCGACTCGGTGGCCGGGCTCAGCTCCTCGTCGACGGAGATTTCCATTGTGGTTGATACACTGTCATCAGTGTCAACCTCACTTTTTTCTTCTACATCGTCCGGAATGAACGATTCGTCATCTGAGTTATCGGCGATTAGCGCTGCTTCGGGTTTTAGAGTAGCAGTAAAATTATTGTAAAGTTTAATTGCCGATGCGACTGAGGGGGTGGGTGACGTAGGATTGTCACCTTCTTCTTTTTCTTGTGATGCCACGTGCGTGACATCACTTTTTTGGGGAGAGGGGTCACTCATAATGCCGTAAGGCAGTGAACATAAGTGTTCAAAAGACTTGGGAGTTTACTACACAGATGACTCTGTTTTTGTCTTCCCGCCTAGCCGCTGCCAGACGGTTTTCCTGGGTGTCGTCCCAGCAACCTCGCGGTAGTTCACTCCCTGATTTCTCAGGGAGGGATCCTCTTCACGTTTCACAAACCTCAGAGGCAGGGGCCGTTTCTGTCCGACCTAGAATTCAAAACTAGGCCTTACAGTGTCATACCTGTCGACCCACTGAGGTTATCCCGTATATTTTCGCAAACGCGAAGCTATTTAAAGCCTCCGCGAGGGGCCTATAAAGGCAACCCCTCGGCGGTTTAACTTAAAAACAGCCTCGCATCCGCTCTTCGCCTTGGTAAAGGACAAAGGCCTGAGCAAACTGGGTGTCTTACTCACCCGGAGCTAACAAGCTCCGTCGCTTCAGGTCAATCGCCCCCACCTAAGCACACTTCGCTGATCGTCGCCTTGGCTCGCTGCTCACCGCTGCACGTCAGGATCGTTCGACCGCTAGAGTCGAACTGATTGCAACTTATTTAAATATAATTTGTTTTAATATTTATAATACTGAAATGTGTTTTGTTTATATTCAATTGGAAATATTTTTAAAAAGTGATATGCCTGTTTAAGTACTTTTATTTTATGTCTTAAACCTATAAATTTATTCAAGTCAAAGAAATAAAAATTATATACAAGCGTCAAAAAGTGTATTTGGTATTCAAACAATAAAACCTGAAATCCACAACCGCAGCATAAATAAATGTAATCAAATAATCCTACCAACAAAGGAATGAAACAACGACACCAAGAAAAAAAAACGAAAAAACTCAGCAATAAAATGGAAATAGTCCAATCTGGTTCAATTCCTTTTTAGATTCAATCAGTTCCCGGCACCGCCCACAAGCAATCCGGAAGTTAGTTCATTTGTTATCTCGGTGACATCTTGTGTCTTTCCTCTCGTTTTGCGGGTTGCCAGCCTTATATAACAAGAGATTTTCGGCAGCTATTGGCTCTAAGTCTGTTTTTCTTGCTGAACAAAGCGTTTAATAATGACCATTTTGCGAAAAAAGAAGTGGAAATTTTCTTTTTCACGACTGGCTTACAAGCTGGATTTCCATTGGTTTAGAGGGTAATCGCGTGTCTCTATTTTATTATGGATAATCAGGGATGGACTTCATTAAATTACGTAAAATATCTAATGTGCCGTTTAAGAAAAATTACATTACATATTTATATATATATATATATATATATATATATATATATATATATATATATATATATATATATATATATATATATATATATATATATATATTTATATATATATATATATATATGTATATATTGTGTAGATGTATATTACATTCATTTTAACATTATTATTCACTCGCATTAACAAACCCCAAAGAGTTTTACTTAAAGGCCAATAGATATTATAAGCCTAAATATATATATATGTATATATATATATATATATATATATATATATAAATATATATATATATATATATATATATATATATATATATATATATATATATATATATATATATATATATATATATATATATATATATATATATATATATATATATATAAGGATCACTCGAAGAGTGGCGGGTTTTTCGGTCAAAAATTGGAGAAAAAAAGACAAAGATGATGGCTACTTCATCTATTTATTGAAAATGTTTCGCTATCCAATTTGATAGCATCATCAGTTCATCTAAAAAGAACATTATGAAAAACCTAACATCCAATGAAAAGCTATTAAGTATGTTACCTCAAAAAGATATGTAGCAGTCAAAGATATTCACAATTATTATAAAGAAGCTTACGACAATGGAGATTATATAATTATGTTGTATAAACAATAAATTTAACTAAATACAGTTGACAATTTTCATAAAATTAGCACAGCAAAAAAAACATGTGGTAGTGGTACATGTATGTTAAAAAATATACGTAAAAACTTTATCATGTATAAAAAACAAAAATTAGTGTAGAAAAGAACTAAAAGGTCCAAGAATGCACTTCCAACAGTAATTAAATAATTAAGATTTCATTTTAACTTTAGGTGGCATTATTCTAATGTTTAATTAAAAATTTTAGTAATTTAAAAGTAATAATGAAGTTACCACTAAGCTTGTCGAGTGCTGCCTGTGAAATGAAGGCAACAGGTGTTAAACGTCAACAACGTGAAAAGACAGATGCCAAGAGTTCAACTAGTGACAGATCAACAAGGCGTATTACTACCAACTCCAGTACAATAGAGCGGTTTATTTAAAAAGTATGACAAAATTTGGTCGACAAACTGTCTGTAAAACCAAAAAACTGAAAGGAAAAGGTGGTTAAGAACTCCTTTTTTCTCTCCAGTAATCGGTTGAGATGAATTAAAGAACAAAATCCACAAGGAAAAATTCCTGTAGCTGGCTGTATACCACGTATAACAAAAAGAGGTTAATCTTTGTAAATGGGTATATTTATTTAAAAAACCCTTAAAAGGGCCACATCAATAAAACAAACGTTTTCGGACCACACAGTCCATCATCAGGTTTTTAAAATCGAAAAATGCCTAAAAATAAGTATAAACCATTTAGTTAAAACAAACGAGATTGTGAAATTTTGACTATGGTTGAAAAGCAAAAGATGGTTATACTTACTAGGTCACAATGCCTGAGCCACCAAAATACTAGGGTAAAAACCCTTTAAATTACATTTAGTTATGAAATATTGTACATTTTGTTGTAAAATAACTGTGATGTTCAGTATTAAATTAGACTATAGGTAACACATGGCTCAATCTGGTTCCAGAGCCGGTGAGAGGGAACCTCTGCACTCGGAGAACAGCGTGGAACTGATTGACAAGATACTTTTGAAGGATGAAGATAACAGAATGTCAATATAACAAAAACTATAATAGTTGTACATAGTATTACTACAGCCAAAAGATTCAACAAGTTTTGATGATTTTAAAAAAATAACAACAATCTAGGTGTTGGGATTTAAAAACTTTTTTATTTATTAATTTAGGGTATAAAAGATGTCCAATCAATGATGGTTTTATAGTCATGATTAATAGAATGACCTGTGCCTTAGGCAACTTATGTTGCTTTTCGTCGTATGGAATGTGGTCTAAAGTGTATTTAATATTGGGTTAGCTTATATATGTGAAATTTATCCTTTTATGTTTAACACATCTAGGACAAGGTAAAAATTAAATAACAAATATTTGAAGCTAATATCAGACCTCATATTTAAATGACTTTAGTTAAGACTGCTCCTATGGTGAAAAATTAATAAAATTAAGTTTAGTAAGATGGAAATCTGCAGGCTGAAGAAATTGAAGTAGTAACATATGTGATTGAATTTAAAATTGAAGAGGCTGGGTTCCCCAGAGACTATGAGAATAAAAGTAAAGGAAATGACTGAAGAAAAGGAGGGGGGGGTGGTTGAAGGAGAAAAGGAGTTGATCAACAATTAGAGATAATAGGGGTCCTTTATACTTAAAGTATCTAGCACCCTGAACAAAATCTATTTTGGTGGTATTAAATTCAGTTTGTAGAAACCTGAAATTTGTTGTATAAGTGTGCTACTAAGTTGTTGACCGAAAGAAGGTGGACAAAGGTAGATTAGGATTCCTTGTAATATGGTAGATTATGAATTTTAATAAATTGTTAGATAATGTTTGAGTGATTACTAAATTAAAACTATTGGATACATGTTTAATATATGAAATGACCAAGAAATAATGAAAGAGAACAGAATTGACAGGAATGCGATGTAGAAGTGAAGAGTGGATAAGATAGTGATATGTTGGTATGATGGATGTGGATGGTTCTGAAGTTAAAATTGGGGTCAGAAATTTGTGAGAGGAAGGTGTGGCGATATTGTAGAAAATGGGTGTTTGAAGAAACACAAGATTGTGTAGGATTAAGGTATTGACGTTTATATAGGAAAATAAGGCAGAGAAAGTAGGGCAGTATTGTGAAGTGTGAACTATGAAAAAAGTTGACGATGTAAAGGTTGAAACTCACGGTTGAAAGATACATGGCGATTAACACAATTGGGGCTATTAACAAAATAATTACATGTCATTAAGAAAATGACATGTAAATTGGGCAACCTATGTTACTTTTTGTCGTATGGAATGTGGTCTAAAAGTGTATTTTATGTTAGATTAGCTTAGATATATGATAATTATTCTTTTATGTTTATCACATCTAGGACAAGGTAAAGTTTGAATAGTAAATATTTGAATCTAATATAAGACCTCGTATTTAAATGACTTTGTTTAAAACTGCTCGTATGGTGAAAAAGTTAATAAAAGTAAGTTTAATAAATTGAAAAAGGGGTTATAAATCTACTGACTGAAGAAATTAAAGTTTTAACCTATGTGATTAAATTTAAAATTGAAGAGGCTAAGCTCCTCAGAGACTTGATGAGAATAAAAGTAAAGGAAATGACTGAAAAAGAAGGGGACGGTTAAAGGAGAGGAAGAGGTTAATCAACTATTAGAGATAATAGAGGTCCTATGCTTATAGCATCTAGCACCCTGAACAAAATCTATTTTGGTAGTATTAAATTCGGTTTATAAAAACCTAAAATTTGATGTATGAGTGTGCTACTAAGTTGTTGACCAAACGCAGGTGAGAAATAGTTGATTAGGATTTTTTGTAATAGGGGAAATTATGAATTCTGATAAATTGTTAGATAATGTTTGAATGGTTACTGTGTTTAAAACTAATGAGTACATGTTTGATATATGAGTTGACCAAGAAATAATGAAAGAGAAAAGAATGCATAGAAATGTGATGTATATGTGAAGAGTGGAGAAAATGGAGAAATATTGTGGTATGATAGATATGGATGGTTTTGAAGTTAACAATAGGGTCGAAAATTTTTTTTATGAGGGGAGGGTGTGACGATAGTGTAGAGAATGGTTGTTAAAAGAAACACAATTATTGTATAGGATTAAAAGTGTTGATGTTTGTATAGGAAAGTCAGGCAGAGAAGGTGGGGCAATATTGTGAAGTGTGGACTATGAGAAGAGTTGTCGATGTAAGGGTTAAAAGTCACGGTTGAAAGATACATGGCGATTAACGCAATTGGGCCTACTTTGCTTTTATTTGACTATTTCCAAGTCTTCATATAGATCTAATTTTAGAAAATTTTTTTGAGGGATATTATGTAACAAAAAGACGTCTTCTGGGATGTTGAAAATATGTTTATGTTATGCAAGATGTTGTGAGAAGGTGAAAGTGTTCTCTTTTTTAGTGTGTTCTAAGGAACGGGAAGTTAGTGATTTACAGGTTCGACCTATATATGTAGCATCACAATCAGAGCACTGTAATTTATAAACACCACCACCAATTTTATTAATGGTTTTCTCAATCTTACATTCATATTTGCTACTACTGGTTTGTGGTCCGAGTTTGTTTATCAAGAATCAAGTATTAGAATATCCACTATAATATATAGCTCCGTTTCTAGTACGTTGTTTTCCAGACCCTGGCCATTGTACATCGCTTATTCCTAGAATTTTGATATTTAATCTTTCCATTTCTATCGCAGTATTATCTACTTTACCTGATTGTAGTAAGCTTTTGTTTGTTCAATGTTGCAATTCTCATATTTCTTCTTGTGATATTTTTTAAAATGTTCTATTATTTACATAACAGCGATTTCGTTGGCTTACGATCTGGGAATCCCTGTGGCTAACTTGTGATTTACTTCCCCTGCCGGATCTTGGTTTCCGCGGCCCATGATCAGTAAGGTTACTCATTTGGTTATTGCTAGTAATTATGATTTCACTAGGGATGCTCTTGTGAGCCTTTACTACAGTGGTTTCCCGTGGCCTTCTGTTTCCAGGACAAAGGAGTGCCCTTCCATTAACCAGTTCGTTCGCCCGAAGCCGTTGGCCAGTATGTAAGGGGATTACTTATACCGGCAATCGCTCGGTGGTTTTTATATCCCTACTAGGAATATAGATTTTATATCTCTACCTACCAACCATTCCTAAAGGACCAACGATCTTTCAACAGGATAAAGACTTTGTAGTGGCCATCAAGATCAACTGATTTTTCACCCATCAAACATGTCTGGAAGATGGTATCTCGAAACCTAAATCGATTGTCACGTCTTCCTGTAAAATTAAAAGACTTGTAGCATGCCACAAAAAAGATTCTGGATGAGAATTCTGCAATAAGATGTTATCAGCATGATATCTATCTATCTGCAGCTTATGTCGTCTATTTCTTTTAGACTTATCCTCATTTTGATTCCTTTGCAGATAGTTTATATTTTTGAATGATTTTTTGATATATTTATATCTAGAAATGCACCCGACATCAACTCTTGGTTATCAAAAACGTCCTTACACTCTGGCGAGATGGTATAGTGTTGTTGCCATGGCAAATGTTTATCTATATAAATATACTATTTAAGATGTATTGGATTTTCAACCACTATACCATCCCTAATGATACTTATCGGCGTAAGGAACTTAGCTTTTGTCTCTACAATTTTACAAGTTTTAAGTATAAAAGAAACCTTATAAGCCTTCATGTTTTTGATGTGTATCATAGTCCTAAGCTGGCCTGTAGTACGATACATATTTTTTTTACAGAAGGCCATTTCCCTGCTGGGAAAATATTGTATAAATCACGTCCATACCAGCTAATTTATATACCTTAAATGAGTTTAGAGCCAATTTATTTTGTCCTAATCTCCGAATTCTTTAGCCATACGCAAGTTTTCCTCAGAACTATAAGTTATGATCTCCAGTCAATTGCCAGTGGTACTGGATAGTGATATAAGTTTCGTTTAAGTTACAGAAATGCGCACCCAAAAAAGTTATTTCATCAGTTTCTTCAACATTTAGAGTATACCTATTAACTGCGGGTTTTTTGGGAGAACTTTGTGAAGCTTTGACAGTTTTGTAGTATGTTCTATCTTCTCGGAATGCCTTTATCACGATTATTTTTTTAACCTTGTTTATTTCTTCAATTAATCATTCATAGCTCTTTTCCGTTAAATATGCAGTGTTATTCAAACCTATTGACGTATTAGGAGAAGCCTATGTTCAACTTTTGACGCAGAATGCTAGATAATGATGCCATTTTACACAGAAGTGTTTACTTTTTTATTAGTTTTTTTAAACCAACATATATAGATTGAATATTATTTTGATTCTCTATAAAATTATTTAAGCATGTTTGTTTAGGATGAAAAACATAACAATTTAGAAAACGAAAACTGGCAATTACAATATTTCAATAACGTTTCGTCTATAAGTTATAGCCATTTCCTTGTACCAGTGGCATATCCAAAAAAGGAACATTACCATTTTCAATAATTGATGGATTCGACCATTACTCGAAAATTCCACAAACATTATTTTAAATCTTATCACTACAGCTGTTTCGGCTGATTGCCTTTCTCAAGTGATCTATTTTTGGGTTGGGTTTACAAATTTATAGTCTCTAATGAAATAGGTTGAGGAGGGGAGAACTGTTTGTCTCAAGTTGGTCATTCAGAATTATATCTGTGTTTTTTAATTTGTTGATTTCCATAGATTCTAACAAAGATAGCTTAAGGCCTTTACTTTGAATGTAAAGAATTTTAAATGTGTCATTAAAATAATGATTATGATCTAGAAGGTGAAGTGCGTATGTCGAATCTGTTTTTCTATTCTTGAAAGCCCTTTAATGTTCTGCTATTCGTTTATCAAAGTTTCTACCAGTTTGACCGATGTAAGTTTTTGGGCAGTCGCCACATTGAAGTTTGTACACACCACTATTTAAGTGTTTTTTTTTTGGCTCTTGTTATTTTTAATATATTTGCCTAGGTTGTTTTTTGTTCGGAAAGCTGGTGTTATTCCTTTCTTTTTTATGTGTTTGGCAATTTTTGTTGTTATTTTGCCTGTATATGTAATCGAGCTGAATGTACTGGGTTTTTTCTCTGGTGGTGGAAATACTAATTTCAGGGCTTTCTTGTGTAGTTTTTGATTTAACATTTTATTAATTGTTTGTTCGTTGTATCCGTTGTTTACTGCTATTTGCTTAATTATATTTAATTATGTCTCAAAGTTGTATTTTGACATCGGAATTTCTGTTAATATATGTAACATACTATGATAAGCTGCCAGTTTATGTTGTGTTGGATGGGATGATGAATTGTGTATAGTCGTGGCAGTATGGGTAGGTTTATGAAATATGGAGAAGTCAAGTTTGTTTTGAAGTCTGCTAATTTTTAAATCTAAAATCTTTATGAATTGATTTTGTTCTGTTTCTATTGTAAATTCAATATGACTATGAAGTGAATTAACATACGATAAAAATTGGTCGAGTTGCCTGTTAGTTCCTGTGAAATATACCAGTACGTCGTCTACGTATCTACACCAATATAACAACTATTTGAATACGGGATAGCAATGGGTTAAGAGGATTACCCAGTATAAGTCCTGCACTGTTATTTGTATATATTTTATTATTAAATTCAAAGTAGTCCTGGTTTATGCAAACATCTAAAATATTACATCTTCTTGAAGTTTTCATAAACAAGAACTACTTTGAATTTAATAATAAAATATATACAAATAACAGTGCAGGACTTATAATGGGTAATCCTCTAAGTCCATTGCTATAAGATATTTTTATGGATCATCTAGAGACAAAGATTTCAAAACATCCCGTATTCAGTTTTCAAAACAGTTTGGTGGACATACGTAGACGACGTACTGGTATGTTTTATAGGAACTTACAGGCAACTCGACCAATTTCTATCGTATATTAATTCACTTCATAGTCATATTGAATTTACAATAGAAACAGAACAAAATCAATCCATAATTTTTTAGATTTAAAAATTAGCAGACTTCAAAACAAACATGACTTTTCCATATTTCATAAACCTACCCATACGACTATATACAATTTATCATCCCATCCAACATAACATAAACTGGTAGCTTATCATAGTATGTTACATAGATTAACAGAAATTCCGATGTCAAAATACAACTTTGAGACAGAATTAAATATAATTAAGCAAATAGCAGTAAACAACAGATACAACGAACAAACAATTAATAAAATGTTAAATCAAAAACTACATACACAAGAAAGCCCCGAAATTAGTATTTCCACCTCCAGAGACAAAACCCAGTACCTTCTGCTCGATTACATAATATACAGGCAAAATAACAACAAAAATTGCCAAACACATAAAAAAAAGGAATAACACCAGCTTTCCAAACAAATAACAACCTAGGCAAATATATTAAAAATAACAAGAGCCAAAATAAAAAACACTTAAATAGTGGTGTGTACAATCTTTAATGTGGCGACTGCCCAAAATCTTACATCGGTCAAGCTGGTAGAAACTTTGATAAACGAATAGCAGAACATAAAAGGGCTTTCAAGAATAGAAAAACAGATTCGACATACGCACTTCACCTTCTAGATCATAATCATTCTTTTAATGACAAATTTAAAATTCTTCACATTCAAAATAAAGGCCTTAAGCTATCTTTGTTAGAATCTATGGAAATCAACAAATTAAAAAACACAGATATAATTTTGAATGACCAACTTGAGACAAACAGTTCTTCCCTCTTCAACCTATTTCATTAGAGGCTATAAATTTGTAAACCCAAGCGAAAAATAGATCACTTGAGAAAGGCAATCAGCCGAAACAGCTGTAGTAGTAAGATTTAAAATAAATTTTGTGGAAGTTTGAACACAAAGTTTTCAGTATTTTATTGTTACATTACCATTTTCCTTCAACTCGCAAGTAAATTGTAAAAGAAAATCACACTAGTTGCTCTAAGTAACTCTTAATAATTAATAAAAAAATCAAAATGTCTTATTGCAATGGATGTAAAGATACGAAACAAAATTGAGCAGTATGGGAGAAACTGGTGATCCTATGGAAGCATCGAAAATTTTTAAATAGTATTTATCAAAAATTATGGAATAATTATTGGTGTAAGTAACTAAGAAACTTTAAATATTACTAAAAAAAAAAAGAAAACAAAAATTTTATTTTGAAGAAATTTTTTAAATAATGTAGTTTACATTGTATGATTTAGCATTGTAAATTTTAATCTTTAACAACCATCATGATAATATTTTAAAAATTATATAGAGAAAAGTTTCCTTAGCCCGACTCTGGCTGTCTGGATATCTAAACTTTAGCTTTTTGCTGTCTTTTAGATGTGGTAATTCGTAGAAAATTTTGGATCAGATTAAGGAGGTTAAAGAGACTTTCAGGATGAAAGTTGCAGGATAACGCGATCGGTCCGAATACAGTGACTAATGCCGATTGGATCTTCAGCTAGTGGCATTCTTGCTAGATACTGCGGATTTAACGAAATGATAAAAAGTGTTTGATCTAATGAGACTTTGACCAAAAAGTTGACAGTGTTCTTAATGGAGATGTGCACAATTTTATTTATCTTTTTAGTACTGAATATTGACCATTCATTTTTAAAAATAAAAAAATACTTTCTTATCTAAAAGGCTATAGTTTTTGAGGCGATGATTATGGCGTTGTATAACTTTTTAATTTTATTAAAATAAATAACAATAATAATACTGCCCTGCTAAGTAAAACCGTCCGAACTGACAATATTAGACTTTTGAGAAAAAGCAATATTTGTAGTTAATACCGTGCCATCCTCATTTTAAAAAGCAGACAGTTTTTTTTTTCACATAAGTGGTGAATTAGGATTAAAGTTTATTTTCATTTACCTGCTACTAACAGAAACTACCCCAAGTTAGTATATAGACATTATGGTTAGTATAGACATTATGATAGATAGGACATAAGTATTAATAATGTATAGGTTATTTAGAATTATTAATTTTTCAGATAGGACTTTTTTAGTTTAAATATGAATGACAACTAAAATTTTAATAACTGCATTTACTTATTAAATAAGTTTATTAAAAAAAGACAAAACTGTTACATATTTTATATTTCCACAAAATTACATTAAAAAAAATCTTGAAACTAGTTAAATCAAATTAAAAATGATTCTCAACAACTGTGTAACACTGGCATATTTTCCCAAAACATAATCCTATTATTAGGTAATATTGGGCGGAGCTTATTTAGCAATGTTTGTTTTCTCTTTATGTCAATCCCTCGAGCCTGATTATGCATGTTGGGTTTGGGTATGTTTACTGTGCAAAATCTTAGCCATTTCCTAATGGCTAAGATTTTGCCATTAGGAAATTAAGATTTATAAAATCGTCTGAAAAACTTACTTTGTATTTAAGATTTTTATTTACTCTTGAACAAGAAATACGGCCTTGGTGACAAGTGATTAATTTTATGTGTTGAGCTATGATTTTTTCATGCATAAAAATGTTCTGTTTGCATAGGTAATATCTGAACTTTCCCAGAATTTGAATTTTGTACACAAGACATAAAGTCATCAAAGTCTAATACTTTACCCATTTTTGTTAGTGCCTTTTCTACCTGATGGTGAAAACTATCAGCTGCCATAAAAGTGTGTTCAGGTTCAAAAAATTTTAGAGTCAGATTTTGTAATTGAACTTCAGGACTATTTATAATATATATTAAAAAGGAAAGAAGTGCCCAGTTTTTGTTTTAAGATGCACAGTTGTCTAATCAGAATGTTATATATTTGTTCATTTCTGTGGTGTAAAATAAATCTGTAAAAAGTCGAAATTATGTCTTTCTTATTTCTACCTGATATACCCTCATGTCAAATAACTGCTGTTGGTTTTTGTTTATTTGATGAAATACCGATTGGCACAAAACTTTCTTTGTATGCAATAATGCGAGGAACAAATATTACCTATTTGAACATATCTGCCCGAGGTAACATGATCATTTTTTTGTAAATCAACAGAAATATACATTTCGTGAGAGATTGTGGATACAGTCACATCATTTTGATATTCTTTCCGTGCTGAGTCATATAAAATTTTATGCTTCTTCCATGTTTGGCAGCAGTCACACTCTGCATTTTCATTAATTTTATTGATGTAGAGTCATACGCCGCCATGTTACCTATCCAACGGTAACTTAACCATCACAAATTAGAAATACTAATAATGTAAAACAACTTCAAATTTATAACATTTAAAGGGTTTTTACCCATATATTTTGGTGGCTACTAGCATGTACAACCGTTTGCACTGATGATGGATTGTTTAATCCGAAAACGTTTTGCAATGTGTTTGTGATAGCCCGTTTGAGGCATTTTTATATACCTTTTATAAAGGATTTTAAACAAAATTTTTTTGTGATATATGGTATACAGCCAGCTACAGGAACTTAGTTTCCTCGTGGAATTTTATTATGTTTTGTCTCAGATTTATGTAGGTTGTATGTTTCGATAAACTTTCAGATCTGGATTTCCTTGAAGTGCTTGTGCATTTGTTTAATAGAAATACCACTGGACCACAGCCTATTCGGTACATGTTCTCGGCGATAATGTACTATTGTCGGATTGAATAACTGTACGTGTTATTTGATAACATTGGTATCAATTTTCCATTTACATGGATGACGTCCTCTTTTATCAGGAAAAGGTATTATGTTCGTAGCTGCTGAAGTGTTTCGAATAGTTTTCAAAATTCGGTCATTGTTAACATCAAATCCCAAGGTAGAAAGAAATTAAATAAAGTTTTGCAAACAATAACTTCGTCACCATTAACATTTTTTAGGTAATACTTGAACGTATTTCTGCGACAAGTGTTTGTTCCACCTGTTCTTCGTTTTATATCGAAGCGCTTTGTACAACCATATATAAATATATTTCTGGCTTCTGCATTCATTTCCCAAACTAGCTGATTAATAACTTGCTGTCTCTGGATATTAATTTTTAATGCAAACTTTAACTTACACTGTTCTGGATTACATGGTGGTTTAATAACATGTTCTTGGTTCAAAGAAACTGTTTTTTGCTTTTTTCTAGTAGCTGGTGATAATTCACACTTTTTACACTTTCTGATTGTACCTTTGTTTGTATAAATTTTATCATATTTCTGCTCATCAGTATGTATTGCGTTATCCACGATATTATCAAGTAGTTGCTTAATAAAAGGCAAAGTTTTTTCTGCAACATCGATGTTCACATCATCTTCGTTAATATTATTGGAAAATTATTTGTCAGTTGATAAAATTTTGTCCACACCTTGGTTGAGTATAGTTTCTAAACCTGTAGAAGATTCTGTTGCATTAAATTCAACTTCTGCATCAGCAAATTGTCGTTTCTTCTTTTTCTTGTCCTGAATAATACGCATTTCTTCTCGAAACTGTTTATTATGCAATGCTAATGCAACTAATTTTTTTCTTCTGTCCATGTTCCTAAAGAAAAACAAACATTTACTAACTACTCGGTTATTATTTATATGTATTTTTACTTACCACAGCGAATTAAAGAGTGCAGTAGTTATTTATTTTGCTAGTATTACTAAATAAGCCTACTTGCAAGCCTCACACAATACAAATGAAACCAACAAAAATTATCCCATCCAATTATTATTTAAATATCTATATGAGAAACGATAGGGTATTCACATAACTTACAGTTGTAATTCCCCTAGTCATATATTTCGTATATGCGCTAGATCAACATTAATTTCACCAGTTCAATGATTTTAACACGACTTACTTAACTAAAAAGTCCTATCTTCACATGTTGCAGACAGGACACTTTAACTTAGTAATTGGCATATGGGATGTTTATTCTAAGCACAACAGCTGTTAGTTGTAGAAAGGACTAACAAATTTATGATTTTCTACAATTTGAGGTGGCAGAAAGGACTTTCTGACTATGTAATAAGATGATAAATGTCTAGTAGTAGTGGAATATAACTTTATTAAAAAAAACGAAAATTGTAGATCGGACGTTTTTACTAAGCAGGGCAGAATAACTAACAGCGGTTTTATGTAATTCTTAATATGTTTTTTTGTTTATTTGAATCATCGACTAAAATTACACGTATAATTACTTATATAGATACTTAATAACAATATACAATCTTCTTCTTTGTTATGCAGACATGACACTATCTCTTCAATGTGCCTCCAGTAAGTTGTCGTTCCCTCGTTTATACGGTCTTCCTATTTATCTTCTTTCTATTGGGGAACCGTCTCTTGCGTATTTACTACTCTATTTGTGTACTTTTGTTTTCATCTGTACTGCTTTTATTATCCATTTTCTCTCATTCGGGCACCCTGTGGCTCTGTTTGCTTTATTTACTTGATCTTCTACTTCTGTTTAGAGCTTTCCGTAGGTAGTAAATGAGATGCCTAGATATTTAAACTCCATTAATTGTTCTATAATCTGAATTTCCAGCTAGCGCTTACATCTTAGTGAATTTGTTGTTATAACCATGCTTTTTGTCTTACTTGAGAAAATTAACATGTTAAATTTTCTGGCGGTTATATTAAATTGGTGCAGCATACGTTGTAAATCATCTTCTCACTGAGAGAGTATTATTGCGTCGTCTGCATAGCAGATTATTATAAGCTGTTTTTTTTTCATTTCATATTGTTTTTTAATTTTTTAATTAGTTTTTTATTTTATCCTTATTTAATTAAGTTAAACAATGGATGACTCAGAAAATCTCTCTGTCTTATCCCATTGTCAGCTTGAATGGGTTTAATTATTTTTTCTTCTACTTTTACTTTTATTGTATTAATTTGGTAGAAATTTTTGATCGTTTTGATTATTCCTAGAGTTATTTCTCATGCTTAAAATAAGTGGAAAAAGTCCTTTAAGTTGACCCAATCAAATGCCTTTTTAAGATCCACGAAACATAGCTACGCCATTTTATTGTATTCTAATGATATCTCCTGCACTTGATATACGAAATAGCTGTGTCGAGGTCTTTCTATACCATGCTCTCAGGTTAGCAAGCCAGGATATTCCTCTTCGTTCTGGAGCCCTTTTTCCTTCAATTTTACCTTTAAAAATGCATTGAAGTAGCTCGTATCTGCCTTGATTTCTCATTATATATCCCAGTACTGCAGCTACAACCCTTCACGATGTTGACCAAATCCGTAGTTGTCTTCATTCTCCACAGTATTTCTTCATTGGTGACTTTGTCTGTCCATGGTTTCTTCAAGATCCTTCTGTATCACCATACCTCAAAAGCCTGAAGTTTTGATAGAGTTTCCGACTTTAATGTCCACGTTTCTACTTCGTACAGAAGCACTGAGTACACATAATATTTAAGGAGCCTTATTTATCTTTCTACTATAGGGTCATCTCTCTTGAACACAGAACTTATAGTCAAGAATGCACTCTTTGCCTTTTCGATGCGACATTTAATCTCTTGGTTATTGTCCCACGACTCATTGATTATTGTTCTTAAGTACTTGTATTGTGAGACTCGTTCAATTCTCATTTGGTTTACATACAGATTTGATCCAGATATGTTTTCCTTGCTGATGATCATTAGCTTGGTTTTGCTGGTGTTTATGTTCAGCCCATATTTTCTACTTGTTTCCGTTATTTTGTCCATTAAGTTTTGCAGCGCGTCTATGGTATTAGAAAATTGTATTACATTATTGTATCATCTGCATACCGCGGTTTATTAAGCTTGACTCCATTTATGGAGATACCTTCATCAATATCTTTTAGAGCTGCTTTAAAAATGTGCTCCGAGTACAGATTAAATATCAGTGGTGAAATTATGCACCCCTGTCTCACTCCTCTTAAGATTTTAACCTTATCTGTATATTCTCCATCATTCGGAGTACCGCTGATTGATTCCAATACAGGCTAGCTATTATTTTTAAGCCTTTTCCGTCAATTCCTGTCCTATTCAGCACTTCTATCATTTGTTCATGTCTGACTCTATCAAAAGCCTTCTTGTAATCAATTAGGCATGCAAAGACATAACAGCTGACATCTCTACATTTCTCATTATTTATCTGAAATAATATTTGCACGCTAAATAAAGCTTCGCTCGTACCAACGTCATTCACAAATCCAAACTGATTGGGCGCAATTTGTTCCTCGCATTTCCGGTAAATTCTTTTGTGGATGACCTTTACAAACACCTTCAGCAGATGACTCATTAGGCTTATGGTCCTATAATCTTCACAAATTTTTGCTCCTGGTTTTTTGGGCAATGGTACGAACTCTGATTTGAGCCACTCTACTAGTATTTTTCCTGCAATGTATATTTCATTAAATATTTCAGTTGTTATTTTTATTTCTTCTTCTTCTAATATCTTTAACAGTTCTACAGGAATTTCATCAAGTCTCGGTGCCTTTCCATCCTTCCTTTGTCTGATGGCTGCCCTTATTTCTTCTGGTAGGATTTCGGGACCAGAATTTTCTTTAATGATGGGCTCTTGTATCTTTCTAAGGTCATGAAAAAGCTTCTCCCAGTAATCTTCCTATACTTTCTTTTTATCTTCCCTGGTTATGGCAAGATTGTCTTCATCATCTGTTATTTTTTCGTTGTTGCGTTTTCGGAACTTTCCAGCTATTTCCTTTACCTTTCGATGAACATTGAAGTAATCATCTCGACTCTGATATTCCTCTATTTCCTGACATTGTTCTGTTTTTTGTTTCTCTTTGACTTTTCTTATTTTTCTTCTGATGATGGTATGTATTCTTTTATATTCTTGGAGATTTTCTTTGTTTTTTTTCTCTGATCCATGAGTTCAAGTATTTCATCGGTCATCCACGATTTTCGTTTCTCTGTTTCTTTCTTCAGGTGTTGTTCTTTTATCTCTCTCACTGTTTTTTGTATGATGGTCAGACTTTCCTCTATAGTTCCTACATTTTTGCATTTTAGCACCTTTGTATTGAGGTTTTCACTCACCTTCAGTCGAACATTGGGATCTTTCAGTTTTCTAATATCATATTTATTTATTGACTTACTTGTAACCTTCTTCATTCTGACTTTAAAATTACCTACAACTGGTACATAATCGGAATTTATGTCTGCCCCCGGGTATGTTTTGACATATGTACAGCTGTTTCTATACCTCTTTTTTACTAGCATTTAATCAATCTGATTTCTTACAATCTTTCCCACAGAGTCCTGTAGAGACTTCCAGGTGTACAGTTTCCTTGAGTGCAGCTTAAACCAGGTGTTCGTTAATACCAATTCATTTGTTCCGCAAAAAACTCCAACATATCTCCCCGATTGTTGCAGTTTCCTAGACCACATGATCCAACTTCAGATGATGTTTTGCTGGCCCCAACTTTGGCGTTGAAGTCACCCATGGCATTTGTTGGTCTTGCTTTTTCAACTTTTTCAGGACTTGATTAATACTTTGGTATAGTTCTTCTATATCTTCTTTTGTTCCTTGGCTCATTTATATTGACAATTCAGACATACATTATGCATTTTAAAATAGACGACTTTAAAATAATATTGTTAATATTGTTGAGTTGCGCTCCTAGGACGACTTTACTTATAAGATAGTTCATTCGATTATATGAAATCAACTTTAACTTGAGAATATCCATCAGAAAAAAAAATCATAGCATATAATTCGTCTTTAAAAAGACAAAGAACTTTTTAAAAAATTCTTTTTTATTTCTGTACCTAGTGTATTCGTTTTATTTGATTCGTTTATGGTAATTACATGCCTGTTGTGTTTGTTGTGTTTTCTATTGTAATAAAGGCTTTCTTCTTTTCTTCGCATATCGTCTCTAAACCATGTCGTTTTCCTTTTTGATATGTTAGTGTTCGTTACTTTTCTTTCTCCAAGTTTTTTTAAAGCTGTATTAATTTGATTATTTTTAGATATTTATGTTTAAAATATTAAATATGTTATAACACTACTTTATTTAATTTTAACAATATTATTTAAAATTTAAAAATACAGTAGGCATGGTATGAACTCCGCCTGGAAGGACTGTTGGGTGGATCGAGTAGCTTAACAGTCTTTCTGGCCGGTCCCAAGCCCGGATAAAGGAAACGGATTAACCCGAAAGCCAACAACCTGCCCTTACAAAAAAGTCTGTTATTAAAACTGCAAGTTTTCCTCGGAATCGAATCGAATAGATACATATGGAAAACTACAATTGCAATGGACAAGAACTTTGAATGTTGGAATATGGAATATCCTAAGTTGGTACCGGCCAGAAACATCTAAACATGCAATAAAACAATTAGAAAAAGTAGAAATGGACATTACTGCAATATAAAAAATAAGGTGGCTAGACACGGGAAACATAAAAAAGAGAAGGCGGTCATTTTCTATATTGGAAATCAGACAGGAAAACACACATTTGGCACAGTTTTCGTAGTGCGAGAAGTATACTTGAACAATATTATAAGTTTCAGGTTAGTGAAATTATTAGTGAAAGATTTCGTTATATTAGACTAAAAGGAAAATGCTACAATATCTCAATTATCCGCGCATGCACCGACAGAAGATAAAGACGAACATACTAAAGACTACTTCTATGAACAACTCGAAAGAACGTTTGAGAAAATCACCAAGCAAGACATGCAGATAATATGTGGAGACTTCAACGGAAAAATTTGCAAAGAACCTAACCTAAGACCGACAATGGGACAACACAGCCTTCACGATATGTTAAACGACTATAGACAAAGGCTCGTAGCATCGGCTAACAATATGCTTGAAAAGTCTACTATAGTTCTAACATATAAACATTTATAAATAGACTTGGGTCTCTAATGACCACTCCACGCGGAACCAAATTGACCACGTAATTATCGATGCTAGACATGGAAATAATGTGCTGGATGTAAGAAGCCTCAGGGGAGTAACCTAAGACCAATAAAGCATTAAGACAGTGAAACATCGAGAAAACGCAAAATGAGGAAATCCGAGAAAATTACAGACAAGAAATTAAACAGCATTTAAATACAGTAGACCAGAGCAATGATGTTAAAAGACTGTGGCAACAAATGGAAAAATCAATTACGGAGTTAGTAGAACTAATAATAGAAAAAAGCTAAAAGAGAACAAAGAAATGGTTTGATAGAGAATGTCAAGAAAAACTACACAACAGACAGCTTAAGCGAATCATTTTGATTTTAAAAGGAACAGCAGAAAGTAAAGAAAATTATACAACTTCACGCCGAGAAACAAGAAAATTAGTTGGTAAGAAAAAGTGAAATACACACAACATTAATATGAAGAAATGGAAAGAAATAGGCAACAGTCAAATAGTCGAGCATGTTATAAATCAGTGTCAAACTAAAATAAAGACTTTAGACAAAGATGCGTGTCTGTACTCAAAAAAAAAAGATGAATTAATAATAAATGAAAAAGAACTGCTCCAAACATGGCAAAAATATTTCAATACTTTACTAAACATACATCAAGAGGAAGAACATGGAGAAAATATATATTTTGGGGTGGACCTATCAGTACAAGGCCCCAAAATAGATAAAACATTGCAAGCAATTAACAAACTGAACACCGGAAAAGCTCCAGGCTCTGACAATATACTGGCTGAATTCCTTAAGTACGGAGGAGAAACTCTACATAGACAAATACACAAACTAATATTACTTATATGGAGCGAACAGAAAATACCAACAATATGGCACGAAAGTGTAATAATCCCCACCCATAAAAAGGGAGACAAAACCAAGTGATCTACTTATAGAGGCATCTCCCTACTTAATACAGCATATAAAATCTTATCGAACCACCTTTTAAGTAGGCTGACACCGTTTGTAGAAAATTTTATGGGGGACTACCAAGCCGGCTTTAGAAAACATAGATCAAACAGAGATCAGATCTTTACTCCAAGTTATCTGCTTGAAAAAGGATAGGAATTCAATAGAACCATCCATAATCTCTTTATAGATTTCCGGCAAGCTTACAACAGCGTTAAAAGGGATCAGATGTGGAATGCAATGGCAGAACTTTCAGTTCCAAAAAAAACTTATTCAGCTTGTTAAGTTATGTGTGAATAGTTGTAGATCCAGAGTAAGGATAGGTAACAAACTCTTAGAATCTTTCGAACTAAGCAGTGGCCAAAAACAAAAAGATGCCCTGTCACCTTTCCTTTTTAATATTATCCTGGAGAAAGTAGTAAGAGCAGAACTTAAAACAGAATTACTGACAGTAAATGGAACAAAATTACTACTAGCATACGCAGATGACATCGACATTGTGAAAAACACCAACGTGAAGGAGACTTTTAATACATTGGAGGTAGAGGCAAATAAATCTGGTTTAAGGGTAAACGAAGAGAAAACCAAGTACATGTACATCAGCAGACAAAAAGGACGAGATAGAATAGGGCACAATGTTACAATAGACCCATATATCTTTAAAAAAGTAGAGAGTTTTAAATATATCGGAAAACAATCACTTCAGATAACGATATTGCGGAATAGATTAAAGGAAGAATTCAGTCAGCAAACAGATGTATTTACAGCCTTCACAATACTATTAAATCTAAAAGCCTAACACGAACATTAAAGATTAAAATATATAAAATGATGATTAGACCGGTGCTCATGTATCAGTATAAAACATGGACCTTAACCAAAGAAACTAAAAGAAAAGATAGATTTTTTTAGAGAAAATCCTCTGCAGAGTCTTTGTGCCCTATCACGACATTAATAGTAACCAATACTATTCAGATATATAGCGATATATAATACGATCAAGCAGATGTATAAAGCGAGCGAGATGTATAGAAAAATATGCAATTTAAAACCAATCCAGGCTTACGAACTCTATTTATACCACAGAGTATTGAATCATATCATATCATTATTTATATCATAAACTGATAAAATAACAAATAAAGAAGTACTGAAGAGGGTTGATGAGGAAGCAAAACAACTAATCACCACTATAAAAACAAGAAGACTGGAATGCCTAGGCCACTTCATGAGAGGACAAAATATGAAATTTGGAGACTCGTAATACAGAGAAAGATTCAAGGGAAAGCAGCAAATTAGAAATAAAAATAGCCATTATAATTACCAACCTTTGTGGGAAGAAGAAGAGCTAAAACTTAAGAACGACAAAGAAGCGTTACTTCATGCTTATGTCCACGCTACTATCATTTCCTGGCCACCTTATCTCGATTATTATCAGCATACAAACTTTAAGTCTTTTCATTTCTTTGAAAACGTTATTTAGTTTTCCACCTGATAAAGAGTTCTGTTCTACAGTAGTCATTCCGTGGCTTTTCTCGTCCTTATGCGTTTGATTACTCATTAGTTCCTTCGCATTTTAAGCCGATTTGTCAACTGCAGGATAAGAGATTCTCCTACTACTTATCATCTCATCCGCCCCAAAAGACGTTGGTCAGTAAGTGACGGATTGCTTATACCATAAATTACTTGGTGAAATCTTCTTCATGTCTGATTCCTCTTACTTAGTGTAGCTTGCAGACAAATGCAGTTGAAGGGGGGGTGGCACTTGAAGCCATGAGTGCATCACTTTCTTCTTTATCTGAAATTTTATATTATTGTCATAGTCAAATTATATTCGTAACTATGTCCTCTTATGCAAGTCATATTGCTCAACCCTCAGGCACAGATTTGTTGGCTTTATTAAATCTACTTATGCGGCCGATATCAACAAATTTTATAAAAGGTAGTTTTTTACTCACAAATACAGCAGCGTATTCTTTAGCGCAAAATAAGCTGGAAAAAATGCATTTTAGATCATTTGATTTTATCATTGAACTTTAAGATCCAGATTATTTTTATTCCAAGAACTAGAAGTATTTGCTTTTATTAATTACAGACCGAATGCCATTCAAAGTTCTAATTCCACTTGCGCTATCTGACTGAATAATGATTTAATTGTCGAATACCCCGCTACCCCCTTTTGCTAAAGAAATTGTTCGCGACCCCCCAATTTGCCCATACTCATTTATTCAATATTATTTGACAGAAATAGCGTGCCTAATTTACAATTATCTGATGGTTTCTCAAATTTAATTTTACTTTACTGTTTAGGTTTAAATCAAAAACAATTATTTTATTTTAGTACAATTATTTTAATGATTGCGATCTGTCCCACTAGTAATTAGTAGTAGGTACTTATGCCAGAATAGCATTTACAATAAAAATAAATAATAAGAAGTCGACTGCACATTGTACACCGCGACATATTAGCTTGTGTCTACATCGCAAAACTCTTCCATGATAATCGCGAAAACGCTCGCTACTAGATGGCACTCTGGAACAAACAGCCTATGGTGGCGAACGCGGTGTTGAGTAAAGAGTAAATATTTTACGGCTTACGTATTCCCGTTTACATATTTACGTCTACGATAACCACTACTAAGAAAAAGCATTATAGCTTAAAGCATAATGTGTGGGAAAGAGAGGCTGCATAATTAAATACAATACCTCTGTCAAATAATACTATCCAAAGAAGAATTAGTGATATGGCAGAAGATATTCAAGCGCAAGTTGTGGAAAATCTTAATAAATGCACGTACTTCTCTCTTCAAATGGACGAATCCATAGATATATCTAACTGTGCCCAATTCATTCCGTTTGTAAGATATTATATAAATAATGGCATTCAAGAAGATATTTTATTTTGTTCCCCATTAGAGACCAATACCACTGGAAAATGTTTACTCGACACTTTTGTGAAACGTACAAATAAATATGATATTGACTGGGGTAAATGTATTGCTATATGCACAGATGGCGCTAAAGCTATAACAGGACATAAATCTGGTCTTGTCGTAAAATTACAAGAAATAACGCATAATGCCAAATGGAGACATTGTTTTTTACATCGAGAAGCTCTTGCGTCCAAAGCTTTACCTCCTGAAATGGACTGTGTTATGAAAACCATCATTAAAGTTGTAAATTCCAAAAGCTTTGCAGACCCGTATTTTTAGAAAAATTTGCGAAGTAATGGGTGCTTTATTTGAAAATCTTTTCTATCATACCGAAGTAAGGTGGCTTTCAAGGGGCAACGTCTTAAAAAGAGTATTTCACTTAAGAGCAGAGCTTTTAATGTATTTGAAAGATGAGAAGTCCCCATATAAAAATCAATTTTCCGATCCCATTTGGCTTCTGAAACTAGGTTTCCTTGCTGATATTTTCGAGCAATTAAATATTTTAAACAGTAATTTACAAGGTCGCGACAATAATATAATTACAGCCACAGATAAAATTAAGGCGTTTCTAAGGAAAATCGATTTATGGTCGACCTCTTTGGCAAAAAAACAACTCGATTCATTCCAGTGCCTTCAGGAAATTATGGAAAATGTATCCAATTACAGTGCTACAAATTTTAAACAAGTTTTTGCTGACATGCATGTTACTTTGCTCAATTTAAAACAACAGCTCTGTGATTATTTCCCCGAAGAAATTCAAAACAGTTACGACAGTTGCAGATGGACACTAAATCCATTTTTAGCTGATTCCTTTCAGCATGTTGAAATACCAATAAAGATGAAAGAAAAACTTATTGAAATATCAAGTGATGGAATGTTAAAGCTCCAATTTGTTTTCCAGAACTCGGAACAATTGTGGACCGAAAATATGTAGGAATACCCCCAGTTGGCGAGTGAAGCTGTAAAATGTTTGGTTCCATTTGTAACATCATAAATGTGTGAGTTAAGTTTCTGGTCTATGACTGCCATTAAAACAAAAGTTAGAAATCGTCTCGTACTTGAAAATGATATAATTGTGTGTGTCTCAAATACACAGCCTAGATTTTAAAGATTAGTTTCACAGAAACAAGCGCATAGCTCTCAGTAAGATTATAATATTTGACTTTGTTTTATTTTTTTATTTTTACGGACTTTAATATTTAGTTTTATATTTCGTCTGATAATTAATTGTTAATGTCTATTTGCGGCGTTGTTAAAATAAAAATACATGATCTAACAAAGTGATGCTTTTGTCTTATTTTGGAAATGTTCGGCGACACCCCTAGTACCTCATGGCGACCCCCTAGGGGGTCGCGACCCCCACTTTGGGAAACACTGTTCTATATGGCCTCAGTGTGTCTATATATGTTGGCAATCTGTTAAAAAATAAGTATTTGTTATGGAATTATGCATTTATTTGTTTTAATACTTTTAAAATAAACACTTCAGCTTTATACCGGTTTTAAGAAGAACAATAAAAAATAATATAGTACAACCGAATATCAGTGATGTCATATGATTACATCAGTGATATAATAATAAATGCAGAACGATTGAATTCAAATATGTATAAATTACAACAAAAATTTATAATTATAATAATAACATTTAAATATACTACGATCTCTATATGAACAAGAAAATTCGTACAAACAGTGGGCTTAATTAGGGTTTGAAAATTGTAAAATTGTAAAATATTCTTGGCTTCCCTTCCATTTTTCGAGATATGTCGGCTATTTATTTTCTGCGTCATTATTTCCGGTAAACAAAGCCACAAATTCGTTGCAAATGAATAAACTTGCTCTCCCGTTTGGTCAGTTTTGTTTGGGAAGGGCGACCATTAATCAAAGTCCAGTTCTCTAGGCCATAGAGTACTTCTCGTCGTGAACAATCCCTTTGCCCTTCTGTTCCCTTAGCCGCTTCTTTTTTAACAGGGTTGGTATTAATTTGTTTAAATATATAAAATCATTGTAAGAATGTGCGTTTATTAACTTAGAATATAAATAATTATTTAGAAACATAATTTAAATAATTAGAAAAACAAGCAATTCGCGTTTAATAGGATTAAGAGAATAAATATTAGGCTTTCCAGTTACATTTCACGGTTCACAGAAGACACTGGCATAGTTGATATTAGATATTATACTAACGTACTCTTTTTAATTTTTCGTCATTCCCTTTGTATTTACTACTTTGTTTATAAGTTATATAAAACTGTACTATGACTTTTTTTTTACTTCCATACAATAATTTGACCAGAAGCAAAGATCTGCTCAGAATAAAACGTAGCATCACAATAATAATATATAAACCAGAAAGTATAAAAATACGAAAAGTGAAAACAAAAAATGTACATTGAATAATGTCAATGATAATGTAGATAGATATTTATAAGGTTGAATACAAATTTCACAACATTCACAAGACAATAAATACGATAGATAGAATCTCTAAAATTGGGCTAAACTTAGGACTAGTCAGAATGCAGAACAATAGGGAACACCATACAAAAATATCAAAAAATTTAAATTAAATCTAACAATTTGCGAATTTTCGACATAGCTAGTAAGGCAATACAAGGTTTAGTAAATCAACTCTAAGTAATTTCATTAAATGGGTCTACTGAATAAAAATAAGTGTTACCTTAGAAGTAGTTAAGTTTAAACAAAAGCTTATTAATACTGACCATCATCATTATCATCAACTAGCCTCTAACATCCACTGTTGAACATAGGCCTCTCGCATACTTTTCCACTTAGTCCGATTTTGCCTCATCTGAACCCAATTTGAAGTCACTCTTTTTATGTCATCTGTTCATCTCGTTGGAAATTGACCTCTATTTCTGTTAGCTTGTATTTGGGGTCTCCATTCCAAAGTTTGTTTTCTCCACCGGTCATCAACTGATCTTGCTACATGACCTGCCCAGTTCCACCTTAGTGTTGTTATCCTTTCAGTAACGTCTGCTAGTCCTGATCTTTTGCGTATAGTAGCATTAGGTATTCTATTACGTAGAGAAATCCCCAACATTAGTCTCTTCATTGCCCTTTCCGCAGCTTGTAGTGTATGTACTGTTGTTCTTGTGAGTGTTAGGGTTTCTGCGCCGTAGATTATCTCTGGCAAACTACAGTTATTAAATACTCTTCTTTTCAGACTTTTAGACCTAAATTTGACTCTTAGACCTAAAAATATGCTTCATCCTTCCGAATGTAGCCCAAGCGAGGTTTATTCTTCTTTTCATTGCTATTGTTTGATTGTCTTGACTTATTCTGATCTCATGGCCCAAGTATTTATAGAAGTCAACTGGCTCAATATCTTTGTCTTTTACTTAGATGTTTTTGTTGTGGACTAAATTTGTCATAAATTGTGTTTTTAAAAAATTTATTTTAAGACCAACTCTTTTTGTGGCAGTATGGAGTACTTGGAGAATTATCTGTGCCTGAGCAAAGCTGTCTGCAATAAGAACGACATCATCTGCAAATTTAAGATTATTTAAAAATTTTCCATCTACATTGATACCCTTTTCGGTCCAATCTATTGTTTTACAAGCGTATTCTAGCAAAGTTGTAAATAATTTAGGAGACATGTTGTCTCCTTGCTGAACGCCTCTTTCAATACGAAAGATCCCAGTATCTTCATTAAGTCTTACACAAGCTGTAGCATGCTGATAGGTGTATCTGATAAGGGACATGTATCGGTGATCTATTCTACATTGTGTTAGAGCTTGGAGCATTTTACTTTGATTGACCGTATCAAATGTTTTTAAAGTCGACAACGACAAGTATCAGGGGTTTATTATATTCAATGATTTTTTTAATTAACGACTTAATGGTTTGCAAATGATTATTTGTTCCGGTTCCAGCTCTAAATACTTCTTGCTCGCAAGGTTGATAGAAGTCTAGTTTTGATGTCAACCTATTAATATTATCTTCATAAACAACTTATAAACGTGAAATAACGAGATAATAGGTCTACTGTTCTTTAGCTCTGTTATATATCCCTTTTTGTGCATAACTACTATAACAGCATTATTCCACTGAGATGGTAACCTCTTTTGAAAGGCATAAGTTATATAATTGTGTCAATGCTTTCAATAGTCTCTTTCTTTCTGCTTTAACTGCCTCAATAACGATTTGGTCATCACCAGCTTCTTTATTGTTTTTCATTCGATTTAATGATATTGAGACTTCTTCGATTGTTATTTCTGGGATATCCTCTGAACCCACATTCTGGACTTTTCTCAACTTGGTGCCGTCTTTCTTACCCCTTTCTCTATTACGGATTTATTTTTGTCCAAGTTTTATATTGGTCCACTATTTCAAAGGCAGTTCAAATAGGGTTTTTACCGCAGTTCTCAAAGAATTAGTTTGTAAATACTTTTTAAAAATTATATTTATTATAATTATTATGATACACACATATATATCTAGTATAGACAATATAAATTTAGAACAACCTATCTTAAATTGAAATTCTTACAATAATTAAATTATATTAACAAAATTTGGTACCTTTCTATCACTGAATGCCTAAATGAAACTGTTTACCAAAATAAAGGGTTTAATTAACACTCAATATCTTCGTTTTTAGCCTCGATTATCCTTGTTTTTGTGAAATTACTATTTACAAATACACCACAAAGCTTCCACCAATTTAAAATATTTTTCTTCTTAATAGCATTTATGTTTATTCTTGTTTTTAATATACCAATCTCCAATCACCATATCACTATTATAATTTAAATTTCTTCTAATCTCCAATCACCATATAACCATTATAAATTTAATTTCTTCTAATCTCTAATCATCATACACATAATATAATTTTTAATTTCTTCTAATCTCTAATCACCATATACATACTGTACTATTAAATTAATACTCTAATACTGATCACTGTATACTATATACTATGAACTGCTTGTACTGACCGACTGACTGACTAACTTCTTAATAAATTCACTAACCAACTGTCTCACTGTCCAACTGTAACTGTCATCATCATCATCATCATCCAGCCCCTATTTATCACGTCCACTGCTGGACATAGGCCTCCCTTAAACTCCTCCATTCCTCACGATTTTGTGCTGTTTGTTGCCAATTTTTAGTGATACGCCTGATGTCGTCGGCCCAACGTGTAGGTGGTCTTCCTCTACTGCGTTTGTCTGCTCTTGGCCTCCAATTTGTAATTTTGCTCGTCCATCGTGAATCGTGCATTCTCGCTACATGGCCTGCCTAGTTCCATTTTAGTTCCGCTATGCGTTCCACAACATCAGTAATACTCGTTGTTCTTCGCAGATCTTCGTTTCTTATTCGGTCCCTCAACGTCACTCCCAGCATAGACCGTTCCATTCGTCTCTGTGCCACTCTCAGTTTCGAAGCCGTGGTCTTGGTTAAAGTCATAGTTTCCGCCCCATAGGTCATGACCGGTAATACGCATTGGTCAAAAACTTTTCGTTTGAGGCTGATTGGTATGTTGGCCCTAAGTGTGTCTCGCAGTTTTCCAAAGGCTGCCCATGTTAAAGTAATTCGTCTTTGGATCTCACATATTTGGTTATTCCTGCTGATTCTTATTTCATGACCCAAATACGTATATTTCTCCACCAGTTCTACCACTTTGTCTTGAATAGTCAAATGGTTATTGGGGACCAAATTTGTCATAAACTTAGTTTTGGTCAAGTTCATTCTCAGGCCCACCTTCGAACATGCAAAATCCAATTCGTTTAACATATCTGTACTTTCTCCTAAATTATCTGTAATAAGGACAATGTCATCTGCGAAACGGAGATGGTTAAGCTTTTCGCCGTCTATCGTTACTCCTCTGTGGTCCCAATTGATCATCTTAAAGGCATATTCTAATGCCGTTATGAATAATTTCAGCGACAATGTATCTCCTTGCCTTATTTCACGATTTATTTTAATTGGTCGGATTTTATTGTCTATTTTAACAGTCGTAGTGGCATTTTTGTAAATATTATAAATAAGCTCACTATACCTATGGTCAATCCTGCTGTCATTCATTGCTTCTATAAGGCTGTCTAATTCGATCGTGTCGAACGTTTTATAAAAATCTATGAAAGTGAGAACAAGAGGTTTGTTATATTCTATAGATTTTTCAATGAGTGTTTTTACTGTGTGAAGGTGATCATTGGTACCATAATTTGAGCGGAATCCTGCCTGCTCTCTCGGTTGGTAGAAATCTAATTTTTTCTCCAATCTTGATGTCACTACCCTAGTGAAGAGCTTGTATATGTGGTTCAACAGGCTAATAGGTCTATAATTTTCTACGTCCGTTCTATCTCCTTTTTTATGCAAAAGGATGGTTGTAGCATTGTTCCACTCTTTGGGCACCTCTCTTTGCTGCAAACATAGATTGAATAGTTTCCTTAATTTATTTAATAGCATATCTCCTCCATTTATGATAGCTTCTATTACGATTCCATCCTCTCCTAGGGCTTTGTTATTTTTCATTTTTCTTAATGCTTGTCGAATCTCATCTAGCTTTATCTCTGGCATTAGTAGTGGCATTAGTAGGCAATAAAGCAATCATATTCGAATTTGTTCTATTTCAGAGATATATGAATGTCCTCGAATAGTCTACCTCGCAAATACAGTTAACTTCCTTATGTTGACGTGTTCTAGAGAATTCTTTACTCTTCCATCGAGAATTTTGTGAACATTTAGGCTTTTTAGATATCAATATAAACTTAGATATAAACTAAACATCTTAAATTAATACATAACACTATTTTACATCCGTAATTATTATTCAAATATCAGTTATTCAGTTTAAATTCACTATTCTGTCATTACAATACAGTGTATATTTGGTTGACTATGCACATGGCTCACTTAAATATATCATAATTATTAAAAAAAAACTTTTACACTTATTATATGCTAATTTCTTAAGAATACCCTCATTAACACTCAAATTATTTCTTTAATCACTATTTAAGTTTATTAATTAAAAATCATAATATTATTATGCTAATTTCTTCTATATTTATCATTATCTCAATATATGTATATATATATATAAAGATATATATATATATATAATATATATATATAAATATATATATATTATATATATATATATATATATATATATACATATATATATATATATATATACATATATATATATATATATATATATATATATATATATATATAATATATATATATATATATATATATATATAAATATATATATATATATATACATATATATATATATTTATATATATATATATATATATATATATATATATATATAAGGATCACTCAACAGAGTGGTGGGCTCTTATATCGATCAATTAAATATATATAAATATATATATATATATATATATATATATATATATATATATATATATATATATATATATATATTGTCTTTTCAAGACAGTAGTAAGCAACTCCCAAGAGAGGTAAAAGTACTTCCTTATAATTCAGCTAAACCGTTCCTGGTCCCTTCCTGCATCCCTTCGCACCTGGCGTCCTTCATTTTACCAGGCAACGTGTGTCAACACAAAGTAGCTTATAAGCCTTCTGTTCGAACTTTCAGCAATTTATATGTGTCACTCACTTTTCAAGCAGTCGTCCCGTGGGTACGAGTAATTATTTAAATTGTGCCTACGAGGTATCACCAAAATTTCGTATTAAAAATTTAACTGGTTACTTAACGAAATAACTTATACACAAAGTTTCCTATTGCTTTATTCAAAAACTTCAAAGTTTAAGGACCAGTATTATAAATTTTAGTGTATCATTTTTAAATCCGCGCTTTTTCTAATTTTTGTAAAATATTTTATAAAAATAATATTTTTACAGAATGTTTTTGTACTATTTCATTAATTAACTTCAGAATAGATTTGTCTCTAGTAAGCGAATAGATTGCATCGTCCACTAGTTGCCATATAAATTAGTGCACTTTTGCACAATTTTTGTTTGTTCTCTGCCAATTTTGCACAGAATAAACTAAGTTGGTTGTGTACATAAAACATAAAACTTCTCTTCATAAAACAATTGGAAAGAAAGTCGATTATTTTACTGGTTCTTTAACTAAAGACTTCTCAATAAATGTGAAATCAGAACATAATGTGATGTGATAAGAGTGATGATTTATCATAATGAAGTGAATATATATATATATATATATATATATATATATATATATATATATATATATATATATATATATCATCGCAAAAAGGAGTACGACCGTCTATCCAATATAAATAAGGATCACTCAGATGAGTGGTGGGTTCAATTATCGGTCAACTAGGTGGAGAAATAAAAGACAAAGTTGATACTACTTAATCTATTTTGAAGACGTTTCGCTATCGAATTCTGATAGCATCATCAGTTCATCTAAAAATTTTTACATTATGAGTACCACACATTCATGAAGAAGATGTTAAATAGTTACCTTAAAAAAGATATGTAGTTGTCAATGGTATTAAAAAGGTAGTACAAAAACTCAAATAAATGGATATCGTATGGTGATATTGTATAAACAATTAAATAACTAACAACATTTAGAGACTTAGTAAAAATTAGCAAAGCAACAGAACACGTGGTCTAATAAGCATATAATATTTAATACAATATTAACTAGTGAAAAAGAACTAAGAAAATCATTGATTCACTTCTAACTATGCAAAAAATTTTATTTTAACTTCATCTTAACTTTTGGTAGCATTATTTAAGTTAACTACATTAAGATATAAAAAATATTTTTTTTTTATACATATTTTTTACATCTTAATGTAGTTAACTTAAATAATGCTACCAAAAGTTAAGATGAAGTTAGAGAACCTGATAGAGAAGTATACAGAATATAACAAAACATTAGCCCTGATATTTGTGGATTACGAGAAAGCATTCGATACCACAAGCAAACAAAAGATGTTAAAATCATTGACAGTTGAACAAAACCATCGCTACACTAACATAATCAAATGTATCCACCAAAATGCCATAGGTAGCAAAAGACTATCTAAACAAGAAACAAATAAATTATGTATACAGAGAGGAGCATATCAAGGAAACACCATCTCTCCAAAGCTATTCAATACGCTTTTAGAACATACTTGTAAGAAAGAACATCTAGACATGCACGGTATTAACATAAATGGAGAGAAGCTCAGTCGTTTGAGATTTGCAGATGACATCGTCCATATAGCTGATCGTATGGATGATGCAATAATAATGTTTGAAAAATTATATCACGCTTCCTTGGAATTCGGACGAAAGCTTAGATATAAACAAGACACAACTAATGACTAATCTTGTGCTAAATCGAAACGAAATCGAATTGCTTTTGATAGAAAGGATATTCTGCAGACTATAGGACATGAAATTCGGTTTGGCAGAGATAACTAGACATTTCAGCTACCACGTCGCATAGAATGAGCCTAGACAAAGTTTTGTAAAGTTTAGTTTACTAAACTAAGTATTTAAATCAGACTTACAGACATGGTACACTTCCCGTTATATAAAACTGGTACACTTTTTTTCCCAATGTAAACATGTGTTCAGACTAGACACAATGGTTCGTGAATCAACTCGTTGTTGCCATCACAGATAACGGAATTGCACAAAATTTAAATATAAAAAATAACGTTTAAAAATGTGTAAAGTTTTTAGGTAGGTATTATTTTTATAATTAACAACAAAAAACCGTATCTAATAAATTTAATAACCAGAGATGGGGTTCAGCTAATATCCAAAATGTTTGAAGGATCTTTAAACCTAGGGTATTGGCACAGGAAACATCGGAATGCATCTACTGTAATTTTATACTTCAATTACCTACCGAAGTATATTTTGTGTCAATAATTTAATAACTGACTAAAGTATGTAATAAATGTCATAATTAAACTGTCTTAAGCACATTCATCATAGCAATAGGACAGAATAAATAACAATCAGAATGTTCACTCTCAGATGCCGCTTTTGAAGTTTGTCAGCACGTCATCGCCATATTTTAAACAGAAACATAGACCTGAATTGAGAATTTTGTGACAAGTTACGACAAAACTGTAATTTAAATTTTTAGAGATTAATAATTTAGTACATTTGAAATAATTTAATCTATTCTTTAACTAAAAATACGAATAAAATAGTGCATATAACGTCTATAGTTGCCGTAAATTAATTAAACCGTTTTAATAACGGTTAGATAAAATACACATATGCACACACACATGAGTTCATCCCAACCTCTTATGGGACATGCATGTACCACTGCTAGTCAGTGGGATCCCCATGTCCGAAGATCAGACCGGTCTCGTTCCAAAAGAGCAAGTCATTTTGGCTCGGTACCTATCTGACCCCAAGTTTTTCCTCACCCCTCTACGTCTTACAAACGCAGAGTAGGCTATGAACTGTTACGTCGAGCGATCTGGCACAAGAAACACCCTTCGTTTTTCATGATTTGTGGTTGGGCAATCTGACTCTAGGGGTAGCTTAGTGTAGCAGGCCCTCTGTTAGCAAGTTGTGTGCTCGGTCATACAGTCGTCAATTTGACAAAACAAGTTTTGTTCTCCTTGCCGACTTAATGACCGATAGTTCTGGCCATCGAGTCCGTGTTTGTTTCACACGGCCTTGATGCTCAGTTTTCGCGAGTTGCCTAAGGGAACTTAGTCCTGAAGAGCTATTCCTGAAGGGTCTTTTTGCCTGAGGGGCATGCCTAAGGGGCTTTTGCCTGACCGCTTTAATGATTAGGATCTCTGTCCTGCTAATTTGACTCGGCTTGACTAGCTTTTACAGATTGTTTGTTAGTCGGGGGTCTGGGTGAAAATAATAAAGGAAGGGGGTTTTTAATAGATGGAATGTGAATTCCCAAGTGTATAGTGCTCTCACACGCCTTTTTTTGCGAGGAGTTTTCATATTTTGAACATTCTCTACCGTTTGTCTGCCTGCATCTGGTCTCTCACTTCTAAGTTCTGACCTTGACCAGTCTTTAATTGAGTTAGTTTAGTCAGTCATTCTGTACCTGTTAAATTTATTGTGAACGTGCTTGTTCTAGTTTGCGTGTTTATTGTAGTTGACGGTACTACATGCAATAAGATAATCCAAGCAATAAGTAAATATACAGTTAAACAAAATCATGGATAAATTTTTAACTGGGCGTAATCAAGCATTAGATACAAGTGAAGCATCAAAAAGTGCACAGGTGAGAGTGGTTCCATACATAAAATCAAGAGAATATTTCCAAGAATACTTAAATTTTTTGTTTACTTTTACTGAAGTAAATTAAGTAGAATTGCTTCTGTATATTTGCTCAAAAATTTTAGCAGTCGACAGAAGCATAGAGAATTCTTTGATTTAAAATTAAAATCACATAAAAAGCGAAAATCAAAAAAAAACTTTTACGGTGAATAAAAAAGCTTAACTTGACTCTTATAAACACTCATATCAAATAGCCAGATGTAAAAAGCACCACACTATTAAAGAATAGCTTATTTTGCCAGCTACAATTCTAATTGTAGAAACTATGTTTGGAGATAATTTTGCCAAAAAATTTGTGTCTAAGGCCCATATTTATAAACGATGCTCAAGTATCGATCGATACTTGAGATCGACCTTGAATCAAATTTGTGTTCTATAAACCGTTCTCAAGCACGAAGTCGAGCTTGAGTACGCAGAGATGACAGCTCGTACTCAAGCATCCGTTCGACCTGCCTTGAGCACGGGATCCTAACCTAACTTGTTTGTTTATATTTTTGAATAATTTCAAATACAATATGTTTTTTTGTTTTTTGAGATTAATATTGTTGTTCAACATCCAGGATCAAGTATTGGTAGCTAATTATTTGATCAAAATTGATTAAAAGTTAGAATGGAAAGGGGACAAATTCCAGAATTATTATGAATAGTGAATATGTATGCAGTGCAGGCACTATCTACATACTCCAGTATCACAGCCAGGTATTTATTGATAATTGGCTACATAAAAAGTAGGTTATTTGATAGATACATCTTTTTAGGCAATGATCAACAAAATAGATATAATAATGTAAGAAATGTTGCCAAATGGATATTTGGAACCTGGAAAATATGGTTTCCATGTCTGCAATGAGGCCTACAAACCAAATTAAATACATATCTTGCATAATAAGTGCTACAGCAGTACTTTACAATATATATTTACAGGAAAATAATGATAGTGATGATGATTTTCTAGAAAATACTAATGTAGTAAAAGCATCTATATTCTTTGTAGAAACGTTAATGATGTGGAATGAGGTTTAAATTTTAGGAGACATTTTATTCACCAATGTTATGCATGATAATGTAAATACAATATTGAATACTTATATTATGTATGTTCTACCTAATTTCTCAAAGTTGTTTATTTTGAGAATTAAATACGTATATTATATTAGATATAGTATGTTTTTGTCTTATTTATAAAAATGTATTTATTTGTTTTAATTTTAAAATAAATGTTTTTAGTTTTATGTTTGAGTTTTTCCCTCACTATGCTCAGATAACTTAACCAAGTATGTCTTTACTGAGTACAAGGAGTTTCCCTCCTTTTAATTAAGTGTTTATTCCATAAAACCTTTCCTTACCAAATAAAAATTAATACAAATTTAGAATATTAATATTCTTTATTTAAAAAATTATACAGTTATAATTAAATACATTATAAAATAGATTATTTTATTTTATAGCTTCATCAGGAGTAAACTGTAAAACAATTAGAACATTACAAAAAAATGATGTAATTATATATATATATATATATATATATATATATATATATATATATATATATATATATATATTGTAATTGTTTTGTTTTTATTATTTTTATGTTTTATTGTTAATAAATATAATTTTAATTGAATTGAAGTGAATTTTAAAAGTATGTAGTTCGTTGTTAATATACTATACCTCGGCTAGCTCAATTATTTGTTCTAAGCAATCTGTCACTGTGTGACGTCAACTCTGTAGTCTCCTGGTAGAGTTCAAAAAGAAATTAAACCAAAATTTACTTTATATTTTTGATAAATTAACCCAAATGAAGCACGTTATTTATTAATATTGAACAAATTTAATATAAACAATAAAATTAGTCTGCAACTTGGGTTGCCTTTAAAAATTTACAAAAATAGGAATCGTGTAAACCTTAATGTGTCGTGAAAATAGAATTTGATTACAAAATGTGGAAACTCTCTACAATTACCTTAAATCTAAATGACTATTGCAACTTTATAAAGTGTTTAAATGAAATATAAAGAAAAGAAAACTGAACACTTTATGCCGCTGACTTATAACTAGCATTAAAATATAATCAAAATTTCAAATGATCCCCAAAATTATTATCCAAACTCACTTTCAAACAGTTCTGATTTTTTTTTTTTAAAGAAAACTAACTACTCGCAAAATAATCGGTGATACTGGAATATCTATCCTCTCTTCGGAAGTTAAAGGTACGTACTATTATATTTTTATTTTAATGATCATTAATATTTCAATTTTTAAGGCCTATCGCAATTAGTTAATTCATGAATTTTTACTTTTTCAATCTAAATGACATTTCTGCACTCCAATTATAATTTATAAGTCAAAATTTCTCTTACTCTCTGGAACAAATTCTGGATATCTCTATTTGAAAATGTGGAAAAACTAAATTATAATTAAACGATTTTAAAGCACTCCCGGACTATTCCACCTTTTTAGGGCTCTTCCTCCAAAATTTTCGTCGCCTCCAACAACCTATTCTTCCTTGTTAACCGCCATAGCTAGCACCAACCACCAAAATTATTCGTTGCTAACAGCAACCCCCTTTCTTTTTTCATTCCGTCTTCTATTTTATTCAACCATAAAACTGTCCTGTTTTGACATATTTGTCAAACCACATTAATTTCTCATAAGCACTTTAATCACATCTAATTTGGGAATTTATAAAAAAAAATTCAGATATAAAACTTAACAATACTAATATAATTTATTCTTTTCATCTCCACATCATTGTAATTTATTTAACAAAACCCCTATTAATTTAGTTCCCACAGACTTTTGACAGTTTATTTTTCTGACGTTTATTTTTGAAATTTCTATGTTTAAATAATTTTTTAAGAATTCTTCTTTTTTATTCCTTTTAAGGTTTAGACGATTCACCTATACACTAGGCAACTATACTATTCAGAAATTATTAACACTATACCAGGTAAGTCAAAATTAATTTATTTAGCAATTTACTAATCTTTTCTCCCTTTTATTTCAGAGTCGACCCCACATTGTGATGGCTTCATGAAATTCATGAACAACAAACTCATATAAAAATCCCTTTAAGTTATATCCTCTTTGACATATTGAAATCATTTCAACTTCCCCCAATTTGGATTTTGTTCAGTGCTAACTATCAGCACTTACTAAATCTAAATTCTTACCAATAAACTTAAACATTTTATTAATATTAACATAACAATAAACTGACTTTTATTAATAAGCATATCTCTTGAATATTTTTTTTTTTAATAATTTACTCTATGAAAAATACAGACTTCTCCAAACAAAATCTACAAATCTTTCACTAATTATATCAACTTAAGAATCAAATTTCCAAGTACTTTCCCAATTTCATTACTTCTTTTCCTGTACTATTTATTTCTCGTACTAATTTCGTAGAAATTCTTATAATTGTTCCCCTCTTTATTTTATGTTTTTATTTATTTATTTATTTCCGCATATACTATTTCAGTATCTTTATTCATTGCCGCATTATTATTTATTCTTTTTATATCCCCATATAATATTCATTTCATCATCTCTACATACAACTCTCTATATTTCATATTTCAATATTTCATATAATTCTATTTTTCATCTTATTTTCGCATATACTATTTATCATTATAATATTCCCTAATTCCCAATTTCTACAAAATATCGATTTGTCCATAGTACTTTGCTTATTTATTTATACTTGTAACTCCTATAAATCTACTTGAAAATAAATCAACCTTTTTTGTTTATATAAATTTATCATTATTCTGTACATTTGTTCCTAATAAATTATTTGAGTCATGTTATTATCAAATTTATCTCAAGATATGCTTATGTATTAATTATCCTTCTATTTACAAAACTTATATCTAATAATATAAAATTCGTGTCATAATATTGCCTACCCTTGTATGTTTATTCATAATACTTATAAATTCCCTCTATATTAAATATCCCTCTAATTTTATTAGTTTCTGGATGTCTTAGTTCATAACTGTTTACCCCATGTTCAGTACTAATGACATAAGGTCCTTCAAATGGCAAAAGTAATTTTCCACACAGATTTTCATTCCTTTTAGGCACCTGTAGTGACCTGATAAGTACCTTCTCCCCTTTTTCAAAAATAACTCTTTTCTTTCTCTTCTTATTGATTCTATTTACATAACGACTTGCATTTCTTATTAAATTTTGGTTCACCTTCTTCATTACTTCTTGAATGTCCCCTGTATTACTGATTTCCCAAGGTCTTTCTGGATACTTTCCAGACATTAGGAAATATGGGCATTGTTTGGTGATTCCATGTGGTGTCTCATTTAAAAATCTTTCAACTTGTGGCAAATTTTCCTGCCATAAATAATGTTGTCTAGCACACAAAATTCTTAAGAATTTTACCACCTCTTTGACATATCTTTCTGCAGGATTAGATGCGGGTCTTCTGATACTAATGAAATTTAATTGGATTTTTTTTTCTTCACAAACTCTTTTTAATCTTGGACTTTCAAAATATGTGGCATGATCTAAGATAATTGTTTCTGGAGTACCTACTTCCTCTATGTATTTTTCTAGATAGTATTTTACGGTTTTTACATTTGTCCTTATTTAAATTATTTACAATGTTTTTGTTGATTAGAGTTACTTCTGAACCTGTATCTAATAATAACTTGTATACTGAATCTTGTATGTACCCTTCAATAAACTTTAAAGTATTAGTGTTATTATTTTTATTTAATTCCCCAGTATCTCTAATAAACTCCCTTGGATGTTCATACTTTGATAAGTAGACAATATTATGCACATAGGAGCGGTCTAAACAAAATTTCTCCCTTCTACATCAACACTTGCTTCCCCCCTATTCTCCTCTGTTCTAACTACATTCACCTGTCTTCTCTCCTCATTTTCCCCCCTATTATATCTTGGATTCCCTTCTCTGTAAACTTCCCTATTTCTCGTCTCCTGTGGATAATTTCCCTGGTTCTGTCTCCAATTATTGCCTCTGTCATTCCCTTGTCTCCAGTTATTCTCTCTATCATTGTTTGGATTCCCTTGTCTACGTTCCCAGTTATATCGTCCGATATCTCTCCTGACATTATTCAAATTCTCTCCCCTATTTGTAAAATCCCTGCTTCTATTTTGTCTCTCAAATTCTCTTTCCCTATAATTATTCCCTCGATTCACATATCCCTGTCTATTTGCTGTGTTATTCCTATATGTCACTTGCTCTTGTCCATTTCGATTCTGCGTCCCTACACTCCTCTCAATCCTCTGAAGATATCCTGTCAAACTTTCCATCGTCTTTATATTGTGGAGAGCTATTGTTTCTGCCATGTTATGGTTATATTGCCTGGCAATGTATAGGACAATCTCCTCTTCTCGCATAGCCGGTTCTAAATATTGTGCTGTCTGGAATAACTGCATTGCGTACAGATTGTAGTTGGTACTTTTTTCATAATTGAATTTCCCAAAATACAACCGCTCCCTGAAACTAGCCTGTTGGTTTTCTCCCCAAAAATAGTTAATAAACTTGGCCTCAAATTCCTGCACATTATTTATGGAATTTTCATTATTGCAAAACCATAATAATGGCATGCCCACTAACATGTTTCGAATATTCAATTTCATTTCTATTGGATCCCTTACATTCTTTACCTTATTTTTGATGATATCTACAAATATTCTAGGATGTAAGTGATTCAGGTTTCCATCAAACTTTATTCCCCCATCATTATAACTCGGCACCACAGTACTCACTACTCTTGTTTGTCCTAGATTTGATTCCAAACGCTGAATCTCCTCACTTGCATTTTTAAATTTCTCTCTCAATTCCTCAACTTGTCCCTGTAATACTCTATCTCCCTTTTCCGCCTGATTTGCATGCATACCCATTTCCAGTTCCAAATTCTGCAATCCCTTCTTTATATTATTTTTTATAATGGTAATTTTTTCCTCATAATCCTGAGTTTGCCTTTTAACACTTTCTACCTCCCTAACAATCTCTTTATTCTGCTTATTAACTTCTTTGTTTATTTCCATTGGTAAATTCTCTTTAATGGCTGTTCCCAACTCTACAAATCTGCTCCCAATTTCCTGTCCTATTTCCGCTCTAATTATGGCCTTTTCTCTGGATATCTCCTCCTGTACATTCCTCTTAAAATTCTCACTTTCTCCTCTGACCTGTTCTACTTTCTCTTCTAAACCTTGGGTAATTTGTAGCATCTCTTCCCTGACTATCTTCACTTCTTCTTTGATTTCTTCCCTCATTTTAATTAACTCTTCCCTAAGTTCTCCTTTAATATTATTTTCCATTTTGTTCATATCCCCCCTAATATTGTTAATATTACTATCCATTTTGTGCATATCTCCCCTAATATTATGATCCATCTGTTGTAACATCCGCATTATTTGCCTCATATCCATCTGTGTCATCCCTGACTCTCCAACATCTCCTTCCCTACGTCTCTCCTCCTGCACTCTACATTCATCCACACTTTCATCACGTCTATCTCTCACTGTCTCATCCAACTCCTCTCTCAAACTATCTGTTAGACTTCCCTCTCTATCACCTTGTCCTGCTTCTTGTCTGCCTTGCTCTAAATATTGTACTACAAATTCTCCTGATCCTCCTCTGCTTTCTTCATCTACCTGTATACCCTGTTCCTGTTCTAACACCTGTTCTCCTTCACTCTCTTTCGGTACGATTTCTTTTCCATTTCTTAAAGTCATTCGGTCTGCCATTTTATGCTAATCTCTATTTATTCTCAAATTTAACTTTAACTACCCCAGAATCTCTACAACTCTAATCACACCAATTTGTTTTTATTTTAATCTGTGTATTATTAATAAATCTGCTTAAAAAAACACCCTTATTTCTGTTTTCCCAGAGGCTCCACGTTGTTAGCGCCAATTGTAATTGTTTTGTTTTTATTATTTTTATGTTTTATTGTTAATAAATATAATTTTAATTGAATTGAAGTGAATTTTAAAAGTATGTAGTTCGTTGTTAATATACTATACCTCGGCTAGCTCAATTATTTGTTCTAAGCAATCTGTCACTGTGTGACGTCAACTCTGTAGTCTCCTGGTAGAGTTCAAAAAGAAATTAAACCAAAATTTACTTTATATTTTTGATAAATTAACCCAAATGAAGCACGTTATTTATTAATATTGAACAAATTTAATATAAACAATAAAATTAGTCTGCAACTTGGGTTGCCTTTAAAAATTTACAAAAATAGGAATCGTGTAAACCTTAATGTGTCGTGAAAATAGAATTTGATTACAAAATGTGGAAACTCTCTACAATTACCTTAAATCTAAATGACTATTGCAACTTTATAAAGTGTTTAAATGAAATATAAAGAAAAGAAAACTGAACACTTTATGCCGCTGACTTATAACTAGCATTAAAATATAATCAAAATTTCAAATGATCCCCAAAATTATTATCCAAACTCACTTTCAAACAGTTCTGATTTTTTTTTTTAAAGAAAACTAACTACTCGCAAAATAATCGGTGATACTGGAATATCTATCCTCTCTTCGGAAGTTAAAGGTACGTACTATTATATTTTTATTTTAATGATCATTAATATTTCAATTTTTAAGGCCTATCGCAATTAGTTAATTCATGAATTTTTACTTTTTCAATCTAAATGACATTTCTGCACTCCAATTATAATTTATAAGTCAAAATTTCTCTTACTCTCTGGAACAAATTCTGGATATCTCTATTTGAAAATGTGGAAAAACTAAATTATAATTAAACGATTTTAAAGCACTCCCGGACTATTCCACCTTTTTAGGGCTCTTCCTCCAAAATTTTCGTCGCCTCCAACAACCTATTCTTCCTTGTTAACCGCCATAGCTAGCACCAACCACCAAAATTATTCGTTGCTAACAGCAACCCCCTTTCTTTTTTCATTCCGTCTTCTATTTTATTCAACCATAAAACTGTCCTGTTTTGACATATTTGTCAAACCACATTAATTTCTCATAAGCACTTTAATCACATCTAATTTGGGAATTTATAAAAAAAAATTCAGATATAAAACTTAACAATACTAATATAATTTATTCTTTTCATCTCCACATCATTGTAATTTATTTAACAAAACCCCTATTAATTTAGTTCCCACAGACTTTTGACAGTTTATTTTTCTGACGTTTATTTTTGAAATTTCTATGTTTAAATAATTTTTTAAGAATTCTTCTTTTTTATTCCTTTTAAGGTTTAGACGATTCACCTATACACTAGGCAACTATACTATTCAGAAATTATTAACACTATACCAGGTAAGTCAAAATTAATTTATTTAGCAATTTACTAATCTTTTCTCCCTTTTATTTCAGAGTCGACCCCACATTGTGATGGCTTCATGAAATTCATGAACAACAAACTCATATAAAAATCCCTTTAAGTTATATCCTCTTTGACATATTGAAATCATTTCAATATATATATATATATATATATATATATATATATATATATATACATGTAATGTGTATTGAAGTAGCAGCAATTTATTAAAAATTTTTAATAATTTTTAGTAAACAACATAAAAATATTATGATGTATGTATTGCAATCAATACTTAACAAAACTGAAAAAGAAACATACATAGTCTAAAAACAAAAGACTATACAACAAATAAAAAGGTAAAACCATATCTCACCAGTGGAAATTAAAATATTAAGAACCTTAAATCTAAATTAAATCCTATCTAGAAAAAAAAATAAACAGGAAGGAGAATAGAAAGAAAATAACCATGATTTTAAAACACACAGTATATTTTTTTCGTGTTTATAGAGGGCGGGTCTGAAATCTTAAAAAGACATCTCAGTCCAGGATGCCGCCTGACTGACCTTAGTGCAGGATTCATTCTTCGTAGTCCCGGCGATAGTTTCCGAGGTACTTTAAAACATCCTCTCGTCGCTGATTCTATGTCAAATGCCTACCTGCTAAAACAGACCCTACTCTGACATTCAGTGCTCCGAAAGTGAAAAGGCCACTCAAAGACAGAGTTCACACTTCCCAAACGCTATCTTCAGTTGGGAATAAGCCACAATGTTTTATATGTTATAGTTACTGATGTTTTAATCTCTATGACCAGATATTGTTACCAAAAATACAAAATTGTGATTTATTTTCAGAAAATAAATCACAATTTTGTATCTATGATAACAGCCTCTGGTCATATAGATTGAAAAACATCAGTAAATAAACATATTGTGGCTTATTCCTACATTTTCCCTAAAACTGCAGAGTATCCAACAAAGGAAAAAGATCTGCTAGTGCCTTAAAATAAATAATTAATTATAGAAAAATTCCAGTGACAAGTCAAACATGATAAAATCTATAATTACCTATGTCAGATATTACCTTTACCTGAAACAATTTGGTGGATGAAAGGCTTAGTGGTATTGGGCCACGAAAAAGAAGAAAAATAATAGACTATAGTAGATAGGCTATGTACTTCCTGGACCAACCCCTAAATTGCAACCCCTAAAATCGCAACCCTCGGTCGTAAGTTCCAAACGGCTTAACGTAGGATGACGTACGAGGGCTCGTTGGAAAGGGGATGAAAAATGGGGTTGAACGCGGTATGTGCCGTGCGCATCGGAGCATGCCAAAAGGTCATTATGAGGTATCTTCGTTTCTATTGGTCCAATCGTGACGTACGAGGGCTCGTTGGAACGGGGAGAAGGCGGGGAGACAAAAAACAAAGATGGCGGTGGTGCCAAATGGGCGTTAAAACGTATCTTCGTTGCTATTGGTTGGATTTTGACGTATGAGGTGTCAAAGCGTTGGATGTCACGTGACATTCGACGCAGGACGTGACATTTGTCACAGAACGTGACATTCGACGCAGGACGTGAAATGTCACGTGAAATGATGTGACATTCGACGTAGGACGTGACATTTGACGCAGGACGTGACATTTATGTGACATTTGACATAGAACGTACAATGACACGTGAATTGACGTGACATTCGACGCAGGACGTGACATTTATGTGACATTCGACGCAGGACATGACATTTATGTGACATTTGACGCAGAACGTGAAATGACGTGACATTCGACGCAGAACGTGAAAATGTTGCGTGAATAACGTGACATTCGACGCAGGACGTGACATATATGTGACATTTGTCACAGAACGTGAAATGTAGGAATTACGTGACGTGGGACGTTTTGACGTAACAGTTATGTGTCAGTCAAGACATCGCTTGACATAAAACGTGACATTCAACATAGGACATATTCAGTAGTACTATGAATTCCATCGAGTACATACATAGGGTTATGGAATTTCAACGTAAACTTGATCAGTTAAATAGAGACATTAAATCATATGAGAATATAAAACAAATTAAAAGACAATTAGATAGCCTGCATATTCAGGACAAAACGTGGAAACCAAAAGAGTTGAATCTACAGCAGCAGCAGCAACAGCAAGACACCTGGATTTACGCCTGCAGAAAACTGCCACCAGCTTCATATCCATTGAGACGTATTCAACCAATACCATGGACGTTAGCAACAACACCAGGGAGCATATGAAAAGTGAAATAGACAATGTCTTTGCAATGTCTTGTGTAATATTAGCATCTGTATTTATTCTAATTTTAAAAATTATTTTCGAACTTGTAAGGAGAAAATTTGAATCTTCTTGTAATATAAGACTCGATCAATAAAGATGTGATAAATAAAAAAGCGTTTAATTTCTAATATATATTTATTTATACATAAAATTACAATGGCATTATGTTATTGGCAAACCAGTGACGTAGACGATCCACATTTCTTTCGGTGCATGAAAATAATCCAGAGGCATGACATGGGTTTGCAGTAGGGCCAACGTTTCCAGTAGCATGAGGTGTACCATCAAACTTGCAAACATCAATAATAATGGGAAAAACTCCAAAAACGTGACGTTTCTTATCCAAATATTCTGCTTTTTGTTCTCCTCTAACGTAGATGTAATCTGCTGCATACATCAACTTGGATTCTAGTATTTCATTGATTTTGGACAATTCTACGTGTCCATCAGAGTATCGAATTCCAAGCAGTTTTTTCTCCACGTATGATGCAGTCTTCTTATCCTCACTACTGAGCGCATTAAAAGGTTTCTGAGGCAAGAAGATGTAATGACTTCGTTTAAAACCTATTTCAATGGTAAGTTCTTTGGGAACAAACCATCCATCCACATTGAATCCCTGAATGTCTACGAATGCTACTCTCATGATGACTGCTCGCGTACTACTGGCAATTTATGCATCTAATTTAGACTTTTTACAATTTCAGAGAGAGGGAAGTACTCCATTACACAGTCGTGAATTATAATGCAATAAGCCTTGGTATTTTCGGGAAAACCATTATTCGCTTCAATATCGAGTTTTACGTCAACAGTGGATGCTTTCATGCTTTCTTCTTGCTTCGAACAATCGATGACGAACAATGTGTGTTGTGCGAAACCTGAGAAATCGAGCAGAGGTCGCTTTTGTTGAGAATGTATGTAGCTAGGATAGAATTCAGTATAATTGAAATAGGCCTCATTGTAGTCAGTTTTGCTAAAATCCAACTGCATTCTCTCGTTCGGCCAATATTCTCCATTTAAAGATAATCTGATACTTTGTATGTGGATATTGTCAAATAAGGTGGGATCGGCGTCGCTTTTGTCACGTTTATTGGTTTGAAAGAAAACAATGACATAACGAGGTCTTTCCACTGCATTGCTAGTTTTTACAGCCCAAACTTCACGTCTAGCGCCTTTGGTAAGTGCTGGTAATTCATGCAATTCCCACTTTCTAAAAGGAATAACTATAGGTTGATCTTGTTGAATGGATTTCATAAGTTCCAATTTAATATCATCATTGGGAAATATGTGCTTGACTCTAAGCTCAATATTGGTAATGTTAATCTTAACAGTTGTAACATGACCTGGAGTTTTTTCTTTGACAATTATGCAATCGTTGTCATTTCGAGCTCGAACTAGTCTTATTGTTTGACGACCACACGTAATCATAGGATAATCATTGAAAATGTTGAAAACATGCTTAAGAGGCATCTGTATGTTGAATGAATGATCGGCAGCATGTAGAATTGGATCCTTAGGGTAATTCCACCCCGCCATTGCCATATGACTGGAATCTTCTTGAGTATAACATGTCATAGCACGTACAGCGCTTACGATACCAGGATCCCGCACTGTTTCCATCTCCCTTGCGCTTTCGCTGTACGTACACGAATCGAAAAGAAAAGCACCCACATTATTTGCTAGTTTGACTTCACCATTGCCGTTTATTGCGAGCGATCCTTTAATGCATAACAAGGTTTCACTCATTGCAAAAAACGAGTCAACTTGATTGATGCTAAATTCTACAATGTCATTACAGTTGAATGATTTGATGAATGGTGCATATGTTCGGTATTCGGCCTTTCGAATCGATTCGTCAAACATCGGCTTACGATAAATATCAAATATTGGAGGCATTATGCTGTTTGAACGGGATCGTTTTCCATACATGGTTGTCATTTTTTCAGCTTAAAACCAAGTGATTGTAAAAACAATTTGTTTGCAAACGTAAGATGTTGCCGCTTAGATGAGGACGTACGATGTTGTCGCTCAGACGGCTGCACAACTAATGGTGTACTATGGGCAGTAGATTGTCTTATTACTAATCCCATTTCCCACGTGATCTAAGTTCCAACACCAAGGTGCTCTGTTCTCCTCGAAAGTTTACAGGGCGTCCGTCTTGATCGACAGCCAACACAGTGATATTGGTAATTTCTCGTTGCGGTACAACAGGTAAATACAACAAATTGTGTGGAGTTTCGTCAATTGCGTACCCAGGATTTGATTGTATGACAAATTCGTAGATTGTGTGAGCAGGTCTGTTACCATCGAAGGCTCCGGTACTAATGTTGCATTCAAAGCGTATGCTAGATACTTTAATAATCCTAACAGGTCGATCTGAAGAATGTGTCTGTCCTGGAGTGAGAATTGCAGGAGAAAATCCCAATACTGTACCAAGACTGTCAGGGTGCGTAAACGAAATCTTATATTTGCTGAAAATTTGACATTGCAACGTGTTGTGGTTAGGTTTCAGACTAAATATCGTTTCGGGCTTAAGCACATTATCAGCACCCAATTTCTTTTGTATATATTCTTCAATATCGGCAATTTCATAACATCCATCGGGGAAATCAAAGTGTTGTAATTGGTTTGTGTTATCGTAGTAATAAAACTTGTTATTTTCAATGTTTGGTATACTGTTGTAGGAATGGAAAGCACGAAGAGCTATTTCATAATCTTTGTTCGGATCCAACACGATCGGTGTGGGAGGTTGAAATGAGAATATGTAATTGGTGCTGTCTACTCTCAACAACTGCGACATGATGACTGACTCACGTCAATCTAGTAATAGGTTATTATATTAGAAAAACAATATTTACTTTAATAGTTTTATTTGTTCCAAAACAAGTTTACATAAATGACATTTAGCTTGAGAATCAGGTGGACCATCCCAGTGAGTCTTCCAATCAGGTCTGTTGTAATGTACATAGCAGGGAAGTAGTATCTGCAAGTTAAATTCTCCTCGATAGTCTTCAGGCAATTTATGCCATATACTTAACAATTCTGAAGGTCGTACAGTTCGTATAAGATAATCGAGCGGTATGTATTTTAGTTCTTCTTCACTGAATTCTGTAAAATATTTTTTGCGAAACATATGGTCCATAAGCAGTTTCGTACTTTTAGTAGGCTCCATTATATAAAAACTTTAAGCATAAATGTCCACAAATAATTTGATTGTACGTTTGATACTGATGGTTATTATAGGAAATGTTGGCACGTGCACCACCCAGATACTTAACAAGTTCTTTGGTCGGCTTTAAATTACCAAATGAATCGAAATACTCTACGTCGCTGTTTATCTTTCTATATGCTACCCAATGTGTCCCGTTATGTGTGGACACATCCAAGTTTACTATTGCACATTCTCGTTGTCGTGGACCGTCTCTAGGCAGAGCGTCATTCATAAAAACGCCTCGAAAATGTGGTATTTTAAGTATTTTCGCATAATGTGCAATCTCCACATCATATAGCGGACGATTGGGTAGCTTTATTGGAAGTTTTTTTTCAAATACAAGCCGAATCCACCTCTGGGTTTCTTACGTAGGTACAGACCCGAACCTATGTGTTCCATTGCTTTATTATGACGTATATCTTCTTCCAATTTCTTTTGGGCATTCTTTGCGTCGACTACAGTCTTGGCCACTCCGGCAGCACCCCCCGCTAAGGCCCCCAAAGCGGAAAGGCCTGCAAATAGAGGTATAAGAGGTAGAAAACCTCCGGATTTTAGTGGTAGTACTCGTGGAACATCAACTTCTTTACGACCACCAAGTCTTTTGATTATGGATTTTGCTATTCGTACAGCAGTCAAAGCAGTATCTGTTAACGATGCTCCTCTCTTCAGGGACTTTGCAATTTTTGAGACAACATCTCGATTGAATGAGTAACGTCCCCGTCGTCCACGACGAGAACATCCCATTCCCAACTTTCTCTTCGTCTTCATTCCGCCAGTTACAATTAAAGCAGCACTTTTTTCACCAATGCTAGCGTCTTTCGACTTGAAGCGCTCCCAGGCTCTATCTTCCAATTCTTTATCGGCCTTGTGACGTTCTTCGAGAGATGAATGCTGTGAATAAGCGATATCGTGTCGTTTGCAAGCTGCGTCTAATGGGTTAATTCCTGGATCTCCACGTGCAAGACGTTTTTGTAGTTTTGTTCCGGGACCGCAGTACTGATAACCGGGAATATGCAGCTCAATTGGCAGTTTATTAATTAGAGAGTTAACGAGACCTCCTCCTTCAACGACCAACATTGGACTGATACCATGCAAGTGGTGACATCTATAATATATTGTCGTACATATGTACTACACTTGTCACACGATGAAGATTGTTCAGCAAGAGCAGACGCTACCAATTGATAATCTGGACATTGTCCAGAAAGTGACAGTCAGTAAACATGGTAAATTACTACCAAACTCGTTTAGAGCCATTATTTGCGGTCCAAGTGGATGCGGGAAAACGAATGTCATGCTATCTCTTCTATTCAATCCGAATGGCGCCAAGTTTAAAAATGTCTATGTTTATTCGAAATCCCTCTTTCAACCGAAATACCAACTACTGCAAGATGTAATAGCACAAGTTAAAGGTGTAGGATATTACCCGTTTAAAGACAACGAAGAAATTATTAGTCCCAGCGACGCTAAACCCCACTCTGTGTTTTTATTTGACGATGTTGCATGTGATGGTCAGCAAAAGATTCGCGAGTATTATTCCATGTGCAGACATAAAGATATCGATGCCGCTTATTTATGTCAAACATATTCAAAAATACCAAAGCAGCTAATTAGAGACAACTGTAACATGATTGTACTATTCAAGCAAGACGAGATAAATTTGAAGCATGTATTTGATGAGCACGTATCACCAGACATGTCATTTGATAAATTTAAAAAAATTTGTTCTGAATGTTGGTGTGATAGTTATGGTACTTTGGTAATTATAAAAGATTTTGCTCTCAACAATGGCCGATATCGCAAAGGATTTGATAAATATATAAAATTATAAGGTGATTGGTTAGTCGTTAACAACATGTCAGATGATGCGGTTGCCATTGCCCTTCGCAAGAAGAAAGTCGCCGAATTGGCTAGATCAATTCGCAAAAAATATTTGGCATTGAAATTAGGTCGAACAGAACAAGACGAGTCCCTAAATAAACTATTTAAACCACTCTCGAAGCCTCTCAAAGATATTGCACAATCATCAAAAACGTTACATCATGCTATCACTAACAAGTTTGAACAAGTTAAAAAAGAAGAGGTGAAAAAGGAGGACAAGGAGGAGGAGGAGGAGGAGGAGGAGGAGAATGACGATGTATTTCTTGACGCACCGGATCAAGCGATACCTCATGAAAACATTATTCAAGAACCAATCTCTGACGAGATTTCGATGGATGCCGCCGATGAATATATGGATCAATATCCTCCAATAAGTCACAAGTATATAAAAGAATATTTGAAAAAAGACGATAGAATTGATAAAAACTATGGTCCATTTTACGATTCTATTAGTGGTTGGATAATGGGAAAACGTCGAATAAACTTTGACAAACGCAATGGAGACATAATAATAATTCGAGAACGTAATTTAGAAGAACGTAGGTTAGGTGGTACGCCAGGTCTATATCAACTTTTATTTTATGCCAACCCCGACCAGTATAATGATGAGGATTTACAAAAGTACAAAACACTGTTGAAAAACACAGAGATTCATCTGGATACCTTGGGACGTCTTAAAGGTTCCAGCGGAGAAAAATACCATTCTATTATTAAACCTCTATTCAAACCATCTGATGCAGCAATGAAAAAGCATGCACCACCTGCAACTCGATCCAAAAAAGAACTCGAACACAGAACGAAAACAACAACAACAACACGATCATCTTCATCTACGGCCAAAGGAACGGGATTGGATGACTCACGATTAACATACAACACTGCACCCATGGAGTATATTTATTGGGATGATCCAAATGAGTTAGTTGAACGTCTTAAACTCTTGGTGGCTTCGAAAGACGCCGGCAACACATCTCTCGACAACGAAATCGTAGCCATCATCAATGAACTAAGAGAAGCCAATATAATAGAGTAACTGGGAATGTCATTATCATTTCCACTATGAGTGTCGACAAATTCGGACATCACTCTCGTTATAGTAGTAGTAGTAATACCCAAAAGGTGGCGCGAGTCACATTTCCACATACGTCTGACGGAAATATTAATGCTGAAAATGTGAAAATATCCAATGTCAAGGATCCATCAGATAGTGGCGATGCTGCAACGAAAAAATACGTTGATGGACAAATCAATGAGTTGCGTAACCATCACTATCCATTAATTCAAACACATGGTGTGCTATTGCAACAAAAAACTGATGACATACAGGATTTAGCTATTGGCCTTAACGATGTGAGAAAGGAGCTTCATAAAACTACAGTTCCACTTCTCGAGCAAAAATTGAAAAAAATAATCAAAGATGATCTGTCTGTACTGAAAAAGGATATGAATAAATACGTTGATGAACAAATTAATGGGTTGCGTAACCTGCACCATCCATTAATTCAAACACATGGTGTGCTGTTACAGCAAAAAACTAATGACATACAGGATTTAGCCATTGGCCTTAACGATGTGAGAAAGGAGCTTCATAAAACTACAGTTCCACTTCTCGAGCAAAAATTGAAAAAAATAATCAAAGATGATATGAATGCACTGAAAAAGGATACGGAGAACAATCTAAAATCTGCTGCAGAAACAGTTGCAAAGCATTCTATGTACGATATACAGATGGAACAGCGGATAAAACAAGTGGAACAATCATTAAAAAGCGTAGTAGATAGCATTCATTCATGGGATATACACAAACGTCTTACGGTAGTTGAAGGTGCGTTAAAAAAATAATAATGTCTAAAGAACAGTTGATAAACGAATTGCATAAACCGGCACGAAAAAACTATCCTCGTCGACGAACAATAATCAAAGGAATTGATGACTTGTGGCAAATGGATTTGGCTGAAATGCGTCCTTATGCACATCAAAATAAAAATTACAAACTAATACTAGTTGTAATTGATTGCTTTTCAAAATTTGTGTGGACACGACCTCTAAAAACGAAGACTGGCGAGGAAATTACTCGGGCATTTTCGGATATTCTCGCACATACTCGACGACATCCGAAGAACCTACAATCTGATCAGGGAACCGAATTTTACAACAGAACATTTCAAAATTTAATGAAAAAACACGAGATTAATCATTACAGCACCTACACGATCAAAAAAGCAGCAATTTGCGAGCGAGTTATTAGAACGTTGAAAGCAAAGTTGTACAAGTATTTCAGTTTACATGGATCGTACAAATGGTTAGATGCTCTACACATAATTACAGAGGAATACAACAACACAAAACACAGTAAAACAGGATACAAACCGTCTCAGGTTAACAAATCCAACGAAAAAACTATTTTAAACAAAAGTTATACTTATTTAAAGATTGCAGGTCCACGAAAGTTTAAAGTTGGCGACATTGTACGTGTATCAAAGGCAAAACATTTCTTCGAAAAGGCATACACGCCCAATTGGACTACTGAATTATTTAGAATTGTACAAGTTAAGATAACAAATCCTATAACGTATTTGCTCGAAGACATGCAAGGTGCGCCGATTAGTGGCGGTTTTTACGAAGAAGAATTGCAGAAACCATCAAACCCTGACATATACCTTGTCGAAAAAGTACTCAGACGAAAAGGCAATAAGATGTACGTCAAATGGTTAGGAATGGACAGCAAACACAACAGCTGGATAAATAACTCGAATATAGTTTGAGGATCTATATTTCGATACGCCGCGTAGACATACATTTTTTGTGAAAAGACCGATAATTAACCACAAGAAGTGGGAGAAGACAATGGTATAAATGTAGGACAAACTACGATAATATGTTCAGTTTACATCCACCTCGTTAACGACGTTAGAAACACACACACACACACAGTAGTACCATGAGCTCTCAAGATAGCGGATACAACAGCCAACCTAATAATTTCGATGATGATGATGGCAGTGAATTTAGCATAGAATTTAACTACGATGAAGATAGTCAACAACCACCTAGTCCTGGCGCGGAATTAGATCGAGTATTGGCTAAATATGAAGCAGCTGCCACAAACGAGCAATATTGTTTATTGGAAACTACATATCCAATCAGCAGCTCTCTCCACATAAAAATTGGTCTATCTCCAGCTCGAGATTTTCTACCATCCATCATTCTGTGTCAACGTGATGATTTTAGAAGAGTCAGTTTAAGTATAAGTGAGTGGAACGTCATAATTGTGTGGTTAAAAGAAAAAATGAGTGACTTTTTCCATGCTACATATGCGGATGGGTATGTTCCAATCGAATTTATGAATGGTGATTTTTGCAAACTAAGACAATTGGTAAAAGACAATGTAAAGTTGCTGACCATTGAAAAATTTGGAGTCGACTATTATTTACGTGAAGATGACGCCTACCACATTTTAAACGCAAACTACAGAATACTGTACCATAGAGTGGCATTGTTACAGAGTTTACAATTCCAGAAATACTATATAAATATTTCAACTTTCATTAAACAAAATTTTTGTGCTAAAGACTCTGTACATGGACCAGTTACAGCCTTCGCAGCATATATCGATATTTGTCCAAACACTTTGTTAAGTTTAGCTTTAAAGGAATATGTATATTATTATGAACACAGACATGTAAATCATTTAACTAAATAAATATATAATTTATTAGATATGTTGTCTTTTATTCTATTATAAATAAAACCAAAAATGTAAGATTACACAAATTTATTATTAAAAATTAAATTATACAATTCTAAAATACTAGTTAAATCTACAATATACAAAAACTGTGAGATAAGTGATCTTTTCTCTTTTTTTTTTTTTTTTGTTCTTATGAGTAACCATATACTACAAGAAAAAGAAAATTATTTATAATAAATGTTAATCGACAAGATAATGTCCCCACGGAAGCGTATTAAATGATTTTGGTATTAAGTACCTCTTATCGTCATAAGGACTTAGAGCCGTTTTGGATTGCTCGATGCTAAATACAGAATGTTGGTATGACCTAATACATCTTTGGCTCGCGGTTTGAATTTTGAATTCTTTAAGACATTTTTCATAGTCTTCGTACGTAATTTTATTTCGAACAACGTTATATTTCACTCCTTTTGCCTTTTTTGTTATTCCCAAATTTCCCAAGTCACATTCAATTCTCTCTTTGTTTAGTTGTTTTCTTTCTAGGCGCTGTCTCTCTTTTTCCCTCTCCTCGTCAGTTATTTGCAGTTTAAATGTGTACATTTTTGACCGTAATCCAATAAAATGTGTAATTATTTTCCCATTTGCCTCGTCCTTCATTAATCCTGGGATTTTTGTATTTAACCGTTCTATCTCATATGAGTTGTTTTCGGCATAGTCGGAGGTATCAAATTTATTTGGATGCGCTCTTATAACCTCTCTATATGCATCTGAACATTTCAATTCATAAATAAAGCTGTCGGTGTCCATGTACAACAATGAACAGTTGTTCTCTCCCATCGTTGGAAGCATAAAGTTGTAGTGAAAATCGTACATACATACTTTTGATATATCGAGGATTGCTGCGCCTATATACAGGGGTTTATTAAAGCATACTTCTGATTTCTTAAGTTCGATAGCTACCAAATTTTCGCTAAAGATCGTACGACTGTGAAATCGACTACTCGCAATCAAATTTCTAGCTCCGTACCTTCCATGCCATTTTTTACATAATTTTACAATACGATGACGTCTTTGGTTCTGTAAAGTTTTTCCGAACACCGCATTGTTCATTAGCTTGTAGAGATTTTTCTCAAAACTGTTGGTGGCTGCCGCCCGTAAATTTGTATTTAATTCGATATACGGTCGCAGCCACGCAGATTGATTAAATTTCAAAACTTTATGTATCTTTGTTAAAATTAACCCGTTAGCCAATGCCTGTTTAAGAGTTCTATAATGCATAATATATTTGGTTTTGTGATATAAGGTTGGTATTAACTTTGGCAATTTTGAACCGGGCGGAATGCGGTGTTCGGCAGCAAATGGAAAATCTTTATGTTTGTCGTGTAATTCGCGTGGATACTCCAAGTCAACTTGGAAAAAATAGCCCTCCTTTGCATCATCCTGTATTGACATAATATCTATATGGCCTTCGGGAAGATTACCAACACCAAATTTGGTAACATCTTCAATCCACTTGAACCCTCCATATGGAAGCAATTGTAACATTGCCCAGCCATACAGATTGTTCACATCTAAATAGAGGATGTACTTAGAGGGCCGTGTGGGATCATACGACGAAATGTATTTGTTGTTGGCCTCAGAATATCTGTTGCTACAAACAGATATTCCACCTCTGATGGCTTTTTCCATAAACAAGATCATATCCACATCTTTTAGCAATTCTAATTTACATTGTGTGTATCTCAACATACAATCCCACGTGTATCCTGGCATGGTATAATACCATGCTGGATCTAATTTATATGTGTCTCGACATTTTTGTCGGAACTGTTCAAACACATCAGCCAGCAGCAGAATATCTGTTTTCAAATACAAATCGCTGTATTCTCCCAAATTTTTACAATTAAATTTCTTCCAAACATTTTGGGCATGAGCATACTTCGCTTCACTAATGTATTCATTATTTAACTTACTATAAAAATGGTTAATTGTGGGTAAAGAAGTTTCATCCAATTTTTCCAAACTATCAATATAATCATAACAAAATACTCCTTTACAAGTTAACAAATTAAATGTATCATTATCTAATTGACTAAATTCTCTTTTCAAAATCTTTTTTTCAGATGTATCTAAAAGAGATGCCAATTCATCGAGTGAAGCTCCCATAAATCTTAGAGAATCAATAAATCGTAATTTAATTTGATGTTCGTCAGATTGTAATGTAAATGAAATGTATTTTTCTTTATTAATGGGAAGTAAGCTCAAGTGCCCATGCTTGCAAAGATCTATAATCATAAAATGCGAATCGTAGCCACTAAAATTATGAAATACGATTGGGACGACAAACAATTTTTTAAAGTTCAAATTACATGCTTGGTGCGCAAATCCCCGTACTTGTCCCGTAAAATGATCGTGATCTACAACAACTGTATCTGTAGCCAAAAAGCGTTTCTCACAAATATGGCAAACAGTTGCTCCATTTGTGTTGGGTTTTTCGACCATAGGTACAATTGTCTTTATTTTGGAATTTACAAATTTGGAAATTTCGGTCATTTCTTTTGCGAACCACTCCATGCAATTTTCACCTCTATAGCTATTAAAATAAGATAAACTATCATCGTAAGCACATTTCAAATAATAACCTGCACTAAAAGGTACATGTTTCTGATATTTTGCTGTTTTACTCACTGAGACATTTGAATCTGTAAAATTATGTAATTGGCATTCAAAATCGGCATAAACTATAAACGGAGTTGTTTGTTTGTATGTAAAATTGCGAAAAGCCACATGATCATATTTGGGAACAGTCATCTTGCATTTATTCACATCTGAACACATTTCTTCGTGCTCTGCTAGTTTGCTTTCACTGCTAAAATAGTTCAAACATCTATCACATATATATTTTTTACGATTGTTTTTGTTTAATTGCGATTTTACTAATTTTCCTAAATCCTTAATCCAACAATAATGAAGGCGTATTTCAGTCTGATCATCATCTTCTGGAGGAGCATCGTAATCGTTTAACTTTGGGAAATATTTATCTTGTAATAGGAGCAAATTTACATGCTTTTCCATCTTTTGCGGTGTCAGTCTGGCAGGTACTACTTCATAAAATTGTTTGTCCTTAACTACGTTTAATTCTAATGCAAAAACATTGACTGATATGGCGTTTAATTTTTCAAATTTGGAAATTTGGCTTAATGGCATTGGGCTTTCTAATTTGTCAGTTTGTAAAACAGTAGAATAATGCGGATATTTTGAAACTCGTTGTGGATGATCTTTTGCTGGATACAGAGCGCTAACAATTGACCAATAAAAACAAGCCTGATCGAAGTTATGCACATTAATACAAGCCTTTTTATTGCTAATCTCTTTTGGCAAGTCAATGAACGATGAACCGTTTCCTATTTCTACTTTATTAATATTGACTTCTAATGAGATTACTTTAGACAGAGCAGCACCAGAATCTTTTTCTGCAAACTCCGACAGCTTTGTAAAAATTTTATCCTTAACATTTTCACTGAACCAAAGATGTAAATCGGTCGATGCGTCTATAATAGCATTTTTAGTGTTAAAATATTTTAAATCTAAACTTTCGCTATCACTCGATTTTTTAATGAATTCACCGCAAAATGTAGTATTGACTTTAAGCAATCTATTTGTTTTTAAATTACTGTTAATTTTTCTACTAAAAATAATATAACAATCATTTAGGAACTGTGTTAAGTCCTTATGCACTAAATTAACTATAACTCCAGTTTTAATTCGACTAGCAAAACATGAAATGACATTTTCCCATTTAACTCTATTGCGTAATTTTGAATTAAGCCCCAACCCAACGTACTTATTATTGAAATTTAAAATAATTTGCCTAAAATGCTTAAAATGTCCTATGTAAGTTTGCAATTTTCTAACTGTTCCTACGGATAGTTTATTGTTTTTAATTACTTTACTACATCTAAAAATGTGACTATTTAACCGTCTTGTCCAAACTTTACGATCTCTTTCAGTGAATTTATCGAAAATTATTTTACTAAGCTTTTTAATAATGTGCATCAAATCATCAGACTGTTTAATCACTTGTTTTATATGCATGGTTACTCACAAACAAACAATAAGAAAAAATCACTTACCTTATTCAACTATCTTAAAGGATGCAAGGAGTCTGCTTTTTCCAATATCAACTTCCCCTTCGTATATCAGCGAATAGTTTCCGCTGTTGAGGTCCGTTATTGCTGCTTGGTAGGCTTTGGTTACCCGCTGTGGTAAGAAGACAACTTCAGCACCCAAATCCAGCAGAACTGTCTCCCCAAATTGTGTTGTTACCACCTTTGCACTGTGGATGGTAAATTTTTTTCCAATTTGTAGATCTTTAAGTTTTTTTATTGGCTTACGTTCTGCAACCAAGGATGCATTATTTAGTTTTGATAGATCCATCTACAATAATAACAAAAAACTATAGTTTTTCCGCTTAACGTGAATGGAGAGATGCATTACATACTTGGGAATAGAGAAGAACCATATACTACAAGAAATCGAAATACGAACAGCGGAGAATACTTCTTATAAAAAATAGCAGACGTGAAATGTTTTACAACACCCACATAGATAAAAAGGACATAATAAATACAAAAACAGTATACATTTTTCATAAAATACTGCATGAAATACAACCAGAGAGATGTACAATTCTCATAAAATACAATGATAAAAAGGACATAATAAATACATAGAAATATACAAAAGACAAAAACCGCTTACCTTTATCAGATATATGTAAGTCACTGCACACCGTATTGACTACTGCGAACTTGTTGTTGTAGTACGTTTGCGAAGCGAACTGTGACAACGTATGCGCTCCTCGGCCTTTTAAAGAACAGAACAGCATATCGCCCCACCCGAGCCCGAGTTGCGTCAACCTAATGTGCATACGGTACCATCAACTGATTCGTTTCATAGATAAGCAACGTGTGCTGTTCTAGAAATGCTAATATTTTTATATTTATTTTTATTTCTTCAACTAATATTTATGGTAATATAATAAATTGATATTGCGGTAAGAGAATCGTTGTTATCAATTTAGAATTTTGTTGATGTGGTTGCTGATATCTTCATACATTTTACAAAATGTAGCAACTGCGGTTTTCTTTCCGGTGTACTTGTTTTTCCAATGATTAAAATAAAATTTGTTATCACACTTGTTTACGTGTTTTGAACAACGCGGTGTATTGTTATCATGAGGCTTCATCCGGTTTGCTATCAAATGCACAATTTTAACATATTATTATTTAAAATATTTCTGTCTTAATATTTCAGTATATAATTCCGTTTTTGTGAATTTTGTATAAATAACTATAGTACAAATTTTTGGATATTAGTATAAATCAAGATGCTGGTCTGTTTACATGTCTTATTGTTGCTCTCTGTATCTGTGTGTGCAGAGAATAGCACTCTGGCGTATGCTAGTTCTTTTCTTAAACGTTTCGGATATCTAAATACATCAAATAATGCTCTTTCTAGTATAGATATGGCCCTAGTTGCTTTTCAGGAAAAATACAATCTTCCTGTGACTGGAACATTAAATAATGATACTATAAATATGATGATGAATAAGCCTCGATGTTCTGTTGGCGACAATAACTATGAGATTCGTTCGAAGTGGAATAAAACGACTTTACGCTGGTATTTCCCTCAGGCTATTAGTAATCCTGATTATATAAACCTTGCTGCAGAAGCTTTCGCTAGATGGGAGACAATATCTAATTTAAAGTTTAAACAAGTAATAATACCTTCCCCGAGGCCTGATATTACTATAACTGTGGTACCAAATACTCATAATTTTCGAGCAAGTTGTCAAGGAACCTCTAAATGTTCATTTAATTTCGATGGTCCTGGAAAAGTGTTGGCTCACGCATACTTTCCAAGCGCACACGCAGAGTGTACCGAAATTCATCTTGATGTTAGTGAACGATGGTATGTAGGAAATGGCAGCGCTCCCAATGGTGAAGTCAATTTTTTGGCTGTTCTAATGCATGAAATTGGTCATTCTCTCGGACTAGCACACAGTACTATTGATTCGTCTATTATGTATCCTTGGTATCAACAAGATGTACAACCTTTTGGTGATGATGATAAAAAGGCAATGAGTATTCTATATGGGCCAAAAACAACACCCTCTTACATACCACCAACAACACCAGTTCCGCACAACAAGAACCATATGTCGAAAACATCTACCATCAAACACAGGACCTCTTTGCCAACAACAACAACCACACCTGCCCTACAAAACATATTATGTCTAATTCCATATCCAGATTTCATGTTTTTAGCTACGTCTCCTCAGTTTCCAAATTATAGAATGTACGTTGGATATGGTCCATATATATGGAAATTTGATTTAAATGAGATGCGCCTTCCAAAACATCCCGAATTAATTACCGATTATCTCCCTAAAGAGTTGAGGTCTGCGCACGTTTCACATGTTTTTCAGAATTCCGAGGGACACTTAGTAACCATACGCAATAATCAGTATTACGCTGCATCTTTCCCCAATTTAAAAATTCAAAAACGTTTTATGTTTCCTTCTATACCTGCGAGAACCAAAATAAATGCATTATTTCAAACAAACAGCGGTCAAACGTATTTATTATACAATGATGATTCTTATATTGAATTTAATGAAGCTGGAGATGTCTTAAACCGTGGACCCATGAATTATCTCTTACCAGGACTACCAGATACAATAACATCAGCATTCCGCTATACTGATGGGTTTATTTACTTTTTTCAGAACAACACCTATTATAAGTACAGCGAATACACACGTAAAGTTGTAGCAGCAGGAACGTTTAGCTGGGAACTTTTTGGGATACCCTGCCCCAACGACGGGCTATTAAAACAATTAAAAACTTTGTTAAACAAAATTGTAAATATATACGAATAAAAAATGCTCCGTTTATGATGTTGTTTTATTTAAATTCCATTACTCTATATGTATGTTGACTGATGTCTTGCGTCGAATGACACATCATTTCACGTGACATTTCACGTTCTGCGTCAAATGTCACGTCCTACGTCGAATGACACGTCAATTCACGTGACATTTCACGTCCTGCGTCGAATGTCACGTTCTGTGAAAAATGTCACGTCATTTCACGTTCTGCGTCAAATGTCACATAAATGTCATGTCCTGCGTCGAATGTCACATAAATGTCACGTCCTGCGTCGAATGTCACGTCAATTCACGTGTCATTGTACGTTCTATGTCAAATGTCACATAAATGTCACGTCCTGCGTCAAATGTCACGTCCTACGTCGAATGTCACATCATTTCACGTGACATTTCACGTCCTGCGTCGAATGTCACGTTCTGTGACAAATGTCACGTCCTGCGTCGAATGTCACGTGACATCCAACGCTTTGACACCTCATACGTCAAAATCCAATCAATAGCAACGAAGATACGTTTTAACGCCCATTTGGCAACGCCGCCATCTTTGTTTTTTGTCTCCCCGCCTTCTCCCCGTTCCAACGAGCCCTCGTACGTCACGATCGGACCAATGGAAACGAAGATACCTCATAATGACCTTTTGGCATGCTCCGATGCGCACGGCACATACCGCGTTCAACCCCATTTTTCATCCCCTTTCCAACGAGCCCTCGTACGTCATCCTACGTTAAGCCGTTTGGAACTTACGACCGAGGGTTGCGATTTTAGGGGTTGCAATTTAGGGGTTGGTCCAGGAAGTACATAGCCTATCTACTGACTATGAAGTATGCTATGAATGTTAAGTTGTTGTTGTTATTGCAAGTATGTCAATAAATATAATTTTAAATAACTGTAACTAATTCTGTATGTATACAAATAAAAACCAAATCCAACATACGCAAACCTCTTAAAACGGGTAGTTTTTTGGTGGTGCGACATTGTGGCGACCGTGACAGAACTTTTTGAGTTGGATTTCGGTGTGACTTTTGTAGTTGTGGGCCAGTGAGTTTTTACCGCGTTCTTTGGTTTGTGATTTGTATTGAGAACGTTTCGGTGTTTTTGAACCAAACGCACTATGGCAGCAGAATTGGAAAATAGAAAGAAAACCAGAAGAGTATTAAGGGCTATTTTTACGCGTAAGGCCAACGAGTTAGAAGGTCTTATGAAAGCAGAACCATTGGACTACGAGTCAATAGAAGTGTCCTGGGAACTGTTAAAATGTAAGTTTGAGGAGTTACAGTCAGTTGATTCCCAAATTACTGAATTATCATTTGAAAGCTCTACTGAGACGGAGCTAGAAGCAGAGATAGAGAGTTGTGATGTGTATTTGAGAAAGTTTTCCAAGTGTAGAACCAGATATAACAAGCTGATGGAAGAAACGAAGACTGAAGCATCCAGCAGGCATAGTGCAGTGTCCCAGAATACAGATGAGCCACAACTAACAGGTATGAGAAAATTTAGATTACCTGCTATTGAATTTAAAAAATATGATGGCAGTATCAAAGGTTGGTTGGCATTCTGGCCACAATTCAAAAAGATTCACGAGGATGATTCTATTGATTGTCATGATAAGATAGAATATTTAATTCAAGCCACAGTACCAGGTAGTAGAGCACGTCAACTAGTAGAAAGCTATCCAGCTATGGCTGACAATTATAGTAAAATTATGGAAAGTATGCAAAGCAGGTTTGGCAGAGAAGACTTACAAATAGAAGTATACATTAGAGAGTTACTAAAACTCATTTTGAGTAAGTCTGTGTCTAAACAAAAGATTGATATATCTAAACTGTATGACAGCATTGAAACTCAACTGCGAGCACTGGAGACATTAGGTATCACATCTGACAAGTGTTCAGCAATGCTCTTTCCATTAATTGAATTTTGTTTACCTCAGGAATTGCTTAGGGTGTGGCAACGCTCCACAAATATTCATTTTAGAGATGGGACATTGGAAAACAGGTTGAAACTGTTAATGACTTTTCTCAGAAATGAAGTAGAGAATGAACAAAGGATTGCTTTAGCTGCTGAAGGTTTTGGACTGTCTGAAGAAGTGGCTTCATCCTCTAAAGCTAGTGTCAAGAGGTCATCAGGTTTTCCAACTGCTGCTAATTTGATTAATTGTGAAATATCAGCTTGTGTCTTTTGTTCAGGTACACATGGTAGTGAAGATTGCTTTAAGGCACAAAAAATGACGTTTGTTCAAAAAAAGGATGTTCTCATTGGGAAGAAGGCTTGTTTTAGATGTCTAAAAGTGGGACATCAGACCAAAAGATGTAAAACAAGGCTAAGATGTGTTATATGTAGCCAAGTTCATGTAGTCTTGATGTGTCCCAGTTTAACAATAAGTCAAGGTAAGCCAAGTAATAGTCAAAATGAGAACATGTCTTCTAAGGATGTCATAAATGACCAGGCTTTGACTAACCAAACTAAAGGTCATGTATTTTTGCAAACATTGAGAGTCACTTTAATTGGTATCTTTGGTTAAAGTAGAGTTGTTCGTGCCTTAATTGATAGTGGGTCACAAAGATCATATATATTAAAGGACACAGCTTTAAAATTAGATTATCCTATTAAACGACAGGAAAAAATTGTTCATTGTCTGTTAGGAGGGTCAAAAGTTGCAAACTCTCATAACTGTTATGAAGTCACAATACAGGGTAAGAACTCTACATATTGTTTTGAGGCCTTAGATCAACCCACAATTTGTAGTGATGTAGCTCCAGTATTTCATGGTCCATGGAGGGAACAAGCCAAGAACCTTAATATTGATTTTTCTGATGATCTCCAACCTGGCCCAATTGAACTGTTATTGGGAGCAGATGTCGCTGGTTATTTGTATACAGGGGGTCGTCATAAATTAGATTGTGGGTTAGTAGCTATAGAAACTCGCATTGGATGGACACTTATGGGAAAAATACCTACAAGTAGTGAACATTCTGATGTTGTCATGTCCACATTGAATCTTCTCATAAAGGATGCTTCCTTAAGTGAGCTTTGGGAGTTGGAAGCAATTGGTATTAAAGAGCCTACAGATAGACATACCAAAGAGGAGGCTGCTTTAGCTGCTAGGGATTTTTTTATGCAGACTGTAAGTGTAGACAAGATGGGCCGCTACGAGATTCGTCTTCCTTGGTTGGATGGTCACCCTCCTCTCCCCAGTAATTGTGAGTTGTCGGAGAAAAGACTAAATTCCACTCTGCAAAAGCTGAAACGTGATGGTCTTTTTGAAAGGTATGATGATGTTTTCGCTGACTGGCAGGCTGAGGGTATAATTGAGTTAGTTGGAAAGTTAAATGATGTTGATAACAGTCTAGGACATTTTTTACCTCACCGCCCTGTGGTAAAGGAAGAAAGTACTACCAAGGTACGTCCAGTGTTTGATGCATCTGCACATTCAAAGAATAAACTTTCACTTAACCACTGTTTAGAGAAAGGTCCAAATCTGATTCAGTTAATTCCTTCAATGTTTGTAAGGTTTAGAGAAAACAAAATAGGAGTGATTTCTGATATTAAAAGGGCATTTCAACAGATAAGTGTGCATGAAAGGGACTGTGATTTCCTCAAATTTTTATGGGTTGATAAAGAAGGTCAGACAGTAGTTTTTCGTCATAAACGTGTGGTATTTGGTGTTAACAGTAGTCCATTTTTGTTAGGGATGACGCTAGAGTACCACTTAGCAAGATAATTGGAAAAGGGCTCTACATCAGAATCATTGTATGCTTTAGATGTTGTTAAAAGGTTAAGTCAAAGCTTCTATGTGGACAACTGTGTTACAAGTTTACCTGATGAAGAGATGGTATCAAGGTTCATTACAGAGTCTGTAGCAATTATGGCAGAGGGACAGTTCGAACTAAGAGGGTGGGAGCGTACAAGAAATGATGAAGTTAGTGGAACTGAAGAGATATGTCCTGTTCTTGGTATGAACTGGCATCATGTACGAGATGTTTTGATAGTTAATTTGAAATTCTTAAGAGAGGACACTGACTTGGAAAATATGGTAGTGACTAAACATAGAATCCTTTCTATAGCACAGAAAGTGTTTGCTCCTATTGGATATTTATGTCCAGCTCTATTAGTACCCAAACTCATGTTACAAAAGTTGTGGGAGAAGAGCTTGGCATGGGATGAACCACTTGATGAAGTCATCTCTGAAGAGTTTAAAATTTGGTTGAAAGATTTACCTTATCTTGAGAAGATTGAATTGCCTCGATGGGTACAAATGAATGGTGAGGTATCACAAAATTTAAGTATCCATGTTTTTTGTGATGCAAGCAAACTGGCCTATGCTTGTGCTATCTTTTTGAGAGTGAGTTATTCTGGTAAAGTATTTGTATCCCTATTGGCCTCCAGAGCTAGATTGGCTCCAATTAAGAAATCTACCTCGAAAATGACTATTCGTCGTCTTGAGCTGCTAGCTGCAACTATAGGTGCCCGTTTGTATGTTGAAGTTGCAGAGAACTTGCCAGGAAATATAGAATCCTTTTTTTGGAGTGACCCAAGCACTGTTATTTCCTGGATAAAACGCCAAGAAGAATGGGGAGTTTTTGTATGGAACAGAGTTAAAGAAATTCGTAGCTTAACTTCAATGGAAAACTGGCGTCACCTACCAGGAGTGGTCAATCCTGCAGACTTGCCATCACGAGGGTGCACGTCTAGACATTTGTTTCAGTCGAGATGGTGGGAGGGGCCAAAGTGGTTATATGAAAGCCGTGATAAGTGGCCTTCTAGTGCGGCTACTTGTGATGAAGAAGAAGTTAATGCAGAGCGTAGAAAGACTTTGGTGATATCTCTTGTTAATGTTTATAATTCGTGTGACTGGCATTTTAGCTACTTTTCCCAATATACTAAGATGGTACGAATGGTGGCTTGGATTCAACGTTTTGTAAAAAATTGTCGCAAAGGTGACCAGAAGTATAAAGGTGAGTTAACCTCTGAAGAGTTTGAGGCTGCAGAGAAATTTATTTTGATAAAAGTACAGCAGGAAAGCTTCTCAGGTGTGGATGATAAAAGGATTAATCATCTTGACCCATTTTATGAAGAAGGGGATTTAATTAGATTGAGATCTAGAGTTTGTAACAGAGAAGATACACAGTATTACCGTTTTCCAGTCGTACTGCCATCTAAACATGAGATAACCATCAAGTTAATTAGGTATTATCACTTGAAGTCTTGTCATGTTGGGACCCAAGGTACTTTAAGTTTGCTCAGAGAAAAGTTTTGGGTTCTCCCAGGAAGGCGCAGTGTAAGATCCGTTATCTCCAAGTGTGTATTGTGCCGGAGGTACACTGGAAAAAACCTAACAGTTCATACTCCTCCTTTACCGGCTAACAGAGTGCGTGACGCTGTAGCTTTTGAAGTGACCGGTATTGACTTTGCGGGACCGCTGTTCCTTAAGACCGGTGAAAAAGTTTGGATTTGTATGTTCACGTGTGCGATCTTCAGGGCGGTTCATCTGGAACTCTGTTGTTCGTTATCAACTTCTAATTTTCTTCAGGCCTTACGTCGGTTCGTGTCTCGTCGTGGTAGGCCGAAAACGATTTATAGTGATAACGGTACGGGTTTTGTGGGTGCTGAAAATGTCTTATCATGTTTGGACTGGGACAATATTACTCGTGAGATGTCTGTGCAACGTATTCGTTGGCATTTTAATCCACCTACCGCAGCTTGGTGGGGAGGATTCTGGGAGCGCCTCATTGGTGTTATGAAACAGTTGTTGAGAAAAACACTAGGTCGTGCTAGTTTGGACTATGAGACTTTGCTAACGTTGTTATGTGAGTGACACCAGCGATGTTTTTGCGGGATCAGGTGGACTGGGGGCTACCAGATTGTGATGCTATAGACAATGCTTCATTGTGTCGGAAAGTGCGTCGGGTTCAGACTTTGCGAGAGGAACTTCGTAAGCGATTCCGTTTGGAATATCTTGGACAGTTAAAACTAGTTTACGCGAATAAAACTCAGCGCCAGATCGCACTTAATGAAATTGTGCTTGTCGGCAACGATGGCAGTAAACGTTTAGATTGGCCTATGGGACGAGTTGTTGAACTTTTTCCTTGTAAAGATAGAAGTGTTCGACTGTGCAAAGTTAAGACAGCTAGGGAATATTTATTGAGACCTGTCCAGCGTCTTTACCCACTAGAGTGTTGTACTGTTCCTGAGTTCGAGCTTCGGAATGATGTGAAGACGTCAATGAAGGATAATGGTGAATTAAATGGTACCCCACATGTTCCTGAGTTGGCTGCGAGAGACTTCAGTTCCGAAGACGAATATTATGAGGGTGCGGGAGTGTTTAAAGTCAGTATTCCGACAAATAGTGCAAAGGTTTCTGAAGTGAAAATCACACGTACGGGACGGGCTTCTAAATTGCCTAAACGTTATTTAGAGTAGTGATTGTCAAAAACTGTACCTTTTGCCATTTTTAATTTTTTGTATAATGGTTTTGTAGCATTTGTCTTTTAGATTTTGTGAGCAATATTTTATTTTATCAGAATATTCCTCAGGTGGGAGTATGTCAGATATTACCTTTACCTGAAACAATTTGGTGGATGAAAGCTTAGTGGTATTGGGCCACGAAAAAGAAGAAAAATAATAGACTATGAAGTATGCTATGAATGTTAAGTTGTTGTTGTTATTGCAAGTATGTCAATAAATATAATTTTAAATAACTGTAACTAATTCTGTATGTATACAAATAAAAACCAAATCCAACATACGCAAACCTCTTAAAACGGGTAGTTTTTTGGTGGTGCGACATTGTGGCGACCGTGACAGAACTTTTTGAGTTGGATTTCGGTGTGACTTTTGTAGTTGTGGGCCAGTGAGTTTTTACCACGTTCTTTGGTTTGTGATTTGTATTGAGAACGTTTCGGTGGTTTTGAACCAAACGCACTATGGCAGCAGAATTGGAAAATAGAAAGAAAACCAGAAGAGTATTAAGGGCTATTTTTACGCGTACGGCCAACGAGTTAGAAGGTCTTATGAAAGCAGAACCATTGGACTACGAGTCAATAGAAGTGTCCTGGGAACTGTTAAAATGTAAGTTTGAGGAGTTACAGTCAGTTGATTCCCAAATTACTGAATTATCATTTGAAAGCTCTACTGAGACGGAGCTAGAAGCAGAGATAGAGAGTTGTGATGTGTATTTGAGAAAGTTTTCCAAGTGTAGAACCAGATATAACAAGCTGATGGAAGAAACGAAGACTGAAGCATCCAGCAGGCATAGTGCAGTGTCCCAGAATACAGATGAGCCACAACTAACAGGTATGAGAAAATTTAGATTACCTACTATTGAATTTAAAAAATATGATGGCAGTATCAAAGGTTGGTTGGCATTCTGGGCACAATTCAAAAAGATTCACGGGGATGATTCTATTGATTGTCATGATAAGATAGAATATTTAATTCAAGCCACAGTACCAGGTAGTAGAGCACGTCAACTAGTAGAAAGCTATCCAGCTATGGCTGACAATTATAGTAAAATTATGGAAAGCATGCAAAGCAGGTTTGGCAGAGAAGACTTACAAATAGAAGTATACATTAGAGAGTTACTAAAACTCATTTTGAGTAAGTCTGTGTCTAAACAAAAGATTGATATATCTAAACTGTATGACAGCATTGAAACTAAACTGCGAGCACTGGAGACATTAGGTATCACATCTGACAAGTGTTCAGCAATGCTCTTTTCATTAATTGAATCTTGTTTACATCAGGAATTGTTTAGGGTGTGGCAACGCTCCACAAATATTGATTTTAGAGATGGGACATTGGAAAACAGGTTGAAACTGTTAATGACTTTTCTCAGAAATGAAGTAGAGAATGAACAAAGGATTGCTTTAGCTGCTGAAGGTTTTGGACTGTCTGAAGAAGTGGCTTCATCCTCTAAAGCTAGTGTCAAGAGGTCATCAAGTTTTCCAACTGCTGCTAATTTGATTAATTGTGAAATATCAGCTTGTGTCTTTTGTTCAGGTACACATGGTAGTGAAGATTGCTTTAAGGCACAAAAAATGACGTTTGTTCAAAAAAAGGATGTTCTTATTGGGAAGAAGGCTTGTTTTAGATGTCTAAAAGTGGGACATCAGACCAAAAGATGTAAAACAAGGCTAAGATCAAGGCTAAGATGCAGAGTATCCAACAAAGGAAAAAGATCTGCTAGTGCCTTAAAATAAATAATTAATTATAGAAAAATTCCAGTGACAAGTCAAACATGATAAAATCTATAATTGCCTATGTCAGATATTACCTTTACCTGAAACAATTTGGTGGATGAAAGGCTTAGTGGTATTGGGCCACGAAAAAGAAGAAAAATAATAGACTATGAAGTATGCTATGAATGTTAAGTTGTTGTTGTTATTGCAAGTATGTCAATAAATATAATTTTAAATAACTGTAACTAATTCTGTATGTATACAAATAAAAACCAAATCCAACATACGCAAACCTCTTAAAACGGGTAGTTTTTTGGTGGTGCGACAACCCTTTTTATAGTCTATTAACTTCAATGAAGCTAATTTAGCTTCATCAATAGCTCTCTGCCTCTCCTTCTCAGTTGCTTCTCTTAAGGCTTTTGCCCTCAGCATATCTTCTTCTAAAATCTTCATTTTCATCCTATGAATCTCGTCTTGCTGCCTGATGGTATAATCAGGCAGCAAGATGTTGACCTCAAGCTAGCAGTTATAATTTGTTGTTTTGAACTCCCAAGCCATATTTTTCTCCATTGCTGAAGCACTGTTTGTTCTCTACCAAACCGTTTTTTGTTACCAGCTGGATTAGGAGAACTTTTTCCTTTGTTGAGTAAGGTGCATATTTACTGCTATTTCCACTCATCTAAAATTTATATAACCAATTTATTTAGCGTACGGCTTACACATGCAATATAATTATAATGATTGTAACGTATTACACACATATAAATATATCCAAAAACAAATATACATCTAAGCATATATTTTAAACATCTAAAATTATGCCTCAGACACAAAATGGAAATTAATTCTGTAGAATAAATATTTTTTATAATATATTACATACCTTAAAATAGTTAATATCCAATATTAATTTCAAACACAAAATATTAATATCAAATACAAAATTTCAGTAAGTAGCCTAAACTAAATTTGGCGCTAAAAGTGTTGTCACAATTATGAGAAAATTGACAGAATCTTCTTTTTTTGATGTTTATTCGTAATTTACTTTTACCGTACTAATTTTTCTTGCTTGAGATCAACCTTGTACGAGAATACCCGAAGTATCGTTTATAGAACACAACAAATACTTGAGCATGACTTTGACGTAAGTTCGACTTAGCGAAGCACGTGCTCGAGCACGATCTTGAGTACCGACTGTAAATACGGGGCTAAACCTCTATCAAACGATACTGTTGCCCATCGAATTGGTGATAGAGCTGAAGATGTACATGATCAGCTACTTGGGAAATTGCGCGACAAGCTGTTTTATATTATATAATTATATATATTATATACATATGTTTATATGATTATATAAACGAAGCAAAAATATAATGGAGAAATTGCGTCGGAATATGCACCGATAGTGCTCGTGCAATGTACGGAAAATTTCGAAGTCTACAGGCGCTTATGAAACAAAAGTCTTCAATGTATATATGAACACACTGTATAATCCACAGAGAAGATCTGGCTTCCAAAGAAATGTCTCCTGGCCTGAATATTGTCCGTATAATGAATGGCCTGAATATGAACCGTAGTTTTTAATATAAAAATGAGACCTTCGAAAACTAGAATTTTTTCTGCACTTTGTAAAGACATGGGTGCAGTTCGTTCAATATTAATATTTTATTGTAAGGTAATATGGTTATTACGTAGGAAATTTTTATGTGTTTTTTATGGTTATACATGTTTGGCGATGGTTTATTTTTAATAAAATTAAACTACTTGGTTGACATATTTGATAAACTAAATACTTTAAAGCTTCAGCTTCAAAACAACAATAAACATATATTGGATACGAATGATAAAGTTGGTGCTTTCTGTAGAAAATTGGAATTATGGAGCAGAAACTTAAAGTAAAAATATCTAGAAAAGTTTGCAAATGTGGAAGAATATATTAAAACAAGGTTGAAGAACAACACGTGAAAGTTGTTTTTGTAACCATTAAAAGTCATTTGGTTCTGCTGACAAAAAAAAAATATTGTTTTGCCGACGAACGACTGATACGTAGTTACCAGTGGGTTAGAAATGCATTTTAAATTACACCCGAAGGGCTCTCTACTGTCGAAAAAGATACCTTTATAGATTTCACGGCAAATGCCGAAATCTACAGGCAAATTAATAATAAATCCCACTTTTAATTTTGGTCAGGGGTAAATGATGAGTTTTCTGCGTTGAACAGGGCGTTCCGTATACTGATACCGTTTTCAACATCTTCCCTTTGCGAAACAGGATTTTCCGCGATGGCTGCATTGAAGACCAAATTAATATAGATCGCATCTAAATATAGAAAAATAACTGAGAGCGCCTATTTCCAATATTACACTATGTTTTGATAATCTTTTCTCAGCAAAACAGGCCCAAGGAAGTCACTAATACACATTTATTGATAATTTAGTATCCAGTGCTCTTTATGATTGTATTTTTCTTGTTTTGTCAGAATGTTGTTTTGCTTTGATTCTAGTAATTACTAGTAATTAATCAAGGCTGCCAAGTGTTTTTTTTATATTCAGACGCCCACCCCACTAGTAAAAGAGCGCCCCTTCTTTGTTGCTGTGGGTTGGTTGGTTTATATCCTTTAATGATTAGTACATTCAGGGAAGGAAGTGAGTTATTGTTTTAAATAATTAATGGATTCGACCGTTACTTGATGAAAATTAATTTTATGTAAAAATAAAACACTGAAAACTTTTTTTCAAAACTGTCACATAATTTATTATAAGCTCTTATCACTACAGCTCTTTCGGCTGATTGCCTTTCTCAAGTAATCTATTTTTGGCATGCGTTTACACATTATAGTCTTTAATGAAATAGGTTGAGGAGGGGAGAACTGTTTTACTCAAGTTGGTCATTCAGAATTATACCTGTTTTTTAATTTGTTGATTTCCATAGATTCCAACTAAGATAGCTTAATGCCTTTATTTTGAATGTAAAGAATTTTAAATTCGTCTAAAAACTCTAGATTAATTTCATTTGACGTAAAAAATCATTTTCCTAGTATTCCGCCTACAGAAACTTTTATTCTAGTAAAAAACTTTTTAGATCAAAACAGTACAAATCCAATTATTACATCTGAAATTTTACATCTTCTTAAAGTTTGCATTAACCAGGACTACTTTGAATTTAATAATCAAATATATACAAATAACAGTGCAGGACTTATAATGGGCAGTCTTCTAAGCCCATTGCTATCAGATATTTTTATAGATCATCTAGAGACAAAGATTTCAAAACATCCCATATTCAAACAGTTTTTATATTGGTGAAGCTCCATATTCCATAAACCTACCCATACTGACACGACTATACACAATTCATCATACCATGCCACACAACATAAACTAGGAGCCTATCATGGTGTTTTACACAGATTATCAGAAATTCTTCTGTCAAATTACAACTTTGAGACATAATTAAATTTCATTAAGCAAGTAGCAGTAAACAATGGATACAGCGAACAAACATTTAATAAAATATTAAATCAAAAACTATACATAAAAGCCCTAAAATTAGTATTTCCACCATCAGAGAAAAAACGCAGTACCTTCTGCTTGATTAAATATACAGCCAAAATGGGTGACCGCCTAAAAACTTACATCGGTCAAACTGGTAAAAATTTTAATAAACGAACAGCAGGACATCAAAGGGCTTTCAATAATAGAAAAACAGATTCTACATAGGCACTTCACCTTCTAGATCATAATCATTCTTTTAATGACGAATTTAAAATTCTTCACATTTAAAATAAAGGCCTTAAGCTATCTTTGTTAGAATCTATGAAAATTAACAAATTAAACAATACAGATATAATTCTGATTGACTCACTTGAGGCAAACAGTTCTCCCCTCCTCAACCTAGTTTATTAAAGACTATAAAGTGTAAATGCATGCCAAAAATAGATCACTTGAGAAAATCAATCAGCCGAAACAGCTGTAGTAAGAAGAATTTAAAATAAGTTTTGTGTTTAAAATAAATTTTGTGGAAGTTATAAAAATAAAGTTTTCAGTGTTTTATTCTTACAATTATTGTTTTCTTTTTTCATAGTGAATTTGACTGCTTTTTCTTTATTTTTGATGTCCATCAGGAATTTATTTAATGCTTCTGGTCCATGAGGCTAAATGGAATACATATTATTTACACACAATATATCCACTATACTGTGAGTTGTACATATTATTATTTGTGTTAAATTTTTGGTTCGAAATCCTTCATGAATATATCTGCTAATAATGGAGATAAGAATGAGCCCATTGGGAATTCGTTTTGCTCGCAGAAATCATTATTAAGTTGAAAATAAGTATCATCTGTAAAAAGTGTTAGTGGCTCTACGATAGCTGGTACATTCAGTCTCGTTTCTAAATACATAAGGTAATTATGTAACTTTGTGTAATGTAAAACATGTAATTATCATTACAATCAATTGTGGCCTATTACTATCAAAACATAAGATTTAAATAAATTTGCGTCGTAATTCCCTTCATTTACTCAACATTGAAAAAGAACTGAACTTGAACCCAAACTTTATTAAAGTATCTCAATAATTATATATCTGACAATTTAAAACTTCACAGAAGCCGATTACCTAGTCATAGGTATTCTGATATTAAGATACTTGCTTCTGTACTTAGAATATGTGAGTAGCTGTTTTAAAATATAGAAAAAATGGAAACATTGCGGTTCATTGCATACAAACAGTATAATAGCAATCTAATGCAATAATATCAAAAAATGAGGACTTTGCCAAAAAGTAAAAGAAATTAAATATCCGAAATTACGGTTTTATTAATTACTATTTTATAATATGGAAAGGAATCCTAGAAGTAGTTTTGTACATTAAAATAATTTGCAAATAATGGTTATAACATGTTTTATTGATTTTATTTTATTTAATTACTTCTATACCTCTAATTAACTTGTATATTTGTGAATCATTTTTATTTATTATTTTTCCCTTGTAGAACAAAAACTAGCGCTAAATACAAACCTTTTCAAAAATCTATTTTTACTTTTTTGTAACACGGAACAGCTTTAAACAGATTGATTGTAGTATTGACTGAAGTTTTGCCTTCCTGAGACATCAACGTCAAAAATTATTTACCAAAAACCTTGCTTGATGACATGTGTTTCAGTTTACATTTCAACCAATTTCATTTCATCACCTTGCTGACTTTGTATAAAAACTGTAAAGTGAGTAGATATCTTACTATAAGATTATAATTATATAGTGTGGGAAGCACCAATGACGTATAATATATAGACTCGGTGAACGCTTTAAAAAGTGTCCAAAACATGAATACCTTTGTTATTGTTTATTGTTTTGATACGAAGGTGCACGAAGTTCATGATTTCTTACGAAGCATCACGAAGTTGATCTAGTGTTTGAAAACATCATGGACGTATGAAAATATTTTCTCCATTTTGTGTGACAAGTAAATTTTATTTTAAATTGTTGAGAGTTATTTACTTACTATTTTAGTAAAATGCCATACTATTTTATCAAAAAATTAGTTCTCTTATAGACGGGAACAAAAAGAAATCATAAATATTTAATTTTAATTAAAAAATAATTATTGTCATTAACATATAAATGAGCACGCCGCTGTTGTGATAAACATACCTTCAACCTTGAGCCGAGATCTTTCGGACACTCGATTCTATAGCGAGAATAGGGGACTGCGTAGTCTATATATTATACGTCATTGGGAAGCACTAATGAAATAAAATTGTTTGTGTCTTTAATTAACCCTCCGTTCATCGGGTGTGGTCTGTGAGTCTACGACAAAATAAAAATTTGGGATAATTTTCTCATTTTATTTTTTTTTTTTTTTAATTTCTACCCTTTCAGTACCTTCCTAGAAACTAAATATCATTCGTTTTTTATATACAAAAATGTTTTTGAAACTTCTAAATAGCTGCCGCATGGCCGTTTGTCCTGACAGACCCCACCCGATCAAATGTGTAACAATATTTGCACTGAGTTGTATTTTTCTTGCAATCTTGTTTCACTTGGTAATTCTGTGCATTTTTTTCAACTGGATTATTCGTTTGTTCCGAAAAAATACATGCATTTAGCAACGATATGACTGCTGTATCATATATACCGAGAAAGAAAAAAATGTGATTGCTGTTACCACTGTGCACAGAGATGATCGAATTGATGAAGATACTGGTGATCAGAAAAAAACAAAAATAATTATTATTTATAATTCCACAATGAGTGGAATAGATGTTGTAGACAAAATGATCACATCATATAATGTTTCCAGAAATAAGAAACGTTGGCCAATGGTAATAGTTTATAATCTCCTTAATCTCGCAGCAATTAATGCATTGGTAATTTACAAAGGCAACAACCCAGATGGGGAATTTTTAGGTATGGAATTGGTACAGGAGAGTATACGACGGAGAACAGTTGACAAGCATTTGACGAAATCTGTGCGTGCTTCGGCCTTGAGACTCTCAGGCATTGAGGTCGACATTGTACCAGAGCCCCAGCCAGATAAGAGAGGAAATTGTTAATATTGCAAAAGACGCAAAACTCGCTTTTTTTGCAAAATTTGCAAATCCTGGCTATGTATGGACCACATAATGGCATGTTGGCAAATATTGCTTAGAAAATTTGACCACCAAAGTTTGACTATTGTAGTTTGTGTCCACAATTTAATGTTTTAGTTTATGTATGTTTTTGTAGTACTTTGTTTGTTTCTTATTAAAGTTTTTAATGCTTTTGTTTGTTTTTTTCATTATTTAGCCGCTGTTCATAAATTTTAAAAAATATGCGTTGAAATTGTAAACATTTTTAAAATTTACCTAATACAACTTAAAAAAAATTTGAAATTGTTTCTGTAATAAACATTATATAGTAAATGATTTGTTTAAAACACGTTATTGCGAAATTAGCAAAAAAATTTATGCTGTTGCTTGGGAGGCGGTATTTCATTTTGGTCCTCACAGACCACACCCGACCGAAAGTGTTTCAGAATGGTCACCCGATGAACGGAGGGTTAAAAATAATAGAATGAACCTGGGAACAAATCAAAAAGACAATTATTAGATTATAATATATTTCGTGAAAATGGCGCCATCTCTAGATCGTTGGAATAGGTATATGTGCCGTCAGAAAGTGCATAAAAACAAATAAACAAACATTCTACAAAACCGTATCAGAACTTATTGAAAATATAAATGGCCAAAATTGTAATGTTGGGAGATTTTAATGCTTGGACAGGAAAAAAACAAATAGGTTTGTCGTAGGTAAATACGAAGATGTAAAAATAAATAAAAATGGAGAACAATTATTCGAATTCTGCGAACGGCACTCTTTGAATATCCCGGTTTTCACCAACATAAAAATATACATAAGTATACCTGTATCTAACCAACGAGAAACACTAACTCAATTATAAATTATGTTATCACAAAACAAGACAGACACATGCAAGTAGAAGAGTGTTAGGAGGATCGAAGTGTGGAACTGACCACTATATAGTAAGATCAAAATCTTACCTACCCATCGACCGCGACCTCTACACCTAACTGACAAACAACCAGTACAATCAAAAGCACTGGAAACAAATCTACCTAAATACAATATTAATGCACTGCAAAACGAATTAAATCGTTTTCAAATAACTTTAGGCTTAGCCAAAAATCAAAAAACCTGATCTACTCCTCAGCCCAGAATACCTACCAAGAGATATTAAATAAAGTCAACGAAAGAGATTATAAAACACTCGGCACGATGCAAAGGAACAAGCAGATACTCTATTGTGGTGAATAAATGACAACACTAATGCAGTACACAAAAAGAAACAAGGTATATCAAAACTAACTGCAAACACGTGACCCAGATCATAGACGAACACCAACAAATGTTTCCTGCGAAAGTAAATGTGAAGAGTTCAACAAATATATAGGGTTAAAAATATCAAGAAAAGCATGAGAATCGGTAAAAACCTGAGAAAAAACAGAAAACAAGTGAGTAAAATGGATTTATTAGAAAAAAGGTCTAGGATCGAACATTACTCATAACTTCAGACTAAAACATATCCCCAATTCACGAACACCATCACAACCACATATGAAGTAAAATACGTCGAAGACGATTTAATAACGGAAAGTCGAAGATGCAATACACAATCTAAAAATCGAAAATCATGTGGACCACAGGGTATACCGAACAAATTACTAAAACTCAACCCACAAGTATTGACAGAATTACTTACGTATATTTTCATATAAAAACTCACTCTATACAAAACATGACATCACTAGAATATCACAAAAGCCCATATTAACAACATCTACAAAATATGAGATAAAGAGAATTGTTTACACTACAGCACTACAGGAAGCTAAGTGTTATAAATACACTCTCAAGTCTCTTTGAAAATTAATAAAGAAATAAAATTAAAAAACAGATGACAGATGTAGAAAAACAAAATGGATTTTGTGTAAGCAGATCGTGTATAGACAGTATGTTTTCTCTAAAGCCGGTTACTTAGAAAAGATTAGTCACAACCTTTCTAATCATTTGGTCTTTATAGATCTGAAAGACGTCGTAAAACCCTTGAAAGCGCGAATTGAACAACTAGAAAAAAAAAGATTTCTTACTTTGTCACAACAAGAAAAAAGAAAAACGACCTATGTTAACTATAATTGCAAGAGACAAAATTTGTCAGATTTAATCTGTATGAGTCTACTGCAGAAATGCAAATTTAGTCCGTGTAATTTTTTTATTAACAATTTTATTTTTTTATTTATTCGTTAAATATTTATGCTTATATCCTCATTTAAAAGTTATTTATAATTTTATTATAAACAATGTTTTTAAATTTCCTATTTTTTTTTATTATGTCATTGTCAAATAAAACTATGTCAAAACTGAAGAGATAATAATAGGTACTACAGTAATTTATTCAAATATTTTTTCACCAAAAAACACATACTCTCTAAGACAGCGTGAGAGTGTAAATGTAATTAACTTAATGTGTTAGTACTTAAGGGTTGTATCAAAACAACCAGCTGCAACTCTAAAACCGGAAGTATTAAGTCAGATTTCTCATATTTAATACCATCTTTCGGTTATAAGCTCACATCTCATTTGTAATTTTATCTGTTCTAATAACGGAGGAGTTGTGTTCATGGACAGACGGATCGAGGGACAGACAGATATGGACAATTCAAGACTTTCACATTTTAATGTTGTAAAATGGCCAAAAATAAAAAGTAACTAAAGATAACTGGACTAATGCTACAAACCAAACTAAAAAGAGTAGGAAATATTGTAAACTCTTGATAATAACATTGAAGAAGTTTGTTGAAGTCCATAATTTATGTATAATCGGTAAGTTTTGAGTTATATATAATCTTTTTCTCTCATATCTGTTATTTTTTCATGCTTTAACATTGGTCCACTATTTTCATACCTCTATTAGGTATATAATCGTAAATATTTATAGTATATTCTATGTAAACATGGTAGACTCTTTGAAAAATAATATCTGTAAGTACATTTTAATAGAAAGAAATGTTATTGTGATTGATTTAACTTTGACATCCTTATCTGCTGCTTAAATATTTGTAAAAATTTACATTTATAATGAGCTGTCAATTTCAACTAAATAACAATGGTTCCTTCAGCTTCGCTACTGAACTTCTGCTTTTTCGCTTTTTTTCATTATACTCTTTATTTTTGCAAACTAATTCTTACCAAACTTTTTCACAATTACACTAATAATGTTCATTCTCGCTTTTAATTAGACAAATCACTTAAAGTTGTGAGTAAAATTAGGTATGTAAAACCTTCGCGTGAATGCAGTAATGATGTCTTCGGTCCTATTGTAACCGATTGGTAAACAATTACAGCTATTGACTATAACTTATCTTTATCTTAGTACAAATTATCTAAAATTTTTTTTTGTTTATTTCAAATTACATGTCTCGGCTGCTGCGGTCATTGAAACGAGGAACTGTATTACAGAATAACAATAAATTAAGTTACATTGATTCAATAATTTTCAATACAGATGATATCTAAAGAAAATAAAAAACTAGCGGATAATTACAAAATTGAAATACAGATAGATGATACAATTACAACAGCTGATATAATTTACAGTTTTTAAGGAACTCTATCATATTAGATATATTGATTTTAGATTTTAGAATATCACATAAACTTCCGTGGATACTATGTTTGATTTTTACTGCTGCGTACTGGTTACATTCCACAAGTATATGGTGTACACTTAGACGGGAGTTGCAATATTGGCAGTTTGGAGATTCTTCGGGAACCATCAGATATCCGTGGGTTAGACGGGTGTGCCCAATTCTGAGTCTTCTAATGATGGTCTTTGATTTTCTTTCCATTGTAACAATTCTAGGTCCTAAAATGTTTGGTTGGATGGACTTTAGTTGGGTAGTGGAACTGTTCCATTGATTTTGCCACATGGACGTAGATAACTTTTTAATTTCAATTATTATGTCTTGAAACATTTGGACTTTTTCATCTGTAAGGTCAGAGCAACGCGCTTCATTTGCATGGTCAACATTCTCATTTCCTTTAATACCAACATGTGAAGGATTCCATATCATCGAAACCGACGTGTTTGATTTAGCAAGTGCTGTACATCTTTCGAAGCGGGAGTCACCGTTAACGGAAAATTAATTAATAATTTAAGATATGCAGACGACACTGTGATCATAGCAACGAGTATAGATGATCTACAACATCTTATCGAAAGCTTGAGTATAAATAGTGCTGAGATGGGAATTACTATAAACGCTAAAAAAACGAAGTACATGCTGATTACAAAAAGGCCACAAAATATACATCACCTATTGACAATGAATGGTAACGTAAAACAAGTAGAAAAATATCAGTATTTGGGAACTTTGATCAGTGAAACCAATGATCATACTGTAGAAATAAACAGACGAATAGAGATTGCCAGATCAGCATTTATACGAATGAAGCCACTCCTAACGTACAAAAATCTAAATTTGGAGATCAGACTACGTACCATTCGCTGTTATATATTTTCAATATTATTATATGGAGCTGAGACTTGGACATTGATAAAATGTAATTTAAAAAGAATCGAGGCCTTCGAACTCTGGTTATACCGGAGAGTATTGAAAATATCATGGACTGATAGAATTACAAATAAAGAAGTACTGGAGAGGGTTGGTAAAGAAACAGAACTAATCACCACTATACAAACCAGAAAACTGGAATACCTAGGCCACGTGATGAGGGGACCAAAATATGAAATTTTGAGACTGATAATACAGCGAAAGATTCAAGGAAGAAGATCTGTTGGCCGAAGGCAGAACTCATGGTTAAAGAATCTACGTGATTGGTACCAATTCAGATCGAGTGATTTGTTTAGAGCAGCAAGTTCTAAACTAAAAATAGCCATTATGATTGCCAACCTCCGTAGGGAGACGGCACTCTAAGAAGAAGTACATCTTTCGTGGATATCATTAACTAAAAAATTTGATGTGTAGATTTTTCTAATCGAATTTATGGATGATAATGAATCTGTGTAGATTGCTAAGTTTTTGGTACTCTGCATTGGAACCTCTAGAGTTTTAAGTATAGCGTAGAGTTCTACTGTGAATATACTGGTCATCTTGGGTAGTCTATACATTGCTAAGATGTTATTTGTGAAAGTAACAGCACATTCGACACTTTCTTCGTCTTTAGATGCATCTGTGAATATTATGTTAACAAAATTTTCCCCCTTAATTATGTCGTTAAAAGTTTGTTTCATAAGTATCGTGGAGGTTTCCATTTTCTTATATCTGCACAAATTTACGTTAGAGTCAGGTAATATTTTTAGCCAAGGTGGAGTATTAGGCTGAATAATGGGGGTGGTGAGATTTAGGTCAATATTTTCTAAGAGTAGCAATAGAAACTGTAATGATGAATTGGCAGTAGCTCTACTGTGTGCTCCTGTTAATTAAAAATTTTTAATTTAAGTTGAAAAGATATATTATTTGGGTTTGCAGAAACCTTAGCAAAATAGGAGTTGTCTTCTAATATTTAGAGGGGGTTCACACGATTCGACATATACGCTTTCTGTAGGGCTAGATCTGAAGGCTCCAAACATATTCAATGAAGTGTTTTGAATTGTATCTAGTGATTTTAAATAAGTTTTAGGGGCCGAAATATATAATATAGATCCGTAGTCTAACTTAGATCTTATTTGGGCACTGTATAAACTTAATAGGACTTCTTCATCGGCTCCCCATTGTTGATTGGCTAGTGATTTTAGGAGATTTATATTTTTTAAAGCACTGGCTTTAGTTTTTTGTATATGTGACAATTCCATTTCCACAATATGACAATTTCATTTCATCACCTTGCTGACTTTGTATAAAAACTGTAAAGTGAGTAGATATCTTACTATAAGATTATAATTATATAGTGTGGGAAGCACTAATGAAATAAAATTGTTTGTGTCTTTATTTAACCCTCCGTTCATCGGGTGTGGTCTGTGAGTCTACGACAAAATAAAAATTTGGGATAATTTTCTCATTTTATTTTTTTTTTTTTTTTAATTTCTACCTTTTCAGTACCTTCCTAGAAACTAAATATCATTCGTTTTTTGTATACAAAAATGTTTTTGAAACTTCTAAATAGCTGCCGCATGGCCGTTTGTCCTGACAGACCCCACCCGATCAAATGTGTAACAATATTTGCACTGAGTTGTATTTTTCTTGCAATCTTGTTTCACTTGGTAATTCTGTGCATTTTTTTCAACTGGATTATTCGTTTGTTCCGAGAAAATACATGCATTTAGCAACGATATGACTGCTGTATCATATATACCGAGAAAGAAAAAAATGTGATTGCTGTTACCACTGTGCACAGAGATGATCGAATTGATGAAGATACTGGTGATCAGAAAAAAACAGAAATAATTATTATTTATAATTCCACAATGAGTGGAATATATGTTGTAGACAAAATGATCACATCATATAATGTTTCCAGAAATAAGAAACGTTGGCCAATGGTAATAGTTTATAATCTCCTTAATCTCGCAGCATTTAATGCATTGGGAATTTACAAAGGCAACAACCCAGATGGGGAATTTTTAGGTATGGAATTGGTACAGGAAAGTATACGACGGAGAGCAGTTGACAAGCATTTGACGAAATCTGTGCGTGCTTCGGCCTTGAGACTCTCAGGCATTGAGGTCGACATTGTACCAGAGCCCCAGCCAGATAAGAGAGGAAATTGTTAATATTGCAAAAGACGCAAAACTCGCTTTTTTTGCAAAATTTGCAAATCCTGGCTATGTATGGACCACATAATGGCATGTTGGCAAATATTGCTTAGAAAATTTGACCACCAAAGTTTGACTATTGTAGTTTGTGTCCACAATTTAATGTTTTAGTTTATGTATGTTTTTGTAGTACTTTGTTTGTTTCTTATTAAAGTTTTTAATGCTTTTGTTTGTTTTTTTCATTATTTAGCCGCTGTTCATAAATTTTAAAAAATATGCGTTGAAATTGTAAACATTTTTAAAATTTACCTAATACAACTTAAAAAAAATTTGAAATTGTTTCTGTAATAAACATTATATAGTAAATGATTTGTTTAAAACACGTTAATGCGAAATTAGCAAAAAAATGTATGCTGTTGCTTGGGAGGCGGTATTTCATTTTGGTCCTCACAGACCACACCCGACCGAAAGTGTTTCAGAATGGTCACCCGATGAACGGAGGGTTAAAAATAATAGAATAAACCTGGGAACAAATCAAAAAGACAATTATTAGATTATAGTATATTTCGTGAAAATGGCGCCATCTCTAGATCATTGGAATAGGTATATGTGCCGTCAGAAAGTGCATAAAAACAAATAAACAAACATTCTACAAAACCGTATCAGAACTTATTGAAAATATAAATGGCCGAAATTGTAATGTTGGGAGATTTTAATGCTTGGACAGGAAAAAAACAAATAGGTTTGTCGTAGGTAAATACGGAGATGTAAAAATAAATAAAAATGGAGAACAATTATTCGAATTCTGCGAACGGCACTCTTTGAATATCCCGGTTTTCACCAACATAAAAATATACATACCTAAGTATACCTGTATCTAACCAACGAAAAACACTAACTCAATTATAAATTATGTTATCACAAAACAAGACAGACACATGCAAGTAGAAGACATAAGAGTGTTAGGAGGATCGAAGTGTGGAACTGACCACTATATAGTAAGATCAAAATCTTACCTACCCATCGACCGCGACCTCTACACCTAACTGACAAACAACCAGTACAATCAAAAGCACTGGAAACAAATCTACCTAAATACAATATTAATGCACTGCAAAACGAATTAAATCGTTTTCAAATAACTTTAGGCTTAGCCAAAAATCAAAAAACCTGATCTACTCCTCAGCCCAGAATACCTACCAAGAGATATTAAATAAAGTCAACGAAAGAGATTATAAAACACTCGGCACGATGCAAAGGAACAAGCAGATACTCTATTGTGGTGAATAAATGACAACACTAATGCAGTACACAAAAAGAAACAAGGTATATCAAAACTAACTGCAAACACGTGACCCAGATCATAGACGAACACCAACAAATGTTTTCTGCGAAAGTAAATGTGAAGAGTTCAACAAATATATAGGGTTAAAAATATCAAGAAAAGCATGAGAATCGGTAAAAACCTGAGAAAAAACAGAAAACAAGTGAGTAAAATGGATTTATTAGAAAAAAGGTCTAGGATCGAACATTACTCATAACTTCAGACTAAAACATATCCCCAATTCACGAACACCATCACAACCACATATGAAGTAAAATACGTCGAAGACGATTTAATAACGGAAAGTCGAAGATGCAATACAAAATCTAAAAATCGAAAATCATGTGGACCACAGGGTATACCGAACAAATTACTAAAACTCAACCCACAAGTATTGACAGAATTACTTACGTATATTTTCATATAAAAACTCACTCTATACAAAACATGACATCACTAGAATATCACAAAAGCCCATATTAACAACATCTACAAAATATGAGATAAAGAGAATTGTTTACACTACAGCACTACAGGAAGCTAAGTGTTATAAATACACTCTCAAGTCTCTTTGAAAATTAATAAAGAAATAAAATTAAAAAACAGATGACAGATGTAGAAAAACAAAATGGATTTTGTGTAAGCAGATCGTGTATAGACAGTATGTTTTCTCTAAAGCCGGTTACTTAGAAAAGATTAGTCACAACCTTTCTAATCATTTGGTCTTTATAGATCTGAAAGACGTCGTAAAACCCTTGAAAGCGCGAATTGAACAACTAGAAAAAGAAAAGATTTCTTACTTTGTCACAACAAGAAAAAAGAAAAACGACCTATGTTAACTATAATTGCAAGAGACAAAATTTGTCAGATTTAATCTGTATGAGTCTACTGCAGAAATGCAAATTTAGTCCGTGTAATTTTTTTATTAACAATTTTATTTTTTTATTTATTCGTTAAATCTTTATGCTTATATATCCTCATTTAAAAGTTATTTATAATTTTATTATAAACAATGTTTTTAAATTTCCTATTTTTTTTTATTATGTCATTGTCAAATAAAACTATGTCAAAACTGAAGAGATAATAATAGGTACTACAGTAATTTATTCAAATATTTTTTCACCAAAAAACACATACTCTCTAAGACAGCGTGAGAGTGTAAATGTAATTAACTTAATGTGTTAGTACTTAAGGGTTGTATCAAAACAACCAGCTGCAACTCTAAAACCGGAAGTATTAAGTCAGATTTCTCATATTTAATACCATCTTTCGGTTATAAGCTCACATCTCATTTGTAATTTTATCTGTTCTAATAACGGAGGAGTTGTGTTCATGGACAGACGGATCGAGGGACAGACAGATATGGACAATTCAAGACTTTCACATTTTAATGTTGTAAAATGGCCAAAAATAAAAAGTAACTAAAGATAACTGGACTAATGCTACAAACCAAACTAAAAAGAGTAGGAAATATTGTACACTCTTGATAATAACATTGAAGAAGTTTGTTGAAGTCCATAATTTATGTATAATCGGTAAGTTTTGAGTTATATATAATCTTTTTCTCTCATATCTGTTATTTTTTCATGCTTTAACATTGGTCCACTATTTTCATACCTCTATTAGGTATATAATCGTAAATATTTATAGTATATTCTATGTAAACATGGTAGACTCTTTGAAAAATAATATCTGTAAGTACATTTTAATAGAAAGAAATGTTATTGTGATTGATTTAACTTTGACATCCTTATCTGCTGCTTAAATATTTGTAAAAATTTACATTTATAATGAGCTGTCAATTTCAACTAAATAACAATGGTTCCTTCAGCTTCGCTACTGAACTTCTGCTTTTTCGCTTTTTTTCATTATACTCTTTATTTTTGCAAACTAATTCTTACCAAACTTTTTCACAATTACACTAATAATGTTCATTCTCGCTTTTAATTAGACAAATCACTTAAAGTTGTGAGTAAACTTAGGTATGTAAAACCTTCGCGTGAATGCAGTAATGATGTCTTCGGTCCTATTGTAACCGATTGGTAAACAATTACAGCTATTGACTATAACTTATCTTTATCTTAGTACAAATTATCTAAAAATTTTTTTTTGTTTATTTCAAATTACATGTCTCGGCTGCTGCGGTCATTGAAACGAGGAACTGTATTACAGAATAACAATAAATTAAGTTACATTGATTCAATAATTTTCAATACAGATGATATCTAAAGAAAATAAAAAACTAGCGGATAATTACAAAATTGAAATACAGATAGATGATACAATTACAACAGCTGATATAATTTACAGTTTTTAAGGAACTCTATCATATTAGATATATTGATTTTAGATTTTAGAATATCACATAAACTTCCGTGGATACTATGTTTGATTTTTACTGCTGCGTACTGGTTACATTCCACAAGTATATGGTGTACACTTAGACGGGAGTTGCAATATTGGCAGTTTGGAGATTCTTCGGGAACCATCAGATATCCGTGGGTTAGACGGGTGTGCCCAATTCTGAGCCTTCTAATGATAGTCTTTGATTTTCTTTCCATTGTAACAATTCTAGGTCCTAAAATGTTTGGTTGGATGGACTTTAGTTGGGTAGTGCAACTGTTCCATTGATTTTGCCACATGGACGTAGATAACTTTTTAATTTCAATTATTATGTCTTAAAACATTTGGACTTTTTCATCTGTAAGGTCAGAGCAACGCGCTTCATTTGCATGGTCAACATTCTCATTTCCTTTAATACCAACATGTGAAGGATTCCATATCATCGAAACCGACGTGTTTGATTTAGCAAGTGCTGTACATCTTTCGAAGCGGGAGCCACCGTTAACGGAAAATTAATTAATAATTTAAGATATGCAGACGACACTGTGATCATAGCAACGAGTATAGATGATCTACAACATCTTATCGAAAGCTTGAGTATAAATAGTGCTGAGATGGGAATTACTATAAACGCTAAAAAAACGAAGTACATGCTGATTACAAAAAGGCCACAAAATATACATCACCTATTGACAATGAATGGTAACGTAGAACAAGTAGAAAAATATCAGTATTTGGGAACTTTGATCAGTAAAACCAATGATCATACTGTAGAAATAAACAGACGAATAGAGATTGCCAGATCAGCATTTATACGAATGAAGCCACTCCTAACGTACAAAAATCTAAATGTGGAGATCAGACTACGTACCATTCGCTGTTATATATTTTCAATATTATTATATGGAGCTGAGACTTGGACATTGATAAAATGTAATTTAAAAAGAATCGAGGCCTTCGAACTCTGGTTATACCGCAGAGTATTGAAAATATCATGGACTGATAGAATTACAAATAAAGAAGTACTGGAGAGGGTTGGTAAAGAAACAGAACTAATCACCACTATACAAACCAGAAAACTGGAATACCTAGGCCACGTGATGAGGGGACCAAAATATGAAATTTTGAGACTGATAATACAGCGAAAGATTCAAGGAAGAAGATCTGTTGGCCGAAGGCAGAACTCATGGTTAAAGAATCTACGTGATTGGTACCAATTCAGATCGATTGATTTGTTTAGAGCAGCAAGTTCTAAAATAAAAATAGCCATTATGATTGCCAACCTCCGTAGGGAGACGGCACTCTAAGAAGAAGTACATCTTTCGTGGATATCATTAACTAAAAAATTTGATGTGTAGATTTTTCTAATCGAATTTATGGATGATAATGAATCTGTGTAGATTGCTAAGTTTTTGGTACTCTGCATTGGAACCTCTAGAGTTTTAAGTATAGCGTAGAGTTCTACTGTGAATATACTGGTCATCTTGGGTAGTCTATACATTGCTAATATGTTATTTGTGGAAGTAACAGCACATTCGACACTTTCTTCGTCTTTAGATGCATCTGTGAATATTATGTTAACAAAATTTTCCCCCTTAATTATGTCGTTAAAAGTTTGTTTCATAAGTATCGTGGAGGTTTCCATTTTCTTATATCTGCACAAATTTACGTTAGAGTCAGGTAATATTTTTAGCCGAGGTGGAGTATTAGGCTGAATAATGGGGGTGGTGAGATTTAGGTCAATATTTTCTAAGAGTAGCAATAGAAACTGTAATGATGAATTGGCAGTAGCTCTACTGTGTGCTCCTGTTAATTAAAAATTTTTAATTTAAGTTGAAAAGATATATTATTTGGGTTTGCAGAAACCTTAGCAAAATAGGAGTTGTCTTCTAATATTTAGAGGGGGTTCACACGATTCGACATATACGCTTTCTGTAGGGCTAGATCTAAAGGCTCCAAACATATTCAATGAAGTGTTTTGAATTGTATCTAGTGATTTTAAATAAGTTTTAGGGGCCGGAATATATAATATAGATCCGTAGTCTAACTTAGATCTTATTTGGGCACTGTATAAACTTAATAGGACTTCTTCATCGGCTCCCCATTGTCGATTGGCTAGTGATTTTAGGAGATTTATATTTTTTAAAGCACTGGCTTTAGTTTTTTGTATATGTGTCTTCCATGTTAATTTTTTGTCGAAAATTACCGCTAAAAATTTGTGATTTTTAACTACTTGTAGTGGATGCTCTTTTAATTTTATGAGTGGAAGAGTTTGTTTATATTTTTTGCTAAAGTTAATCACTTTAGACTTTGTAGGCGAGAAGCTGAAACCAATTTTGCTAGACAAGTGAGAGATGTTATCAATAGTATTTTGCAAAAGAGTGCTAGTGGAGCTTGTTACTTTACCCGAACAGTAAATAAATAGATCATCCGAATAGATATAATATTTGACAGGGCGTTGTACTAAGGAACTGTCGTTAAGAAGCAGTAAAAATAAGGTTGTGCTGAAAACTGATCCTTGAAGTACCATTGTCATCAGGATATATGAGGGAGACATTTTACCATTTGCAGAGATTTTGAAACTTCTGTTAGTTAAAAAATTCTCAACAAAGAGATATATGTTTCCGGATAAATTAGACTCTTTAAGTTTTTCTAGAATTACCGGCCTTGATGCTGTGTCGAAAGCACTTTCTATATCAAGTAAGACACTTATAAGGTTGTTTCTATTAGAGAATGCTTCTATGATATCGGATTGAAGAGTAATAAGATTATCCATCGTGCCACGATTTGGATAAAATCCTGATTGAGCGGTATTGATAATATTATGTTTTTCAAGATACCAAAGTAAGCGTTAGTTGACAATTTTTTCCAGGAGCTTGCAAAGTATGCACATTAATAAGATGGGTCTAAATGATATAGTTGTATTGGCAGAAGTATCATTTTTCTTGAGTGGAATTGTTATAGCTTCTCGACAGAATGATGTATATTGGTTACCTAGCCATATGTTGTTGTAGAATTCTAGTAAGTTTATTAGGGTATCGTCATGTAGATGTTTTAGGGATATCGATGGAATGTCATTCGGCCCCAGCCAGAGTTAACAGCTTCAACTAATTCGTCGATTGTTAGTGGGATATTGACAGGATGATTATTGGAATTTGGATTCACATGTATTATGTACAACACTTTTATTTGTTATGTTTGTTGGTCCAGTACAGTTGTTATCATGTTTAGTTATCATATAGTATCATATTTAAATGGTATTCGGCAAGTGTGATTACAATCTGGTGGTCGTCAGTTATGACATTGTTATCTTTTATAACGGCTGGAATTTTGTATGTTGTATATCTACCTTTCATTTGTTTTATTTTAGACCATATTTGACTAGAAGGTGTGTCGGAAGTTATGCTACTGCTGTATTTGTTCCATGAGTTCTTTTTGCTCTTTAACAATTCGCTTAGATTCAGCTCTTAGTTTTCTAAAATGTATTAGGTCCACTTGGTATCTAATTTTACGATATCGGTTTAATGCTTTTTTACAATCTTTTACAGCTAGTTTACACGATTCATTCCACCGCGGAGCATATTTTTTGGAGGGATCAAAGTGGTATTTACCGATGCATTTTTCAACGAAAGATATAATACAATTAATCAACATGTTGAGGTCTTCATCAGCAGAATTCATAAAAAAATTTTTATTTGTTTGCTCCTTAACAATTAAGTTAAATAGATCCCAGTCAGCGTGAGCAATTTTCCACTTAATTTTGCCTTGTCTTTGTGAGTTATCATTGTTAGAAATTAAAATAGTAAAATAGTTACTGCCATAGAGACTTTCCAGTGTTTTCCAAGTAAGATGAGTAGATAATTCTGGATTACACATGCTTCAATCAATGGAAGAGAGAGTACCTGTTTGAATATCAAAGTATGTGCTGCTTCCATTGTTTAGAAAATTAAGGTTGGAATTGATTATAATATTTTCAATCATTTTGCCTCTACCGAAAGTATTACTGGAGCCCCACATAGTGCTATGTGCATTAAAATCTCCAACTAATATAAATGGTTCAGGAAGTTGGTTAGTTAGGTTTTTAATTTCGATTCGAGAGCTGTAAGGGTGAAATAGGGAGAAATATATACGTTGCAAATTACGATATTATTTGGACACCAAGCAGTAACGCCAACGGCTTCTAGAGTTGTTGTTAAGTGGAATTCTTGGTGGAATATATCTGTAGATATAAATATAGAGCTCCCACCACTATCTCGTGCGTGTGATGTTTGTATAAAGTGGTAGCCAACGTAATTTTTACGGTATGGATTCTGGTTTTTAGAGAAATTGGTTTCTTGCAAACAAATTAAATCGGATGAAGTATCAGCAACAAGCAGTTGGAGATTTTCTAGATGAGGGTAAAACCCATCACAATTCCACTGGATTAAATTAAGTGGGAAGAATATTAGAAGGGGGGATTTTTTAGTGCTGCTATCTTTGGGATCGATCGAAGAGGCACTCATTGTCAGTTAGTTAGCTTGATGAAATTGAGTCTGATATGTGGCTTCAGAGGATTCTAGTTGTAGTTGTTTTTTGATCTTTTTACTTAAACGGGTAAATCGTTTTTTTAAGATCTATCTGAAAGATTTGGATATATAGTATGCAGGTTTAAAAGTAGACTTTTTACATAATCGTGATCTTTTTTGCTTTCGAATAAGGATCAGAATGCGCAAAACTATTTTTAAGAAAGAAAAAAATTGTCTATGGGTATTTTAAAGTTTTGTGGATTCTCTTCGTATGCTTCTTGGATTCTTCTCTTGGTGGTTTCGGTTAACACTAATTCTGTTGTGAGTATCAGGTTTGTGCTTTTCTTTCTTAGCTTTGGGACCCTTTTTGGGGAAAGCTGATAAAGGGGGAGGCATATCTAACAATGGTTGAGCTTCTTTCTCAGGAGTTTCAGGGCTTGTTAGTTTACTAGAAGTTTCTATTTCAGAGTGTCCTCGTTTTTGAGATAATTGTGTTATGGTAATTTGGTCTGATTGTGTAGTTTAAGTGTTGGAGTCTTTATTTTCGATTTGTGGGTCTTTGGCATTATGTGTAGAGTGAGATGAAATTTTTACGGATGAGTTGGGGCTTGTTGTAAGAAGGAAGATTCTGTGTTCATTCCCTTCGAAGAAAATAAGTACTGATGTTTGTAATTCAAAATATTCGGAGGGAGAGTATACGTAAACTTGTGAATATTCGTCCCCAGGAATGCCTGCTCTTAAATAGGATATAGGAGATGCGATGTCCAAGATTTTTAATGCTATTTTCAACTATGTCATGTGGTAAGAACGGAGAAACATTAGGTATAATTATTCTTTTAGCGGAGTAAATAAGTCTGCGGATATTTAAAGAAACATCTCCTATCTGTATTATGGGATATGAATCTGGTCAACAAGATTAGTGTTAGAAAGATAGATACAAATACGATTTGTATCTATCTTGTGTTTGAGACGTATTTACTGTTTGGATATTTGGTACGCCACTGCTCATGTAGTCAAAAGCAATTGCGTTTTTTACAAAAGTTTTAATTACAAAATAGTTATTATGATTTTTAAACCTGGTGAGCCCGCAATGCAAGTGAATTTTTATGGCCCTATAACCCTACTCCCAATAATGCCAAAAGTCTTAGAAGGGCTACTGTTACATAAAATCGAGCAAGGTATTCTCGTGAATGACATTATACCACAACACCAATTCGGATTTAGACATGAACACTCAACCCCAATGCCACAGAATAGTAAATATAATTAAAGCAACTCTCGAAGAGTAAAAGTTTTTTGCTGGTTTGTTTTTTATTATGCTACAGACATTTGATAGAGTATGGCATAAAGCTCTCCTCGACAAACTAAAATTTCACCTAACAGACCAACTATCCTCCTCCTCAATATTTTCTCTTTCGTAAGGATGTAGTGGCGTCATGTGATTTGTTTGACTATTTTACTTTACTTGGTCCGACCATCGTACCGGAGATCTTCTTCTGGATCTTTTACCCGCTACGTTACGCTCAACTATCATTCGCTTCATGCCTTCTCTTCTTCTAGGTATATGTCCAAAATATCTCATTATATTTTAGTTGATAGTTGTGATGAGTCTAGCTTAGTAGATGGACAGTCCATGGTATGCGCAACATTCTACTGTAGACTCACATTTCAAATGCCATGACCAGAAGACCTACCGCAATAATACTTAAAAAACTGTCACTGGACGATACCTAAAACCGCGCTTACACGATGACAATTGGCGAGACAATTGTCATTGGACAATTGTCATCACATGGTTGCGGATTGTCAGAAGGCAGTCCAGTTGAACGAGAAGATGTTTATACGGGGCCAACTATTGCCATGAAAGTAGACTACAAATTTCTACAAATAACACAAACCACGTGTTGTTTTGACTGACACAAGAGAACTAGAGGGAACTGGCAAAAAACAAGATAGCACTACTGGCCCACACCATTCACTCGGCGCCAATTGTCGCGACAATTGAGATTTCGATTGGTGGGGAGCTCACTGAGCGCCGTTTATTGTCCTCAATCTACTCCCGGACACAACTGAATTTTAAGCCAATTGTGAGCGCAATTGGCAAGGCAATTGGCCTGAAGTATTTAGACGAAGACAATAATTTCATACCAGTAGGTTGTCTTCTGACAATTCTCTCGCCAATTATCATCGTGTAAACGCGGCTTAACTTACGTTTATATACTTACAGACTATTCACTTATTACTCTGTGTATAGAGTAGATTGTAAACATGCAATGTAATAATAAAAAAAATACAAAATAATTATTTATTTATATAATAATCACTTTCGTGAAATATGATGTTAAGGATCCTTCTTTCAGTACAAATGAAAAACATTTTACACGTGCTTCACTCAATATGAGAATTTCCCCTCAAAATTAAACTTTTATGAATACTTGCATCTGCTAAATGTTTCGTAAACATCACGTACGAAATTTAACACTAGCTATTTTGCAATGACAAATAACTTTTCATTATTCATTAGGCCGACCGATAAACGACAAAACTTGTTTGCCGGAAATACTACAAAACCGTTATTCATATTACTACACTATCAACCGTGAAATTGGGAAGGAAGTTTTGTTATAAATATTGCGGCAAATTCAATGTACTTCGTAACATCCGCAAATATACAAGATGGATAAAATACTGTAGAATTTTAAAATATAGAATAAACTAATCAGTGCAGTCATTAATAAAAAAATATTTAGCAATTCAAAAAGTCCATGATCTTGCTTTTTAATTTGTTAATTATATAAAATAAACAAAAAATGTCAAAAATAAGTCTATACTGAAAAAATTTAAAAAGGTTAAAAGTATAAAATAAAAATTAAAATATAATACAACTGTTAAAAAAAAACTAAAAGTATAGGTAAAAGTTTAAAAAGCAGATGTAGATAAAGAAAACTTTTAGCTGAAAATTTTAAAAACTAAAAAACTGACTGTAAAATTTGTAAAAGATAATAAAAATTGCCTTCTTCTTCATTTAGTCGATCAGGTATTTGTTGCCTGTTTCGGTATCAAAATGCATCTTTTCAAGGAGCGCCCTACAATTCTGCATTTTGGTTTGTAATTTAGTATTTTTTTTTCACATGGGCTACCGCCACTCTGCCAGTCACAACAGATATTATAATGTAGATCTAAAAAAAGAGAAAAACAAAACAGTAACAGGCAAAAAAATAAATGTTACCATAATAATAGTGATAAGATATGAAATATCTCTATAGTCCCTTAAAGATATTTCATTTGGACATAACTAGACTAGGTCTTGGATATGATATAAATACAAATAAGAGAAAACAAAGAGTAAATAAGGAGGCCAGTCCTGGCAACAATGTAATAAACACATGTGTTATTCAGCTCCAATAAAAGTTTCACTATTTTGTGAATAAAGACCAATTTTATTGTATCAAAATTGATAAAAGTTTTAGTGAGAGGTGATAAATCACATCACGAAAAAGTAAGAATTAAAAAAAATTCTATTATATAATTTTATTCTATAATTTAATAAATGAAATATTCGTAAACAAGGTGAATTTAACCTTTAATAGATTAGCAAAATTACCTAATTAGTCAAACCGGTAGAAACAGCAGGTTCGGATTTAAATTTTTTTAAATGAAACATTTTCTTACACCTTACACCTCTTCAACTGCCCTCACTCAACAACAACCTACCGCTTTTCCATCAAAAGAACAAGCTATTGTTTTTAATTCCTTAAATGGTGTTAAACTAGAAGAATATCTCTTAGCCATTGGAAATGTTATTAATCCGAAGAACATCTTATTCTGTTCAAGAATATTCAACAACTGAAAATGTATGTACTTATCAAGCAAAACTATCGTGTATGAATTCATGAAACAACATTGAGGAATAATTGCAGTAAATGTAGAAGAATTTCAAACTCGTCCATTAATAATACCCAGTCAACGATTACTATTATCAACTGTGTGCTCCCCTATTCCACACGAAATCCTCGAACATGAATTAAAACAACTTGGCTATATACTAAGATCATCTCTGAGCTTACGAATAGGTTCCTCTAATCCAGCATACAAACATACCTTAAGTTTCGTCGTTAAGTTTATACCTATATCTCCATCCTGCACCATCGTTTCTGATTCTGTAGTTGTGACACACGATAATACAAGTTATCGTATCTTTATGTCACATGAAAGTCAAGAACGCACTTCTTGTAATCTAAAGGGCCATTTCGCTAATAACTGCCCAAATTCTCCCAATACGACCTTACCTCAGAATATCACTACAACTCCTGAAAAACCTTCTACAATGACTATATTATCAAAACAAAAAAACGATAAACTTACCTGAAAATCTTAACAAAAATGACTCAAATAGAGAAAAACAGGAGAAAACGTCCCAAAAAGCAACGGAAACCGATATCACAAGTGCTAAACGAAACAGAGCTTTTCTACGCTTTAAAGGCAAAACCAATCAAAAGACCAAAAACTTATAATGAAGTAGAACAGTTATTAGAGCCAGCAAAAATTGTATTTAAAGAAGAAACTCTCAAATTGAGCTTTGATCAGATCGTAGACTTTTTTGAAAACTCATATGAGCACAAAGACCTTGTCAGTCTAGTGAAAACATACACCGAAGATATTCACGACTTCTTAAAAACATTGTCAAAAATGTATCCGTACTATAAGGATCGAGTCAAAAAAAAACAGAAGTACCGGAATACGAAAAAAAAAATGAAAGAACATGACGTGAATCCAGCTGCCATAAAACTGATTCTAGAAGACTCTGATAGCTCTGTAGAGTCTTTACAAGAATAAAAATATATAACAATAATAAAAATGGATTGTATACTACAGTAAAATATAAACTGGTTTTATACTCACTACAAAATGTTTAAACACATGTTGAGAAATTCTACCATCCATTATATGTATACAATAGACGATTTTTAAAGGACAGCATACTTACCATAATAATATGAAGAATTATACATGTTACTATAAAAATCGGAGCGATGCAACTATAGCTAGTGGAAGAGTCGCTATGTATATAAACCAAAATTACGAACAAAAAATTGTGGAAATCTAGAAGTAGTAGCAGCAACGGTTCTATTTCCCCAAAAATATGTATTTGCAATATATACATAACACTGTTTTTGATGGGTTGGAGTCAATAAAAGGGGCTATTTGTTGACTATTTTTTACTCGAGCTTTCAATTGTGATTACAATTTTTATCAAGAGCTTCTAAAAAATACAAAATGTCTTACAAAGTTGAACTAGAAATAAAAAATTTTTTGTTAACTCACCAAATAAAATTAGTTTTTTATATAAAACTACTGCTTACATAATAAATACAAAAAATATTAATAAAAAAATGTCTTATTCTAATAAATGTTTCTCTGAAAAATTTAGATGAAGTTTCTTAAGAAAAAAATTGAATTTATAAACAAAAATAGAATAGCTACAACCAGCCTAAAATGTCATAAATACTAACTTAAAAATTTTATTTTTGACATACTGTCAAAAATAAAATTTTGTTTAAAAAATTCTTCTTTGTTTAGTAACAAAAAAGAAGAAGATTTATTCACCATTGATAGATGCCCGAAAAAATGTAACAAATACATGGAAAATTCAAAATGTGATATTTTACTGACTGCATAAATTAAATAGAAATTATATAATTATAAATTTTGCTTAAATTTTGAATTTCTGACCTTTTGTTTAAATTATTATCACTTTTGCTAATACAAACCATTTCCAAAAAAGTTCTTTTAAATTTATTACTTTCATTACATAAAATTTTAATATTATCAAAATCCATAATATGGTCTTTGTTTATTACATGCTCTGCCAAAGCACAAGATGGTTTCTTAATTCTACAATCACTCTTGTGAGAAATAATGCGATTTGAGAGATTTCTTTCAGTCTCACCAATATACTCAGCTTCACACTGAGTACAAACAATGCTGTATACTACATTTGTTTGATCTAATTTTCAACAATCATAATCAACATATACAATTTACAGTTGAGGAAGAGGTAGATAATTCTCTACCATTCCTTGACATGAGAATTGTAAGAAATACAGACAATATGTTGAAAACTAGATGGTTCAGAAAACCCATATGTAGTAATAGATTTATAAGCTATTACTTTAATCATCCAAATAAAATGAAAATGAACCTTATAACAGGATTAAAGGAACGTGTTTTAAAACTTTCTCATCCAGACTACCTACAAGAAGATATTCATTTGTTAAAAAATATTTTAATTGAAAACTCTTATCCTCCTGATATGCTACATAGGATGCTTTTTTCTAATTTATTAAATATAAATAACTTAACACCATTTTTTGCTAAATCTCAAAACACTGTATCCAACAATCAAAACATATATTATCATTCACTACCTTTTATACCATCATTAACTCCTAAATTAATACAAACATTAAAGGTTATTGACAATATAAAAATAGCAACAAAGAACATCAAAACTATTTCATCTTTATATTCCAAAACTAAATATCCTATAGACAAATTAGATCAAACAAATGTAGTATACAGCATTGTTTGTACTCAGTGTGAAGCTGAGTATATTGGTGAGACTGAAGAAGAAGAAATTTCTCAAATCGCATTATTTCTCACAAGAGTGATTGTAGAATTAAGAAACCATCTTGTGCTTTGGCAGAACATGTTATAGACAAAGACCATATTATGGATTTTGATATTAAAATTTTATGTAATGAAAGTAATAAATTTAAAAGAACTTTTTTGGAAATGGTTTGTATTAGCAAAAGTGATAATAATTTAAACAAAAGGTCAGAAATTTAAAATTTAAGCAAAATTTATAATTATATAATTTCTATTTAATTTATGCAGTCAGTAAAATATCACATTTTGAATTTTCCATGTATTTGTTACATTTTTTTGCACACCTATCAATGGTGAATAAATCTTCTTCTTTTTTGTTACTAAACAAAGAAGAATTTTTTAAACAAAATTTTATTTTTGACAATATGTCAAAAATAAAATTTTTAAGTTAGTATTTATGACATTTTAGGCTGGTTGTAGCTATTCTATTTTTGTTTATAAATTCAATTTTTTTCTTAAGAAACTTCATCTAAATTTTTCAGAGAAACATTTATTAGAATTAGAATTTATTAGAATCTAAAGACATTTTTTTATTAATATTTTTTGTATTTATTATGTAAGCAGTAGTTTTATATAAAAAACTAATTTTATTTGGTGAGTTAACAAAAAATTTTTTATTTCTAGTTCAACTTTGTAAGACATTTTGTATTTTTTAGAAGCTCTTGATAAAAATTGTAATCACAATTGAAAGCTCGAGTAAAAAATAGTCAACAAATAGCCCCTTTTATTGACTCCAACCCATCAAAAAGAGTGTTATATATATATATATATATATATATATATATATATATATATATATATATATATATATATATATATATATATATATATATATATATATTTGTGGGACTAATCTTGAACTCCTTCTATCTATTTTCTGAAGTAGTTAAATAAATAAACTCTAAACGCTTCAAATGTATTGACTGCGTAGCACGTGTGCTTAGTTTAGCACCACACAATTTACAACTAAGGCCCGGCGCAAATTGAGCACAGCCCACGAATGGTCCAGCCTAGTCCACGTACACGTTTTTCAATACTAACGCATATTGAACACAGCCCACGTCCATGTCAAATATTTGTGTAGAATATGTTCTATCCATAAAATTAGGAAAAACACAATTTACGAGTGTGCTGATTGTCACGAAAAACCTGGACTGTGCATAGGAGATTGTTTTCGCAAATACCATTCAACGAAAAGATAGACTGTCTTCAGTATTTTTTATTTTCTAAAGACCTTTTAATTTTTGTCTAATATTCCAATAACAATTTCTAATCTGAAAATATGAATATCTTGAAAACTTTCACAAATGCTAAGGGTAAAAAATTGAAATCCTTCAACAAAAGACTATACAGGTAGGTACCCATAATTTGAATAAGCTGGTTTTGCCGATATTGCCTTTCTAATTATTAATTAGCATAACAGGCAGATATTGTAACTGGTATTATTGAAATAAGTGAAATAACGTAATAAACAACAAAAGAGCTAAAAAAATACAAAAATTCCAGATCGTATTTTGTTTTCGAGATAAATTTAAATTTTAGAATTTTTTATTATTTTTCTACTTTCTTCAGGTTCTTTTTTAATTTAATTTCAGTGTATAAAAACCATTATATGAGCATCACGAAAAAGTACCATCAAATTTTATTTTGAAGTTTACATCTTAGGTGTTCGTAAACATTTTGCTAGGAAGTGAAAATTTGTTTTTTTCCCTTAGTTCTTGATTTGTTCTATTTTTCATTTGATTTAATAAAAAATAAATTTTTTTGAATAATTATTTAGTTTTGTTCTCATATAATCTTCATTACTAGTATCATACAAGACACTAAAGCTTCGAACAATTTCAATAAACTTTTCCATTTTCACTGAATAACAAAAAATTGGTCACACAAAACAAAATAACTAAGGTTAGGTAGAGACCCACGACCCACGAAACTGTGTTGCTAGCACAACTCTATCCACGCCAACCAAGTCTGGCCGTGGTTTGGGTTTAATATGCGTCGCTCCGTCTTAAACCACGTTTTACAAAATATCCCACGCGTGTGCTGCGCGTGGGCTGTGCGTGGGCTGTGCTCAATTTGCGCCGGACCTAAAGGTTGGCTTAGTTGTCACCATAATTTAAAATTTGAACCAATTAAAACTATGTAGTAAGACATGTTGGTGGTATGAAAATCCATAGGCAATATAAGACACTCGACGATGTTGCGTCGTAAACGTAACAAGAAGGTGAACCTTTTTATTAATTTGATGAAAACTTAAATATTTTTTTACGATACTGCTATGATTTATACCACAGCTATTTTATTTGCTACTTTTATAACCAATTCCTTTTAATTTTCGCCACTTAAATTACATTAAACTGTATTTAAACTTTCTTCTACTATGTATTTTTATAGTTGTTTACTGTGTCTTTTTAAAGTTCTATTTTTGGCAAAATAAAACTTGCCATGTACAAATTGATTCTGATCCCGCTGGAAAATACTTTAAATTCTCCGAGGTGCCTACGTATTAATCCATATCGGACGCCACCCGACACGTCCATTATACAATTTACGACAAGTTTTACGAGTCGGTGTCCCGGAGTTCTAGCCAGGCCTTCCAAATTACGAATACGTGTTACATCCACAGAGATATGGCAATAACTAATTAAGCTAATTGAGAAATGATGAATAATGACGGAGGAAATATATTAGCACTCTGGATATCTACGGTCAGAAACTTATTTGCAACGTTGCCATGTTATACAAGTTATTAAATAATATAAAAAAATATTAACAGTAGGTAAATAAAATTGGGTGATGAATAAAATTAACTTTACCAAGTTCGTGAGTAATAGAAACTAAATTGAGAAGGATTTTTACCGTGGTGGATCAACAGGTCATGGAATGCAAATTGTAGAATCCTCTTGTCGGCTAATTCAATAATCTGTCAGCTTGATACATTGTAGAAAGGGAGTAGGCAATTATCTGAATTTTAGTTTTAGGAAGCAAGAATTAGATAACGTTCTATCGTCGATATGTAACTATTTTTATAATTTTTCCATTATTCGCTCTGAGGAGACCTAATAAGGTCGAAATATGTATAAGCGGGTAGAAGAAGTTCTAAAATTAAATATTAAATGTCTTTCTGTGAAAGTATTTATCTTTGATATTTCTAATACGTATTTTAAAATAACTCTTTAAATATAAGGAAGAATAATTGGTAGAGGAATGTGCTAGATAAAAAAAAACAAATATTCCGCTAAGAACGTTACACGACTGAAGTGGGTAAGTACCTACAAATAAAACAAGAGAAATATCGGCAATGTTGGAATCAGTGGAAAAATATAATACCAGGTAAACTCTGTGAGATCGCCACGAGAAAACATGGACGTTTCTAATTCACTTAAATTATATCAAGGGTTGGAATAAAGTATCATGATCATCATCAATTAGCCTATATTTGTCCACTGCTGAACGTAGGCTTCCCGTAAAATTTTCCACATATTTCGATCTTGAGCTTCTTGCATTTAGTTTGTGGTGATGCGCTTGATATCATCCGTCCTTCTAGTCGGTGGTCGTCCTCTGCTTCGATATACATCTTGCCTTGGTCGCCATTCCGGAATCTTTCTGGTCCATCTATCATCCGTTAATGTGGCAACATGTCCGGCCCAAGCCCATTTAGTCATGGCTATTTTTTCAACTGCATCTATGACTCTTGTTCTTCTTATTTCTAGGTTTGGTACTTTATCTCTGATGGTAATACCTAATATTGATCTTTCCATAGCGCGTTGTGTAATTCTTATTTTATCTATTGTTCTTTTTGTCAAAGTCAGTGTTTCTGCACCATATGTAAGAACTGGTAAAACGCACTGGTTAAAAACCGTTCTTTTTAAACAAACCAAAGGCAGCCCATGTGAAAACTATCCTTCATTGTATTTCAGTTGTCTGATTACATCTGCCTAAGCGAATCTCTTGCCCTAGATATTTGTAAGCTATTACTTGGTCGACGCTATGACTCTCAATCAGAATTTTACCGCTGACTACAAGGTTGGTCATAAATTTTGTCTTTGAGGTGTTAATTTTAAGACCAATTGTTTTTGACACTTTATAGAGCGTGTGCAGCATTTTTGTAGCTTTATCAACTCTATCAGATATTAAAACAATGTTATCGGCAAATCTTAGGCGGTTCAGATCTTCCCCATTTATATTAATTCCCATATTATTCTCTCGTTCCATTTGCTTGAACATATATTCAATAACAGCTGTAAACAATTCAGGTGAGATAGTCACCCTGTCTAATTCCACGTTATATTTGAAACTTCTTGGTATCTTCATGAAGGCGCAGGCAAGCTGTACCAGTCAGCCAATGCTCAACGCATGATGATCTGTAGTATCGAACGCCTTTTCATAATCTACGAGTATAAGAAAGATATGCTTGTTATACTCTGTACACTTTTCTATTAGCGTTTTTATAACTTGTAGATGATCATTTGTTCCGTATTTGGAGTGGAACCCAGCCTATTCACAAGGTTGGTAACTATCCAGTTTGTTCAGAAGCCATTTTATTATTATCTTTATGAATAGTGTGTATGTATGGGAGAGCAAACTAATAGGTCTGTAGTTCTTTAGGTCTGAAATGTCACCTTTTTTGTGCATTATTGTTGTTATTGCATTATGCCACTGGGAGAGGGGGTTATACCTTTTGTCAAACAAGCATTGAACATATTTCTCAACACATTTAGTAACGTTCCTCCTCCTTCTTTAATTTGTTTAATGACTACCCCATCTTCTCCAGGTGATTTATTGTTTTTCATCTCCGAAAGAACTGATTTTATTTGCTTTGTTGTGATATCTGGGATGTCTTCTGAGCCTACATTTTCAACTTTTGATATTTGATTTTGATCAGGATCTGAAAGTTCTTCCCGCTTATACAATTCTAAGTAAAAATCTTGAGCAATTTTTAAAATATCTTTCTTATTTGTTGTAGTTTCTCTTTTTTCATTTACAAGTTTACAAATATTTTTCGATCCTTCAGTCTTTTGTCGGTGTTGACTTTTATCGTTATCAATGGGTTGAGTTATGTATTTAGTATTGTTATTTCTGACATCTCATCGAATGGATTTTATGATATCTTTGTTTAACTGTCTTAGTGTTACAACATTATCTGTGTATTTGTCATTTAATTCTCTTCTTTTGTTTATAAGATCTTTAATAGCTTGAGTGAGTTTATCCATTTAATTTTTTCGTTTTTCTTTATATTTTCTATGAGCGTTTCAAATCACACTATTTATTCGCATGTTTATCACCTCTATATCTAATGCATTTTCATTTAGATGTTCTACTTCTTTCAATTCTGAAGTTATAAGATTCTGATAATCTACCCTATCTTCTATCGATTTCCAGTTATTAGAATGCCTCTCTGTTATCATTGCTGTCCGCTCTCGTCTAATGTTGATCATTATTTTTGCTCTAACCTACCGATGGTCACTCTCAACAGTGATTTTATTAATTACTGTAACATATTGGACAATATTTTTTCTATTTGTGATGATGAAATCAATTTTACTTTTTGTTATGCTATCTGGACTAGTCCACGTCCACTTACGTTGTTGGTGCTTTTTGAAAAATGTGTTCATCACATAGAGCCGATGATGCAATAAAAAATTAAATAGCATACCTCCTCTCCTCTCCTCTCCTCCTCTGTCATTTCGCTCACCGTATCCAAATAAGCCCATAGTCACTTCTGCGTTATCTTCTTGAAATCCAAGTTTAGCGTTTAAATCGCACATTAATATTGGGTAGCGAGTTTTATCTTTTTCTATAGCTCTATATATATATATATATATATATATATATATATATATATATAATATTTATATAATATACTTATATATATATATATATATATATATATATATATATATATATATAATATTTCATAAAAGGTTTCGATTTCTTATCTAGGTGTTTCTTGTGCACCAGAAAGTCTACGTCGCCAACTGCCTTATAGTTTTCTCCAATGGAATGTAGCAGCTGCTCTGATTTTAAAACTAATTGGTTTTCATCTTTTCTTCGTATTTCGGAAAGTCACAATACGTCCCATTTTGTGCAGTTAAGTTCTTCCTGTAATTTAATGATCTTATCTTTAGTTGCCAGCGTTCTTACGTTATAAGTGGCAATATGCAATGTTCGTTGTTCATGGTAGCCGTGTCTACCCCGGTGATTCTTTGCACCCTCTGCCCTTGGTCCAATTTGGTGGCTACCGTCACCAGGGACCGTTGGGCCGCAGGGGACTACGGGCCTTTTTCTAGTTTGTATCTTGTCATTTGCGGGGAAAACTAGCCATTTCACTATCACTCTGGCCAGGGCGGGTTGGTAGCGGGATATATTAGGATGAGGTAAGGATTGGAAAATGGGTAGGAAGATAGGTTGGGGACCTGGCCTCTCCTAAAGGCTTGGCATAGGAGAAAGTCAGTAGCTAGCGTAGGGGAGGGACGCCACTTCCTGTAGCAGCCTCTCCTCTACCGGGATCGTAGACGAGTGCTACCCGCTATAACTATAAAGTATAGCACCAACTAAATGTCTTGAAATTAAAAAAAAAACCCGAATCATAAAACTTTGCATACAATAACAATGGCACATATGTCATCTGACGACATATTTTTTATTACTATCCTACTTCTAGTTTCATGAGATATACCCTCAACTTATTTAATTTAAATGAGACACCCCATAGATTGTGAAAGCACTAGTTATTCTTAACTCATATATACCAAGTTTGGTGGAAAAAATTTGTTAAAAAGAAAAATAAATCTCTTTGCAGTTAAAGAATTGGTAAACTTATTTATTAATACCAATGAGAATAACAATTTAATAAATTATTACAAACGTATAAAATGGTAGCCGTTTAACTCCTAATAATGTGCAAGCCTTTCAATAAATTCGTGAATCATTCTTTCCAAGACTTCTCAACGTATTAGTTCCCATTAATCAATAATTCTATTTTGAAATCCTGCAAACATGTTGATCGCCTAATGTAAATACGTGATTTTAGATACCCCAATTTTCCAATCCAACGATTTGGAAATTTCGATAATAGTGAAGAAACACTCTATCTTTTGAAGCCAAAAATTTTGTGTCAACTTTTCATCGGTCAATTTTCTGTTTATAAAAATGGATCTATTAGCCTATTTTGGGCAGTTTTTATCCAAACATTCAACTTTTTTGGATGATGTTCTAATACAATGAGCATATTTGATCATTATTAATATTTTAGTTAAATCTTTTTTACGTGACTCTCCAGCAATGACGTAAGCAATTTACACAATACTAGTGAGCTCGGTCTGTTACACCGATAGAGAAGTAGAGAAGGGCTTGGATGTAATAGTTTACAAAAATGTTTATTAAAAAACTATAGAACAAGTAATTGCTTTATAGTTAATAATAATTATACACACATTTTCTACGCAAATACAAAAAAAAAAATAATTAAAATTACAAAATTCCTAGTTTAGTCTCCACTTCAAGCATTGACTACAAACAGGAGTGACATATTTCGAGATAGAGGAATTTACTACAAATTTTGCAGCTACATTTTGTTTACCTGTTTTGTTTTAAGGTACAAATTTGGCAACGCCTAATTTGTGGCAACTCCTGATGTTTCTGATACGTTTCTGTGGGTGATTATCTTCCATATTTGTTATATTCTTTCTCGGATAGGACGGGGTATGTATTAATCTGTATGTATGATAGTCTGATAGGCCCAAACCCCAATATTATCCTACGCAAACCCCAAATTTCTTCCCTATATCCTGCCCCAACTCGCCAACACGTCTGGCCAGCGTGGCGTTTTAAGGCCAAACCCCCCGTAAACATGCAAAACATAAACCAAACACAGCCCTCACTCAGTCCCCGGCAGCTCAAAAATCGCTGACCAAGGTAGCAGACAGAAAAGATTAAGAGCAGAGGGTGCTAAGAATACCCGGGATGGACCAGGCTACCACTCAAGACGGCTAAACCGCACAAGAATACTGCATCTTGCATCCTATAATATAAGAACCCTCTCAACTGATCATAAACTAAAAGAACTGGAAAACGAATTAAAAACAATAAAATGGGATATAATGGGACTTAGTGAAATTAGAAGGAGAGGAGAAGAACAACAAACATTGAAATCAGGACACCTGTTCCACTACAGAGGAGAGGAACATTCATCCAGCGGTGGAATCGGGATCATTGTACATAAAAAACACATACCCAACATAACGAAAATCGAGACCATAAGCACGAGAGTCATCCTATTGATATTAAAACTAAACTCTCGTTATAGTTTAAAAGTAATACAGGTCTACGCCCCGACAACTGGACACACAGATGAAGAAGTTGAAAAATTCTATGAGGATGTAGCAGAGGCACAACAAAGAACACGAACACACTATACTGTTCTCATGGGCGACTTCAACGCAAAACTCGGATTCAAACAAGACCAAGCGGAGATCGCGTTAGGAAAGTACGGATACGGGGCAAGAAACGCAAGAGGGGACATGCTTTTAAACTTTCTACATCATCAATGCATGTTTCAAATGAACTCCTTCTTTAAAAAGAAACCGCAAAACAAATGGACTTGGATAAGCCCTGATGGCGCCGTCTAAAACGAAATCGACTTTATAATTACAGATAAAAAATATATAATACAAGACGTGGAAGTACTCAACAAGTTCTCTGCTGGCAGCGACCATAGGATGATAAGAACAAAAGTAATGCTTAACGTTAAAAAAGAAAGAATGAAGCTTGTTCCTAAACCAAATGTTAGAAGATGGGCACCACCTGAAAATGCAAAACTGTTTGAACGTACGGTCGAAGAAAAATTACAAAACGAAGAAACAGAAAACATAAACATCGAACAACTAAACCAGAAAATAGTCAAAGCTCTGAAACAAGCACAAGAAAAATGTTGCCCAAAAAATCAAAAAGACGAAGAAAAACTAAGTCTAAGCACAAAAACTCTATTAGAGAAAAGAAGACAACTAACAGATAAATACAGAACCAATCTAACAAGATGAGACAACTAAACAAACAAATCAATAAGAACATCAGAAAAGATATAAGAGACTACAACACTAGAGAGATATCAAAAGTCATAGAAGAGAACAAAAGTTTAAAAGTCTTCAGAAGGAAACAGCAAATAGGAAAGAAAAATATTTACAAACTGAAAAACACAAAGGGCGAAATAATAACAGATAAACAGGAAATTCTACAAACTGTCGGACAATTTTACAGCGAACTTTACAGCAAAACAGAAGAAAATGTTCCAACTGACAACATACCAAAGGTTCTAAACCAGGGCTCGGAAGACATACCAGATGTTACTGTTGATGAAATCAAAAAAGCTCTCCTACAAATGAAAAATAATAAGTCACCTGGCGACGACGGGGTCGTTGCCGAAGCCATAAAATTAGGAGGCGAGAAACTGATACAAATGCTTTCCATACTTTTCACAGAATGCCTTGAAAGAGGAACAACACCATCACAATGGCAAAATGCAGTGATCATTCTAATGTTTAAGAAAGGAGATTTAACAAATCTCGTAAACTATAGACCAATCAGCCTCATCGCACACATATACAAGCTTTTTACAAAAGTCATAACAAGCAGACTTTCGAACAAAATGGACTTTTACCAATCATGCGAACAGGCAGGATTCAGGTCAGGCTTCGGCACAAACGACCATCTACAAGTTATTAAAAGCCTCATTGAAAATGTATAGAGTACAATAAACCCCTCGTCCTAATATTTGTGGATTATGAGAAAGCATTCGACACAGTAAACCACCAGGAAATGCTAGAAGCTTCAAAAGAGTGCCGAATAGATCACCGCTACACCACTGTCATCAAAAATATCTGTGATAATGCCACGGCATGCGTCAGACTCCATGAAGATACACACAAGTTCAACATTCATCGTGGAGTTCGCCAGGGCGACACCATTTCACCAAAACTGTTTACAACATTATTGGAATACATGTGTAAGCGTGCAAACCTAGACGAAAAGGGCATAAACATAAATGGAGAGCAGCTTAGTCACCTCAGGTTCGCGGACGATATAGTCCTGATAACAGACCGCATAGATCATGCCATCGAAATGTGCGAAAGACTCTACCATGCCTCTACACAAGTAGGTTTAAAGATCAATAACTCAAAAACACAAGTGATGACAAACCTTGTTCTGAGTGAGAACATCAACATAGCTGGAACAAGTATAGAACAAACATCAGCATACAAATATCTGGGACACGAAATTCGCTTAAGTAGAGATAACCAGACCAATGAACTAATACGTAGAATAGGGTTGACATGGGCAGCTTATGGAAAGCTAAGAGATGTTTTTCAATCAGCTCTTCCCATCTGCTTGAAGAGAAAAGTCTTCGATCAATGTGTGCTGCCGGTTCTAACCTATGGTGCGGAGACGCTAACACTTACTAAGACGGCCGCAAACAAAATTCGAACAACATAGAGGGCAATGGAACGGTCTATGTTGGGATTAACCCTGAGAGACCGACTACCCAACACAGAATTGCGCCGTAGATCGGGAGTAACCGACGCAATCAAAAGAATATCAACCTTAAAATGGAACTGGGCAGGGCACGTCGCGAGAACGAAGGACAGCAGATGGACAAAACGCATTCTTGAGTGGAGACCCAGACAAGATGCCTTTAGGAACAGAGGACGACCACCAACAAGATGGACGGATGACCTGAAACGGACACATCAAAATTGGATGCTGGCGGCTCAGGACAGAAATGTGTGGGATGAACTACGGGAGGCCTATGTCTAGCAGTGGACGAGTATGGGCTGAATGATGATGATGATAGTCCTATCAAAAAAGTTTTTCTGTGATATGCTATATCGTCTTTTTAATTAAATTTGTAAATTACAAATGCGTTGAACATTACTGTCATTTTGAGTAGGGCGTAAAAGACCACCACCGGTTATCTTCTAGTATTGCGAGCTACATTGTAATTTGATGATAATGTCAACCATGTCAACTCCCTACCTTCGTTTTGTTATATAGTCAATAATAATCATAAATTTTTATGTAGTTTATCGTCATCCTTATGCATGCAAGATACCAGAAGAACGTTTTTCTTTGGTTTTAGAATGTAATATCCCAAAGTACAAACTTCTCTGAATGCAAACATACTTGGCGGACTTGATCTACCTTGATTTTTAGTAAACTAAGTAGGTAGCCGTTTCTTTCTCTTATTTTTTGTATTGTACCCAATAATGTTAATTTGTACTCATTAATGAGTTTTTCGCATCATTCAGTACTAATAAACCAGTTATCAGTGGTTATATTTCGATTAGATCTAATAATTGGCTAAAAGAGTCTACCAAACACATCAATCGTGGAGTTACTAGGTTCAAATGGAGATCCAGATTCATTTGGTTATGTACCAACATATAATTTCATATTAGTGGTATAAAACCTTTTAGAATCTGCTATGGAGAATATCTTCTTAATCCCGCGCTTAGCATGCTCCTATAAAGTGATCTATTTTTGGTATACGTGTACACGTTGAATAGTGGAGAACTATTTGAGTCAAGTTGGTCTATCAGAATTAGGTTTGTATTATTTAAATTGTAATTTCCATAGATTCTAATAAAGCTAGCTAAAGGCGCTTATTATGAATAAAAAATTTTTTTTATAGTTTTATAGTTTACAGTTATATATATATATAATCCAGGATTTATGTTTGGGGGGGGGGCACCATTGGAAGGTCTGGGGGTAACCTCCCAGAAAGAGGGGGGTTCGGGCCCTCCCCCAAAAATTTTTTGGAATTTAAGCCTCTGAAAACTTAGCACATTTTTTGCAACTTCATTTTTCTTAAATTCGTGTTTTTTAATGGGTTTATGAAGTTTAGTTTCTTTGGAGCAGTGCCTAAAACAGAGTAGTTTAAATGCACTATCCTTTTTTCGATGTTGAAATAAACCTAGGTGATACTTTAATTTTTTCAATTACTATACTAATTAAGTTATATGACCAAAAAAACTGAAATACAATTAGTGTCTAAAATAACGTTATGAAAATTGTTTATAGGTACAGTAAATAAAAAACACCGTTTTAGTTAATAGGTAATTCTATTTACATAGGCCTATTAAGTATTAATGTAGTTAAATATATATACAGAATTGGACAGTTGTTAAAACCAAGAAATACATAAAAAGAACAACTGAAATAATTAAAACTGTAAAGTAAAAACATGTTTAATGAATAAGGAATTCATTTACTAAATGTTCAATTTAATCAAAAAGACAACTTCCGCTTGTGCTTCCTTGCAAAAAGTTTCAACACTTTATCTGGATCTAAACTGGAAGCTATTTCCTGGTGTATGTGCCAACTTGCCAGCCCATTAAGTCGTTCCTCCGTCATGGTAGACCTTAAGTAGGTTTTTAATCTGCGGAGAGTAGAAAACGATCGTTCAGCAGTACTACTGGTCACAGGTAGTGTGCAAATAAGCTGGATCAACACTGTTATGTTGAGCAGATCGGATGAGTATTTCATAGCTTCAGCAGGGTGTTTAGGGAAACTTTCTGAACTAGAATTCCACATGTGTTTCCAAATACTCAACTCTCCTTTCAAAGCTTCATAGCATGGAAGGTCATTTTCATAGATGAAAAGCCCCTTCTAAAACAGAGTCCTCATAGAGATCTAAAAATTTACCTAGTACTGGTAGAAGCATCTGGAGCTTTCCAATCTGGACTAATTGATTTTTTGGAAATCTATTTTTCATTTCACAGACGAGAAAATCCAAAAAAGGGAGATAAATAGACAATCGAAAGTAGTCTTCAACTGTGTCAGTTTGCACATTTGATTCGTTTCTTTGAAGACCAACTAATCTTGGTTTTTTTAATTCAGTTCCCATTTTAGAGGCCAGGTTTTGCGCTTTTTCAAACAGTCTTTTGAAACACTCTTCATTGTTTGCCCTTTGTTCTTGCATGCTCTTGAGGGTAGCATCTATCAATGTCATTGCATTGAGTACATCCATATACTCAGCTTGAAGTTTCCTAGCCAGTGGTAGTGTAAGAGTCATAACATTTTCTAAAACCACTAAGCTCACAATGAATTCCGATGAAAGAATGCTGTGTAGCAAGGAAAACGCGTTATTTTCAGCCGCTTGGTCAGAATAAAACATAGTTTCTAAAGTAGCATGTAGAGAAGGCAGAGAACTCAAAAACGTCAACACAGCGTCATGACGTTCTAACCACCTTGTCTCACACATTTTTTTCACAGCGTGCTTTCCTTTTTTAATTTCCTCATTCCTTTCATCATCAAGTGCATGTAGTCTCTTGGCAGACTCTCTAAAAAAGTTGGCTACGGATGAAACCACTCCAACAGCATTTTTTATGGCAGGGATTGTACAAGCCTTGCTAATGACCAAGTTCAGTCTATGGCTGGCACAATGGCTGTACATGGCCAGCGGTTGAATTTTTCTAATTCTAGCCTGAGCTCCTTGAAACTTCCCACTCATATTTAAGCCCCCGTCATAAGCTTGTCCTATACAATCAGCTATGTTAATGCTCAGGCTGTCTAGAGCTTCTAGTATTTTCTGCGCGATGTTTTCTCCCGTCAAATCTACAACGTCAATGAACATGATGAAATCTTCTTTAATTTCCAGCGTCAACTTGTCTAAATAGCGTAAACAAATAGACAATTGTTCCTTAGTGGACATATCTGTTGTTTCATCAGCAATAATAGTGAAAAACTATGCACTTCTCCACAACATGAAATTAAATCGTTTTGAATGGTCTTACTTATGTACGAAGCATTTTTCCCACATGATTTAACATGTTCCTCAAGTTGTTTATCTCCAGCATCAATCCGAAATCTCAGAAGGGCTCTAAAGTTACCATCACGGTGTGGCTCACTGTCAGTTTCATTTAATAATTGACCATCATCTCTTCTTGAAGGTTTTCATAGGTTCCAGTACCAACTTTCCCAGCTTTCCGTCACTTTTACCCCCCTCTCTTCGTCCAAAAAGTATACACACTTTACATAAGCCACCATCTAATTTCTTACTATAGACTAGCCAAGGGTATTGTTTTAGCCAACTTGTTTGAAAAGATCTGTTTTTCTTACCTACTATATTCAAGGGAAACTTGAATTCTGGTGATGGCGTCCAAGGGTTTGTCAGCCAGTCATACCTTTCGTTATTACTCATAATAAGAGTTTAATTTTTATTTATTAAATGTCCAAAATCAGGAGGGGGAATTTGCAACTCACTCTCACTACTGTCCGATTTAGGTCCACACTGAGATGGTTTGCTTGCTGTTGAGGTTGAGGATATGGGTGTTTGCGATCCATTTGTGTTTGACAATCCTTCATTTACAGTCTCCTGCAACGCAAGCAGTAACATTCGTTAATATATGAACAACAACAGAGATATATGAGAGATATATATAATTGCAGTTGGTTTAAGATTTGCATTGTGCTTTTTTAACGTCAGTGACAAAAATAATCATATTAGGAGAAATTAGGTTATTTCTGTGGCATCTACTACTAATGAGGATGTAAATTGGTATATTATAATTTTTATGACGTAAAAAAACTAAGTATGTTAGAATAATTAACGAACAATGTATCTTTTATAATTTACAAGATAGCCTAGGCGGCCTAAATAATAGGCTAGGTCTAGGCCTAGTTTATTATTTAAGCTCTGCTCTGAGCTGCAAAATGTTAAAAGTTGTGTAACAAAAATTTTTCTTTTTTTACGGCCGAACCTATAAAAAATATGTACCTTAGTAGTAGCAACATTAAAAATAATGGTAGGCCTAAACACTACTTTGGAAAATTTGCATACTCAGAAGAAAACAAAAACTAAAACCATTTTGAAATAGCTATGAAATTAAAATAGAATAATATATCATCCCATCGGAATAACATATCAGTTTATATTTAACTTTTACTTTTTTATGTTCAACCAACATTTATATATCCTAGTGCTCAAGTGCTGACTTTCGATCGATACTTCTGTTAAGTGAGTCTATCGTTAAAAATTATACTACTTTGAGTAGGCCTAGTAGTTGTTAAGACTTACCTTTATCTTTTTTGAAAAGAATTAATCTAATCCTAATTGACGTTTCATTACAACCACAAGGTCCACAAAGCTATAGAAATAGAGTTGACTGTTGAGGTTAGGTCAGAGTAACAATTGCACTTGGCAGCTCCAGCTCACTCGACCTAAGTGACACAACTACTAACTACTAACGGTCGAACGAAAAATATCGATTGCTTCCGCGCAGTTGACTTGCGCTGTTGCTCATATTTCCACGACTGTAGAAAGCCGGCCAAAACACGATTTAGGCTTTAACCTTGGACTTGGACGACTCACCCTAGAGCAGTGGTGGTGATTTATTGTAGCAAGAATTTACGTTAATAATGTATCTGTTTGGATATTATTAGCTACTTGCAGTAAGGTAGCTAAAATATTGTAAGTGTTATTTTATCGGTAAAAAAAACCTTATGAGGGCTTGGGGGGGGGCACGTGCCCCCTGTATCCTGCGTCCAGAACTATGAGGTTTTCTATGCCAGTCGATAACAAGGGAGTTATTTATGGTTCTAATGAACCGGGTGTCAAGAAAGGGGACTGAGCATAGATCGTCCTCATGTTGGATTGTGAACTGTAGTAGAGGATCATACCTATTGAATACATTTAAGATTTCTGTGGATCCATTGCTGGGGATAGCTAGGATTAAGTCATCCACATACTTTTTAACAAAAGGAATATGAAAGGACAATTCTGGGATAACCATATCTAGTAGATGATCCATCACATAACAAATGTGATGTGATGACTCAATCAATGAGTGGTGCGTAAAATTGTCCTGTAAGTGAAACATCCACGAAAGACGAACCTCACTAACGTAAGTTTTTTTCTCGATTTTTACAACCATTCACTACAACTAATTTCGAGGATGCTTTACTAACAGTCGCACTTTATTTTCAGTTTTTTCTTGATGATGAAAATAAACATTTTCGAAAGCTTGAAACTTAATTAAAAGAGTACACTTATTTCACCGCTGAATAAATCCTATATATATATATATATATATATATATATATATATATATATATATATATATATATATATATATATATATATATATAGGTATATATATATATATATATATATATATATATATATATATATATATATATATATATATATATATATATATATAGAGAGAGAGAGAGAGAGATAGAGAGAGAGAGAGAGAGAGATCGAGAGAGAGAGAGAGAGAGAGAGAAAACAGATAGGTAAAACATATCACAAAAAATAAATTCGGACAAACATATATTCTTAACTACTGACATTTTGGCAACATTATTAAGCGATTTCTGACTAAAGGTTCGCAGACTTCTGTAAATATATCAGAGCTGTTTTGAAATGAAATCCCTGTTTAGAGATGACTGCGACACGGACCCCATTTTGCGAATAAGACGGGATCCGAAGGGCTTGGGCGGCGGCGGGAGGTGGGAGGTGGCGTGTGGGGACGAACGGTAATTGAGTTTCTATGTTTTTATAGTAATGGGTAGTAATTGGTTGGGAATCAGCCCCTAGGTGAAATATTGTGTCGATGGATGGTGGATGGTGTTTTATTAATGAGTCGAATTGAATTTGGGGTTGTTTAAATGTACTACAATTGTCTGAAATGTACTTAAAGTAATAATATTTTTGTAAACCGAACTTCTTGGGTCAGAATTTTGCTAAATACGAGTACATTCTAGGTTCTGACCAGTTTATTCATTTAATGATGGTACGCTCAACTTTTCTTACAAATTTACTTTATTTTAACTTTAAATCTTTTAAAATATCTTAGTAATAGAAATTAACTAAGTATTATTTAACTAAAAATTTCTTATTTCTTTTATATTAAATAAATATACCCTAACTAACTCAACTATTTGTTCATATTACGACCTGATTTATTTAATAGACCTCAAAGTGACTAGTCTGTACAGGGTGGTAAGATATGCAATGCTAACCTTATGGGAATTTCGCCAAGACGTTGCCAGTTTTATGCAGTGAGCGATGGCGTTCTCTATTGTCTATCTTCCAAAATAATTGGAATAAACCAGGAGTTCTCAACAAGTCCTCACGTACAATTTTATGTAATTTACAAATGTCGTTTGCTAATAATTTTAAATAATACCTGAGATTATTTGTTTCTAATAGTAACTTATCAACTTTTATCTTTTATTAGTATCGGCTAATGGATTAAGTCCACAGTCAGGAAATTCGATGACGATCTTTTATTAGTAGCAGTATTATAATAAAATGTGCATTAAATAAACATTTATTTTAAAGTTTTTCAAATACTTTCTTCAGTAAGTTATTCAGTAATTAGGAAAAGTTATTCAGTAATTAAGAAGCAATTAGAGTAATTCTTATACCGAATATGTTCATCAGCTTCGTACATCCAGGGCCTTTAGTCCTGATACAATCATCCAATTAGTCTTGATTTGATTTTCAAAGCGCGTAAGCATATTCGATTTACGAATATTTGTACAATCTTGGATGTACTGTTACTGTTTTGTTATTGATAGTGTTTTTTGGTGGCTGTTGTTGTGATTTGCTGTATACAATTATTGTTATTTTCTGTTGTTGGCTATTGTTATATTTGACGTCGAAGTTTTACCGCAAAATAGAGGAAATTGTTAAATGGAAACGTGGAAAAGTTCTAAAACTTTCAGAGAAGCAGATACTAATGAATATTATTAATTTTCATCTTAATCAGGATCACAACGATTCTGTATCAAGTGTAATTAGGAAAGTATCAGAAATAAGTGGTGTTTGACGCTGTTTCGCATACCACATAAATATTCCTCATCTGCTGGATTACAATCAAAGAGCAGGCCCAAGAAGCGACATGTTGGTAATTCTCATGACAACAAGTACGATGAAGGTGTCAGAGGCCAAATTCGTAGAATAGTTCATCAATGTTTTCGTGACAACATACCAACAACAATAAATACCATATTAGCTGTTGTAATTGTCGAAGAAACTTTGCACAAATTTTCACGGGACACGCTACATCGCTTACTGAGTGATATGGATTTTGTGTTTATAAAACGTGGCCAAAATTCAATTTTGATTATAAAACCAGAAATCATCTCCGAGGCGTCATCGTTATTTACGAGCAATTTGCAAATACCGTGCAGAATGATATAACATAGTGTATTTGGATGAATCATGGCCTAAATATCCGGAACAGTGTGAAAAAAAAGGGTTAATACAACAATTACACCTTGTCGCGATGCTTTTGTTCGTGACCTGACAACAGGATTAAAAGCTTTAACAGCTCGTGGTGCACGGTTCGTTTTATTGCACGCAGGATCTACCAGTAGATTTGTTAATCGAGCAGACCTTATGTTTTTGGTAAAGAAAATACTCAGGACTACCACGATGAAATAAATGGAGCGACCTTCGAAGATGGGTTCGAAAATAACTTAATGCTAAATTTGCCAGAAAAAACTGTTGTGGTAATGGACAATGCCTCCTATCAAGGCAGAAAGTCAGACAAATTTCCAACAATTCAACGCTAAAAAAGATATTCAAGAATGGCTTCTGTCAAAGGACCTACTTTTTGAAGAAGACTACCTAAAATGCGAGTTACTTGATGTAGTCAAGGACTACAAAACAAAATATGATAGGTACATAATATAAGATATTGCCAAAAAGTACAATGTGAAGATTCTGAGGCTCCCACCCTATCACTGTGAACTCAATCCCATTGAACTACTTTGGAGTGAAGTGAAACGGTATATAGCTGGACGCAACGCGAATTTAAAAAAAGCTGGAATGCGAAATTTAATTACAGCAGCGTACTAGGTAATTACACCAGAGCAATGGAAAACCTGCGTAAACTACGTAATAGTAAAAGAAAAAAATGTGGGAAATTTGCAATTTCTTGGATGATATCAAACCAATTAATATAAATATAAATAATGAAGATATTGATGACAGTGACGATAATATTAATAATGATGATAGTTAAGCAGAAACTAAATGTGACAGCGATTGACAGAAAAAGGAACTACATATAATGGTGTACAATTACGATTACTTACATACCAAATTAAATACAATGACTTTTTTTATTTTCAACTTATTTATTAGTTTTATTGTCATATATTTCTACGTTTTGTTACTGACAACATATACAGTCTGGTTTTTAAAAGTCCTTCCCCCCTTAACTTTTGAACGGAACAATACATAAATAAAATGTTTATATTTCAGTTTTATTTTATTCTATTTTATAATCTATAAACAAATGGTTTTTATCGCTAGCGCATACTGTAGAATTAAAAACAAACTGCTTGTGCGACATAAATAAAATGCATTTCTTAATTTCTATTTTATTTTAATTTAACCTAAGTATGTTGTAGAAAATATTATTTATGTTTGAGAACCACTGACAAAACGAAGCCTGGCAGGGTCGTTAGTGGGCATTAGTACTTAAGCTACCCTCAACACAAAAGATGGATTAGGCTAAGCAGTAATAAGTGACGTTTATTTTAATACAAGTTTGCAAATAAGTATGACATCGATGTTGTACATTTACCCTGTACAGACTAGTCACTTTGAGACAATCTATAATACTGTAGTAGAGTAAAACCATTCGTCCTTCCTGACCTGGAAGTTAACTAGTATATTACTTTTCCATATATTTGTTACATTTTGTCAGGCATCTACTAATGGTAAATAAATCTCCTTGTTTTTTGTTAATAAAGAAAAAATTATTTAAATGAAAAAAATTATTTTTGGCAATATAATTGTCAAAAATAAAAATTTTAAGGTGGCGTTTATGACATTGAGGCTTAATTGTAATTGGTCGCTATTCTAACTTATTTATAAATTCAATTTTTTTGTATTAAGAAACTTTTTCAGAATTATATTAAAATTGCAAAGAAACATTTATTAGATAAGAACATTTTTACAGTAATATTTTTTAAAATATTATTTATTTATTTTTACGCACAACAGGCTGTTAAGGCCTAGGGCATTTTTTTACAACATAATCCTAATATTAACTAATAACAATTATTTTAAACAAAACTTTAACTTGGATTTGTATATATAACATTCTTAACTACTCTGAAGGACCTGGTGTACAATATTTCTCCATTCGCTTCTATTTTGTGCTTTTATTTTCTAGTCCCTCACCTTCACGCGTTTAAGGTCTTCCACCGCTTTATTAATCCACCTCGTTCTGGGTCTACCTCTTCTTTTGGGGCCGATTAATTTTCTGCTTATTACTAGTTTAGGCATTCTGTTTGCTGCCATTCTTTCCACGTGTCCCAACCATCTGATTCTTTGTGCCTTGACGAACTTGGTAATGGTAGGTTCTTTGTATAAAGCCATTAATTCATTGTTGGTTCTTCTCTCCCAAGCATTTTCTATCTTCCGTCCTCCGAATATGCGTCTCAATATTTTCCTTTCCCATCTTTTCAGAGTATCCTCTTCCTTCTTATTTAATGTCCATGTTTTACCGGCATATGTTACTGTGGGTCTAAATTACTGTTTTATATATTCTGAGTTTTCCTTGTCTAGAAACGTATTTTGAGTTCAGTATGGCTCTTAAACCACCTAATTTTTTATTCCCTTTTGCTATTCTGGCTTTGAGCTCCGTTGACTTCAACTAACTTGGTGTTCCCCAATGGTACAACTGAATATTCATATTTTATAGAAGATTTAATGTAAATAATAACTCCATCATTTTTGTTTAAATCGCCATAATTGTATAATAAATCGTAATTTTTTAACGAAAATGGGGTTTTATCAATATCATCTTGAATGTGTGTCTACGTGAGAACTAAAATATCAAAGTTGACATTTAGAGTTGACAAAAACAAACAAAAATTATCAAAATTCTTACCTATACTGCTACCATTACAATGAATTATTTTTAAGTCATTTTTTATTGTCACTGAGTAATCCTTATTAAAACTATCACTACTTACACATTTTGTGTCCACTTTTTCTTCTTCGTAGTCTCTAACATAGATATCCTTTTTTTTAACTAGTACACATAAATTTTTACCGCACGATTAACATTACACTTAAATCGATCGATAAATTTTTATCGATCTATGATATGACTAGTTTTCGATTATAGCTGTCACTTGTATGGAAATGCATCGAACACTTATTTAACAAAAATTGAGATACAGAAAAATAAGTGCCTACGCTTGTGCCTTGGGTATCTGAAATCTACACCAATTAATGAATTGGAAATTGAAGCTGTTGAACCGCCATTGAATTTACGGAGGCAGTATCTTACCGACAAATATATAGCTCGTACCATTAGCAGAGACCAAGTATTTCTCAAAGATATACACAATCTGGCTGTTTTAGATTTGACTAAAAGGTATTGGTTTAAGAAAAAATCTCCACTCGTGGCGGAAAGCTACAGAAATCTTTCTAAATTTAAAGAGGTACTTTATAAGGGGTCACATTCCACCAGTTTATACTGAAAAGCCTCATGTACTGTTCTCAATAAAAATCAAGACAGAATTTCTCAATGATGTCCAAGGCCCTATGTTTAACGCAGAAATTCAGAAGAGATGGCCTAATTATTATTATATGTTTACCGATGGTTCAAAAAAGGGAAATAACACTGCTTGCGCAGTATATCAACAGTATTCTGGACAACATCATAAATATAAATTACCTGATGAAGCCTCCATCTACACATCCGAAATGCTGGGTTTAAAGTTTGCTCTTTCTCACGTTTTGACAAAGGAAATGAAGAACTGTGTAATATTTACAGACAGTAAAAGTGCAGTAGAAAGATTATGTGAAACAAATAAATCCAAGCAATTGACTCATCTTGATATAGAGATATTAAAATTATACTACGAGGTTTCAAAGCTCGGAGGAGAAGTTATTATCGCATGGATCAAAGGCCATTCTGGGATAAAGGGTGATTTAATAGCAGATGTATTGGCAAAAGAAGCATTATCAAGCGGAGAAACCATAGTCAACAATATTTTACCGGTGTTAGATATAGATGTATATAGTAAACAATGGCTTAAATTAAAATGGCAAGCCAATTATGCGGAATCTGAAAGACAGTCATCATTTAAATATTGGCAACCCACGCTTCTTAAAAAAAGGTGGTTTTATTCAGAGGCCAACAGAAGTTTTATTAAAACTATTAATAGGCTAAGGTCAAATCATGCTCTAACACCTTCAAGAATGTACAAAATGGATCTAGCAGACACTCCAAACTGTACTTGTGGTAAATATGGAGATTTAACACATATCCTATTAGAATGTGAAAACCAACAAGGGAATATTACATGTTTTTATGAAAACTTACGAAAACTAAATGTGTGTTTCCCATTTCACATAAATGAATTAATTTTCTCTGGAAACTTAGAAATTTATAATTGTATTTATCAGTTAATAAGAAATTGTAAATATAAACTTTAAACAATATAATGTACTAACCCTAGAATTAAGATACAATTTGTAAGCAATTTGCGAACATAATATCAATCATGTAATAAACCTTTTAATACGAAAAAAAAAAATGGAAAAAAAGAGACAAAAAAAAACAAATATATAAAAAAAATAGGCCAAACCAAATTAATATAAAAAAGACCAAAACAAAATAAAAAATATATATACATATTATATACAATATCAAAAAAGTAATACAAGGAAATAAAAAAATCAAATAAAAAAAATATAAAAAATAAAAAAAAATAAAAAAAAATCACAAACAAACAAAAAAAGAAAAATCAAAACAACTCAATTATTTAATTTATCTTTAACTTACATTTAGTACTAACTCGAACTCCTCTGATTGTTGTTCTGTGAATACAAATTACAAAACAGTCTGGTCAGCCATTAAAAAAAAAATTACACTTAAATTAATGTTGTTCGTTTGACCTGGTTTTCCTTTTTTCTTTTCTTCAGACGAAGGATTTGATGTAGTGGATGACTTTTGTGGCTTGGTTGATTTTCCAGTAACAGCAGACACAGATGGATGTTTTTTTGACATTGGCTTCGTTTTGTTAGTCTTGGGTATTTTTCGGTTTCGGTTTATTTTATCCTCTCCTTCCGAAAAAGTTGGGTTTTCTTCAAGTTCTTTGGGCGTACAACTTTGATGGTCTATAAACAGTTTGTTGCCCCGTATATAGCTGTTTTTTTCTTGTTGTTCTTCTCTTACAATTTTTAAGTGTTTTTTTAAGATATTAAGATCTTTCTGCTGACTTTTTGTTAAATCAGGTGATATAAATATACCTGTGCCCTTTAAATTTTTTCCATTTTTCAGAATTTCAGTTTTTTTTAATGTCGAGTTAATTCAATTTTAATTGGGCATTTATCCGTACTGTCCATGCAGTATACGTCACTTATATATTTTTCTGAAATGTCTATTTTTAGCGCGTTGCTTAGATCACTACACAGCTTCGGGATTTCCGAAATTGTAGATTTTTCTAATCCAAATACTACTAGATTATTGTTCTTGCAAGTTATTTGCATACTTTCTAGGACTTTTCGCAGAGATAAATTTTCATTCTCCAGCCGTTTAGACTTCATTTTATCGTTTAGACTTTCTAAGATTTTGTTTTGACTTTCTTTTATGGTGCTTTTTAATTCTTTTTTGATAATATATATATATATATATATATATATATATATATATATATATATATATATATATATATATATATGTATATATATATATATATATATATATATATATATATATATGTATATATATATATATATATATATATGTATTTAGTAAAATAAACTTTAGATTCTGTCATTTAACTAGCCATTTAGACACATCCTTTGTTATTATTCTACCTACATATGCGTGTTTCAGAACCATTAATTTCCCGTGTTATTTGTCCACCATAGCTTGTTTTGACCAGACATCAATTAGCTTCACAGTTAGGTATATAGTTTTTTCATTTATTTAAAATGCAAGAAGCATACGAAGTCTAGTAAGAAATTAAAATTTATTTTAAATTGTATGGAGAACTGAATTGTATAAGGTAGGTATAGATCTAAAGATTATAATATAACTAAGTAATATAGACGAATATCTAATGATATTCTTATAAACAAAATTTCGTAGTTGATTATTATTAATTTATGTATCTCTGCATCTGTCTTTAAACATGTCATAATCTTAAGCACGTACGTAGTTACTGGTAATATACACTTTTTATATACGCTACATTTTGGACACATTGTTATTGACAAAAGCTATAATAAAAATATATTTATATGTTCGAATCAGGTTAACTGTCTTTATTTTATCGCGGTTGCTATCATCTTTATTTTTATAAAACTAACTGGAATTTGTTCTTAAAATATGCAGACCAGATATTTATAGGGCTAAACGTTATGTAAATTTTTACATTTTCAAACATCTCACCATTGATTGCTTACTTTTTATTGGTGTATTACTTATTGTACATTATTACATTTCTCTGTTATTTTGGTTTTAAATGTTTAAGATTTCCACCCTGTATTTCTGTAATTGGTTTGAAATTCCGACCTTATTTCTTCTATGTCAGCTGTCATATAAAAGTTAGATAATTAATCCAGTCGTCCTATAATCATTAAAATATACAGGACTAAAAGATTTTTGTATTTTATTATATTTTCCCTGATGTGTAGGTCGTGTACTGTAATTTTAACGAAATAGAAAAAAATCTGCAAAATGTAAAGCCCCATTCAGCTAATAGCCTGAAAATGGCAAAAAGAATGAAACGTCGGAAATCCCTAATAATAAACACAGTTACTCTAAAAAAAACTTAAACAAAAAAAGTGCATGATATATCACAACAAATTTTGGCACTGACATTCCAGTCCAGATTAAAGAGATACACGTACGCATCCCGGTAATATGGAAAAAAAAGGAATTAAAAAATTTGCATCAGGCATCAGCTAATATAAATAATAATTAAAAAACTCGAATAGCAGGGAAAACATAAGCACCCAGCGCCGTTATAATATCAAATGTCAACGGGATGCCTAAAAATTAGACCCCGTTTTACAAAAAAGTTGCACACATTTCATTTTACGTCACATCCGGGTTTAGGCCGCCATCGCGATGGACCAACATCTGACAAAACGAGATAAAAGTTTATATACACGCACTAACTCCCTCTATGAGCGGACGAGGCGTGATAATTAATAATGGCAGACTGGAGTTGTAAATCATAATATGTTTATTCCACCCGACAACGGAATACGTCCTTTATTTGGACCAGATTTATTTGATATATGACACAAAAACTTTTTTCTAAGAGGTAATAATTTTTTCTTATTTTTGTTTAATTTTTTTTTTAATACAGAAAACTGTATTAGGTATATATTCAAGAAAAGTTACTTTGTAGAAAAAGAAATATTCCTTCACATTTTATCATAATTTTTAAAGATAATCTAATAATTTCTTCGATCGGGTACCCAAATAAACCTGCAGTTATTATTTCGACACAAAAGAATTATTTCAAAACGTAATGTTGACCTATTTAAAACAAGCATGACCTATATGAAACAAAGAAACAATTTTATCTGGTTATTTAAATGCAAGAACAAAAAAAAAATAACAAAATACTGACCAATGTGGAGAAGAAATAGTAATTAAAAAACGAAAACATTTTGTATGTATAATGATGATCATGGATTATTTTACTAAAAACTACAAATATGCTTTCAGGATGTAAACATTTAAATGAGTACCTCATCATCAAGTGGTGCTACAGCCCTATAAAAGAGCCTCGACCTTTTCAAGTCTATTACGCCAGTCAGTTCTATTCAATGCCAACTGTTGCAAGTTTGCTGCGCCTATTTTTCTACCATGCTCATCTACACCATCCCTCCATCTGAGTTTTGACCTACCCCTACTTTTACTTTCTACAGGTTGTGACATAAGGATTCTAGGAGGGTTGTTCTGCTGTGATCTTGCCAGATATCCTGCCTATCTTAGTCTTCGTATTTTTATTAGAGATACTACGTCTTTACCACCAAATATATATTTATTTCTGTGATATATCTTGTAGTTATACCTCCTTCTCCAAACACTATTTTCACAGATGTCATCGAATATTCTTCTCAGGATTCTTCGTTCAAATATAAGCAGGAAGTTTTCATCTGCACTGGAAATGATCAATGTCTCCGATCCATTTATCAACACTGAATGTATAAGGGTTTTGTATATGGTTATTTTTGTGTTATGGCTTAAATTTCTACTTCTCATATGTCTACTTAGTCCAAAATAGCATTTGTTTGCTAGGATTATTCTTCGCTTGTTTTCTTCCGTCATGACGTTGGCCTTGGTGATCAGGGAGCCTAAGTATATGAATTTGTCCATCACTTCAAAGGTAGAGTTATAAACAGTGAACTGGTGGCCGATGTTTCTGGCTCTATTGTTTGGTGTTGATGCCATTATCTTAGATTTCCCTTCATTAACTTGCAAACCCATATTTTTTTAGGCATGTTGTGCGGCAACTAGGTCAATATCATCTGCATATGCTAAAATTTGGGATAATTTATTAAAAATGTTTCCTCTGTTTTCACTGATGCTGTGATTGTTCGCCCTGTATTTCGACTTTGCAAACACTACTACTACTACTACTACTAAGGATTTCCAGTTTTCACTGTCCTCTTTCACTCAACCGTTTTCTCCCATTTTCCCTGTCATTCCAGTCTCAATCTCGCAGGGTTCTTTTCTCCATAGCCTCGTCGATTTCGTCTCTGAATGACCTTCGGGGTCTTCCTCTCTTTCTTCCTCCGATCGGGCTTCATTTTGTAATTTTATTTATCCAGCGTCCTCTGTCCGCTCTTCTGACGTGGCCGCACCAGGATAGTCTCTTCTACTCTATATAGTCAATTATGTCTGATTGCACTCCCATTCTGCGCTTAATCTCCGCGTTTTCAATTCTGTCTCTCTTTGTAAGTCTACAGCTTCTCCTCAGGAATTGCATTTCTACTGCTCTTATTCTACCTCTATTTCTCTTGCTTATTGTCCAGTTTTCGGACCCATATGTCAGAATACTTCTTGTCAGGGTATTATATTTCTCTTTTTTGTCTTTATCGTAATGTTCTTATCCCACAGCACTGAATTTTGTTGTCTTATACAGTTTCTTGTTTGCCTTAGTCTGTTGTTTATATCTTTTTCTGTTGTTCCCTGGTTCGATATTCTGGTTCCTAAATACTTGAATTTATCTGTTCCATTTACTTGTCTTCCCTCGTCTATCTCTAGGTTTCTCATTTCCTTGTTTTCTGTTGTTAGGTATTCGGTTTTCTCTAAGTTTATTTCTATTCCGTTGTTTTTATATTCTTCTTCTAGTTTTCTGAGCATAAAGCTGAGATCTTCTTCATCTTGTGCGATGACTACTTGATCGTCGGCAAAACTTAAGGTATATAGGTATTCGTCTCTTACTGGTATGCCCATTCCTTCGCACTTTCTCCTCCACGACCTCCTCCGCTTTGCAAACAACTTTACGCATTGTAGCCTTAACCAGTCTTATCAGTTAATCGGGTATGTGTAATTTATCCATGGTGTTGGATTATCTGATAGTAGAAACTGTTGTGGACTGTATACTATTTTTGTGTGAGTAAATAGAATTATATTTATTAACTTTATACAAACTACTTAGTACATGTGAATTTATGAAAGTGAAAATGTGGCATCTTCTTGAATAATATTTGATTAATGTCCAAGTTATGTCACTGGCCGACTTGATCCTGTCAGACTGTTTTTTTGGAACACAAAACACACCGACATGTGACAGGCTCTATGTTGCCGCACTAAACTAATTTTCTAATTATGTTATTTGGTATAAAAATGTCCTAACATACTCCCGGCGTTGAAGTATGCTTCAAAATTTAATAAAATAAAGTAAATATCAAAGCAAAAAAAAACACTTAGTCCCGAGATAAAACACTGCGACACTATCTTCTATTGGCAATGGAAACGAATGTCGTATAGATCTGGTGATGAGACCATTGGAAGTTTTGATTTCAGGTACTCAATTTTCTTTATCTTTACCAGGAAATAACTTAATTATTCTTCACATAGACCATTTGCATGGAGGTAGATTTGTATCACGGATGATAACTAAGGATCCGGGTACAATTTTGTTGTTTGAACAGTGTTGCCATTTATAGGATTGGTGTAGCTGGCTAATATATTCTTTGGAAAAACGGTTCCAAAATCTCTGATGCAGCTGTTGAACTTGTTGAAATCTGCTTAGTCGATTCACTGGGATAGGTAAGAGATTTGGTTCGGGAATGGATACCAAAGAATGTAATATCAAAAAGTGGGAAGGAGTTATTGATTCCAAGTCAGATGGATCTTCTGATTTGGCAAACAATGGTCACGAATTTAAAATACATTCAATTTGGATAAGCAAGATGAGAAATTCCTCATGTATCAAATTTATATTCTTAAGCGTTCTTTTCATATGAAACTTCATTTGTTTCATTGCTGATTCCCATAAACCAGCAAAATTTGGGGTATAAGGTGGGGAAAAATGCCAAATTATAGTTTTTGTTAAAGCAAAATCATGAATTTTATTTTTGTTTTCATATAAAAAGGTTTTGATAGACCTTAACTCTTTACTAGCGGCTCTAAAGGTTGAACCGTTATCAGACTAAACATTGCTAGGAATTCCTCTTCGTATTAAAAATCTCTTAAAACATGCAAGAAAATATTCAGTTGTCATATAAGTGAGTAATTCCAAGTGTACAGCTTTTGTTATATACAGAAACGTAACATTTTAAAATTTTACTTCACGCCCCTTTTTTTCTTTCAGTGGAAATGGACCTGCATAATCAAGTCCTACATTTTCAAAAAGGATAGGCAGGAGTAATGCGTTCATTGGGTAAAGGTCCCATTTTTACATAATTGTAAGGAGATTTTACACGAAAACATTTAACGCATTGTCTTACAATTTGCTTTACTAAAACCTTGCCAGAAATAGGCCAATATTGTTGTCTGATTAATGACAATAAAAGCTGTGGTCCAGGATACAAATTACTGACATGGTGTGTGTACAAATTAACTTGGTTAATACATGAAATTTCGGCAATAAGATTGGTGTTTTTACATTATCTGGCAATGTTAAATGCATGAGTCTACCACCTACTTTAAGTAATCCGTTATCTAATATGGGAGACAAATGAAGCAGTCTGGATTTTTTGCTCAATGGTTTATCATTTAACAAACATAAGATTTCATCATGAAAGGATTCTGCCTGCACAAGTTTGATCAATAACAGAAATTAATCATTGGTTTTATGCACAATTAAAAGTAAGCTTGGGCTCTTGTTTTATTTAATAAAACGCATTACGTATGAAAAAACTATTTTTATTTTATGTAGATTGGAAAATCTGGTAATAAACTTAGTAATCCAGCTGTTTTGAACAGCGAAATGAGGTGATACTTGAGAAGATCGTTTAAGCTCTGGTAATTCAATTACCTTATCAGTTGAATCATTACGCCACAAATCAGGATGTTGTCTTAAAAACTGCAGACCCTGGAACCACAGTTGTGATTCAAGAAAGATTCCGCGACTAGCTATATCTGCATAGAGCTTCAGTGAAAACGCGCCATCGGGTTCTATTTTGCGCTAAGGCCTTCACCTTGTTCCAAGATTTTCCTTGACCTCTTATCTCGTCCATGATGGATCTTCTCCAAGTTTGTACTGGGCGACCTTTTTTTCTTTTCCCTTGGGGATTCCACTCTTAGGCAGTCTTTACGATACTGGAACTATTTTTTTGGAGTGTGTGACCAATCCAACGCCACTTTCTGGACTTAATTTCATTTTTTACCCTCCTTTGTTTGGTTAGGTGCAGCAAATCTTCGTTTCTGATGGTGTTAGGCCAGAATATATGGACAATTCTTTATACACATTTGTTTTCAAAGACTTGCAGTTTGTCTGTGAGGGTGTTTGTCACTTTCCAGGTTTCGCATCCGTAGAGTAGAACAGACATGACATTTGATCGGAATATTCGGATCATTGTCCTTGTAGTATACTCACCAGATTTCCAAACAGGGTTAAGCGTACTGAAAGCTTGTTGGGCTTTTCGTATCCTCATACGAATATCGCCTTCTGTACCTCCGTTTTCTGTTATGACACTTCCAAGATACGTAAAGTTTTCCACATTTTCAATCTTTATTTTGTCGATAGTAAATAGCGTGTTGTTCCTTGCATTTATTCTAATGGACTTGGTTTTACTAATATTGATTTTCAAACCTATTTTATTGGCTTCAGTGGAAAGTGTTTCCAATTGATAAGCCAGATCTTGGAACCTCTGACCTAATAGGCAAATATCGTCTGCATATTCTTTATCGCTTAGGCGTGTGGGTAACGTCCATTGTATCCCTCTTGTGTCGGAGTCTAGTTTAGAGAGAACATAGTCTATAGTTATGTTAAAAAGAAACGGAAAAAGCACGCATCCCTGTCTAGCTCCAGTAAGTACGTCGAATTCGTCACTGTTGATTTCATTGTGTGTCACGCTGCATTTCGCGTCAGTATATAGTGACTTTATAATATAAATTATTTTTTGCGGGATGATTCTTAGCTCTAAAATTTTTCATACAGCAGCATGAGATAAGCTGTCAATGGCACGTTCTTCTTCTTCTTCTTTCTTCTTTGTCAACCATTTTCCACCCACCATGGTACGTTCAAAAACAGCAAAATCATGTATAGGAGTGTGTTCCAGTCAACCGATTGTTCCATTATTACCTTCACAGTATTAATGTGGTCTATGCAGGAGGATTCTGGTCTAAAGTTTGCTTGATTAGCTCGAAACTCAACCTTGTTTGTTAATCTTTTCAGTATGATGGCCGTGAAAATTTTATTTATGATAGTAAGCAAGGTTAGTCCTCTCCAATTTTTGCACAGTGTGAGGTTGCCTTTTTTGGAAGCTTGATAATGTTACCTTTTTTCCAGCCCGCTGGAATGTGGTTTGTTTCATACACCTCTTGGATTATGGGGAGCAAAAGTACAGAAGTTCGATGCGGATCAGCTTTAAGTATTTCAGCAGCAATGTTATCGATTTCCGGGGACTTGTTGTTTTTCAGAGGTTCGATAGCTGTTTTTATCTCCGTTTTGGAATGGGCCTCGCAAGAAATATGCAAGTCTATATTCTGCGGGTTTTTGACAATTTCATTTGCGTTATCTCTGAGCATATCTAGCATCTCCTAAAAATGCTTTTTCCATATCTCTACTTGGTCATCTGTTGTAGTAAGTAATTCGCCTGTCTGGTATCTTATAATGTTCGAACAGTTGGACCCATTTATTGTTAGTCTAGTCTATTAATTTGGTAAAGCTCCCTAGTTCTGTTGTGTTGTGCAGCTGTTTCTGCTTATTTTTTTAGTTTTTCGGCCCACCTTTTTTGTCTCTTCTTGCTTTTCTTTTAACTGATTTATTTATTGCTTGATATTCCTGTTCTCGGTGTGTCTTCTTTCTACAGTTCTTGTTTGCAGGATACCTTTTTTTTCGTTGTTTTCTTTCCTCGATTCGATTCCATGTTTCATCTCATATTTATTCCCTTTTTATCTTTTTCTTTTTTACCCAGTTTGTCTTCAGCTATTTCTGGCAAAACATCTGCGAAATCTTCCTAGCTATTTATTTCACGTTCTCTTGTTTTGAGTTGAAGTTCCTCTCTAAACATATGTCTTCCTGGGACCGTTTTTAGTTTATCTAGATTGTCTGTTGGTCTCTTGGTGTTTCGCGTGATTTTGTTTTTTGCCATCTGGAATTAGCACTGGCTGGATGGGATGCACTCCGTATGCGCCATGATAAGAAAAAATTATTAGTCAATAAACATATTAAAGCCATTTTTTATTTAGATTCTATCCAAAAAGAATCGCCTAAAGATTTAAGGAATTTATTAGATAGTGTCTCAGATCTCATTCATTAACAGCTTATAAATTACAAAAAGTAGTTTAACTGACCTTTTATTGATTTATATTATTTCCAATAAATTAGATAAACGGGGTTATAATGGTGTAGTGATGCGTCTCAAATAGCCTCTCCTACTCAACAGTCAACCTCACCTTCCCGTTGGTGAACCCTGTTATCACAAACGAGGCTCTGACTACCGAGTATAGGCGGTATAACCTTATCATCCTGCACGGAGGAAATGTCGTTCCATCTCCAGGTCCACTACCCCCTGAGACTTGTCTGGAAGCTACAGTCGGCAACCCCGCACCAGACTTGGATGCGAAAGGCCAATAACCTACCCATCCTAAACTTGACCTTATTACTAAGACTTTGGTAGAAACAAACCGGACGGAACACATGTTGACGACTTTGGCATCACCGAAAACATGGACACAATTTGGTTGCTGGAATTTTAAAACTCTGTATGAGATTTCTAAACTAGCTCAAGCAGTAAAAGAGTTAAATAGGTATAAATTAAGCTTTGTCGGTCTATCGGAAGTAAAATGGTTGAAAGCAATGGTGAACACCATACCCAACCAGGAGAACTCCTATTATACAGTGGTAAAGAAAATGGGAGCCACGAGAGCGGAGTGGGTCTTTTACTCAGCAAACAAGCCAAAAAAGGCCTTATTTTATGGAAACCCAATAATGATAGAATTATGACTGCCAGATTTTATAACAGATACCGTAAGAAAACAGTGATTCAATGCTATGCTTCCACAAACACATCTCTCCACGAAGAAAAAGACATTTTCTACGAACAACTAGAACCAGCGACCCAACAAGTAAACCAAGGTGGTATACTAATAGTGATGGGCGATATGAACGCTAAAGTTGGAGAAGACAATATTAACTTAGAAACCGTAATGGACAAACATGGCCTAGGAGTGATAAATGAAAACGAAGAGCGCTTTACAAATTTTTGTTTCAGTCTAGTTATTGGTGAAACGATCTTTCCACATAAAAATATTCACAAGGTAACATGGATTGCACCTGGTCATAGTAGAGAAAATCAAATAGACCACATCGCTATATTAAAAAGATGGAGATCATCTCTTCTTGATGTACGTAATAAAAGAGAAGCAGACATCGCAAGTGACCATCATCTCGTAATTGGTACCATTAAAATCAAGATGGCAGAAAACAAAATCACGCGAAACACCAAGAGACCAATAGACAATCTAGATAAACTAAAAACGGTCCCAGGAAGACATATGTTTAGACAGGAACTTCAACTCAAAACAAGAGAACGCGAAATAAATAGCTAGGAAGATTTCGCAGATGTTTTGCCAGAAATAGCTGAAGACAAACTGGGTAAAAAAGAAAAAGATAAAAAGGGAATAAATATGAGATGAAACATGGAATCTTATCGAGGAAAGAAAACAACGAAAAAAAGGTATCCTGCAAGCAAGAACTGTAGAAAGAAGACACACCGACAACAGGAATATCAAACCATAAATAAATCAGTTAAAAGAAAAGCAAGAAGAGACAAAAAAAGGTGGGCCGAAGAACTGGCAAAATAAGCAGAAACAGGTGCACAACACAACAGAACTAGGGAGCTTTACCAAATTAATAGACTAGACTAACAATAAATGGGTCCAACTGTTCGAACATTATAAGATCCCAGACAGGCGAATTACTTACTACAACAGATGACCAAGTAGAGAGATGGAAAGAGCATTTTCAGGAGATGCTAGGTATTCCCAGAGATAACGCAGATGAAATTGTCAAAAACCCGCAGAATATAGACTTGCATATTTCTTGCGAGGTCCCTTGCAAAACGGAGATAAAAACAGCTATCGAATCTGTGAAAAACAACAAGTCACCGGGAATCGATAACATTGCTGCTGAAATACTTAAAGCTGATCCGCATCTAACTGCTGAACTTTTGCTCCCCATAATCCGAGGGGGTGGTTTTCATCGATTTTTTCGTAAAAAAATGAGGTATTGACCTTATCTTTATCATAACTCACTCAATTTTTAAGCTAGAGTCTTTTTTTATGATAAGTCTATTTATGCTCTTTAAAAAAAGGTTTTGTGAGTTTTCTGTCATAAATGCATTATTTGCCGATATTTGACTTTGAATCTTTCAAATTTGGCATTCAAGAAAACCGCTGAACATTGATAGGCCGTATTTCGGTTCCTGTTATATCGCAAAAACATTTAAAAAAATGAATTGTATTTGTCTTTTTAAAAGCTACAAATTTGTTCCCTACAATTTTTTTCACAAAATGCACCATTTTCGAGTTATTCGCGAAAAATCGATTAAAAACGTCGATTTTTTCGTCTAAAAGTTGTTACTTTTAATCGCAAATATCTTGAAAAATATCAGTTTTACAAAAAAAATTGATTTAACAGTTTTTGTTTAGAATTACTTTTTTAATCGAAACCTGTAGTTAAAACGTAAAAAAAAAAATTCACTCCGAGATGGGGTGGCAACCACCCCTAAGGCTTTGGCGCACTTTGGTTCAATATAGATTTTGATCCTTGGCTATTACCTACCTTCTGTTAAAATTTCAAGTGAATCCACGCAGGACGAAAAAATTGCGAGGTGAAATGCTTCATTTCCTGGACTATAAGTGGCTGACAGCATAATAAAATCGTAGATTTATGTGTAGCTTTCAATTTTTATGATTTCAGAATTCAGCAGTCGGCTGAAGTATTGGTTTTTTATAATATAATTATTTGACAACCTTTTGTTGGTCAACCAGCTACAGCAGAATTGAGCCGAAATAATATAATAGACTGTTTCTAGAAATGTGTTTAATTAAAACTACACAAAACACCTTCAACAAAAGAGAAGACATTGAAAATCTTAGTGCTATATACAGTAATCTTCTTTTAAATAAAAGAATAACAATATAAAAGTTCTTAAAAGTTACGCATATGAAAGGGATTATTCCAAGTTCAAATGAGATAAAATTTATTTTTATTTGTATTTTTTCTTTCTTAAATACTTAGTAACATAAACTCTGTTGCTTGTTTAATAACTGTAATATTATATCAAAATTTACAATGAAGGTCTGCATAAACATAGACACTTCCTCTGTCAAACTCACCTAAAATAAATATAAAAAATAGAAGAGATATGGAAACCTTAGTAATAAGTTTTGACAGAAATAAAAAGTAAATCAAATTTAATGTCATTATGTTAATGACATAATGACAAAATGTAAAATTTTGCTAATTTTAAAAGACAATTCTCACAAGGGTAAGCCTATTGAAGACATAAGAACTTCATTTTTCTAATGTAAATTTTTTATGTTAATTTTTAGTATGTTTTGAAAAAGAGTAAAATAAACTCGAAAGCTTAGCAAACCTAAAAGAGTTTAACTTAAAGGCCAATATATTGACTACTAAACCCAATATATCTGTATATATATATATATATATATATATATATATATATACAGATTGAACGAAATAAATTCGGAACATAATGTATTTCGGCTCAATTCTGCTGTAGCTGGTTGGCCAACAAAAGATTGTCAAATAATTATAATATAAAAAACACCATACTTCAGAGGGCTGCTGGATTCTGAACTCATAAAAATTGAAAGCTACACATAAATCTACCATTTTATTATGCTGTCAAACCAGTTATAGTCCAGGAAATGTAGCATTTCACCTCGCAATTTTTTCGTGCGGCGTGGATTGACTTGAAATTTAACAGACGGTAGGTAATAGCCTAAGGATCAAAATCTATATCGAACCAAAGTGCGCCAAAGCCTAGGGGGTGGTTGCCACCCCATCTCCGGGGTGAAAATTTTTTTTACGTTTTAACTACAGGTTTCGATTAGAAAAGTGATTCTAAACAAAAAATGTGCTATACATTGTTTTATAAAATGATATTTTTCAAGTTATTCGCGATTGAAAGTAACAACTTTTAGACGAAAAAATCCACGTTTTTAATCGATTTTTCGCGAATAACTCGAAAATGGTGCATTTTATCAAAAAAATTGTAGAGAACAAATTTGTAGCTTTTAAAAAGACAAATACAATTACAAATACAATATCAATGTTCAGCGGTTTTCTTCAAATGCCAAATTTGAAAGATTCAAAGTCAAATATCGGGAAAATGATGCATTTTTGGAAGAAAACTCACAAAACCTTTTTTAAAGAGCATAAATAGACCTATCATAAAAAAATAAGGTCAATACCTCATTTTTTACGAAAAAATCGAGGAAAACAACACCCTAACCACCCCCATAATTAAAATCGATCTTCACCCTTCTGCAATTCCCTTTGTAGATGTATTGTTAATACGTCCAAGAAGTTTGACCCATTTAAAATGCTTAGTTTTAGAAAAAGTACAGCTTAAATCGAGAAACGATTTACAATTTCATATTTTTTACCCTTCTTTTTTGAAATATGCCCGAAAATACTGAATATATGAAAAAAATAAAAATACTAAATTGTAGCTTTTTTAATGACTAAAATTATCCTTTATTTAGATTTGTTGTACAATAAATATTTGGCGAGATATAGCCGTTTAAAGCATCGATTTACGATCAAGCACCATCTTTTTCGAGCCCTTTAAACTCACCCCATTTAAAAACCAAGGGTTCCAAAAAGATTTAATTCACAGATCCTTGTAGCTATTAAAAACCTCTACAAATCATTTTTGAAAAAACATCTATCGTTAAAAATTAAAGGAAATACGTTAAAAAACCAGTTAATTTTTTTCCGGAAAATTCCATTAGTATAGTACAGTACATTTCGGAGCATAATAATCTACAAAACCGGTATATTAGCTAGTGGGGCGTTAGACATTCGAAATTTTAAGCGTTCTTATTTTGAAATCCCATACAACAGAATAAAACATCTGCTCATATGTCTATGGCTTGGCAATGAAAATATCAGAGCAACAGATTGGGGATGGTTTTCCAAAGATGGTTTGTTATTACCCGTACGCATGAACAAACAACCTGCACCCGACAAATTTTTGAAAATTATTTTTTGCCAATGCAAAAAAGGATGCGGCGTTTCATATGGGTGCAGAAAAGTTGGTTTATACTGTAACTCTACTTGTTCTGGGTGCTCAGGTGAAGGGTGCAATAACAGTCCACCAATAATTGAGGAAGATGATGATGACATAGATCACGATGAAGATGTAATTGATGACGAATAAAATTAATATTATAATTGTTTTACCTATAAATGTAAATATTTTCAACTATTTATGTAAATGTATAAGAATATATGGTGCCTTTTTATGTTGATAATTTTTTTTGTATTTAATTCTACTTTTTTCAATTTATATCTTATAAATTAGTTTATAAAAACTGCAATGTTGTAAAGGGTGATTTTCAAAAGTTGAAAAGTTGCAAAATTTTGGCAAAAAATTGTTTTCACCTATAGCACTCATAACAATTGATTTTTAAGGGTTGAAAATGTATGAATTTGTATTTTAAAGTATAAAAAACTCACTATTTAACTAATCCAAACCAGATTTCACTCATCTTAGGATTTGTAATATTATTTTACAATTTTTGAAAATTAGGGGTAGTTTTCACCCCTAAGAACAATCAGGGTTCATCGGCATGACATAAACTATAAAGCAGAGGGTGAGTTGAGCTTAATTCCAAATTTTTATGCAAGTCGTTCCAAGGTGAAATCATTTTCTTCGCATTACTAATTTTTTTATAATAATCTCTAATGAGGGTCGCTTTTTAAGGGTTGAAATATGATGGAACTTTATTGAAAAGCACGAAACTATCATTATTTAATTAATTCAAACCAAATTTTACCCATATTCAGGTTTAATATGTTATTTTATAATTTTTGACAATAAGGGGTAGTTTTCACCCCTAAGAACAATCAGGGTTCGTCGACGTGACATAAACTATAAAGCAGCGGGTGAATTGAGCTTAAATCCAAATTTTAATTTAAATCGATCCAAGGCGAAATCATTTTTTTAGAATTAGTAATTTTTTACAATAATCTCTAACAAGGGTTGCTTTTTAAGGGTTGAAATATGATGGAACTCTATTCAAAAGTATAAAATAATCATTATTTAATTAATTCAAACCAAATCTTACCCATATTCAGGTTTAATATGTTATTTTATAATTTTTGACAATTAGGGGTAGTTTTCACCCCTAAAACCCTTCAGCGCACTTCGGCTCGATATAGATTTTGATCCTTGGGCTATTACCTACCTTCTGCTAAAATTTCAACTGGATACATGCAGGACGAAAAAATTGCGAGGTTTTAACTTTTTTCGAGCTTCAATTCCTGAACTATTATCGCCTCCTTAAACACACCCGTCTTACGAAAACAACTTTGTTGCGAGACAGATAGTTGAACGATATTTTATACAATGTCTATACCCAGGTATGGATTTATTTTTGTCCAAGTTTTATATTGGTCCACAATTTTAAATGCAGTTCAAACAGACATGTATTAAATTGTATGTTCCGTTTTAATTTGGTTCAATCTGTATATATATATACATATATATATATATATATATATATATATATATATATATATATATATATATATATATATATATATATATATATATATATATATATAAATATTTATTTATTTATAAATGTTTTGAATGGGAATACAAAATTGCTGCTAACATATTTCAAACAATGGTGTAGTTTTCGATGAAAATGGTAAAGAGAAATGGGAGCTCAAAGCCAGAATAGCAAAAGGGAATAAAAAATTAGGTGGTTTAAGAGCCATACTGAACTCAAAATACGTTTCTAGACAAGGAAAACTCAGAATATATAAAACAGTAATTTAGACCCACAGTAACATATGCCGGTGAGACATGGACATTAAATAAGAAGGAAGAGGATACTCTGAAAAGATGGGAAAGGAAAATATTGAGACGCATATTCGGAGGACGGAAGATAGAAAATGCTTGGGAGAGAAGAACCAACAATGAATTAATGGCTTTATACAAAGAACCTACCATTACCAAGTTCGTCAAGGCACAAAGAATCCAGACGACTGGATTAATTATCTAACTTTTATATGACAGCTGACATAGAAGAAATAAGGTCGGAATTTCAAACCAATTACAGAAATACAGGGTGGAAATCTTAAACATTTAAAATCAAAATAACAGAGAAATGTAATAATGTACAATAAGTAATACACCAATAAAAAGTAAGCAACCAATGGTGAGATGTTTGAAAATGTAAAAATTTACAGAACGTTTAGCTCTATAAATATCTGGTCTGCATATTTTAAGAACAAATTCCAGTTAGTTTTATAAAAATAAAGATGATAGCAACCGCGATAAAATAAAGACAGTTAACCTGATTCGAACATATAAATATATTTTTATTATAGCTTTTGTCAATAACAATGTGTCCAAAATGTAGCGTATATAAAAAGTGTATATTACCAGTAACTACGTACGTGCTTAAGATTATGACATGTTTAAAGACAGATGCAAAGAGATACATAAATTAATAATAATCAACTACGAAATTTTGTTTATAAGAATATCATTAGATATTCGTCTATATTACTTAGTTATATTATAATCTTCAGATCTATACCTTATACAATTCAGTTCTCCATACAATTTAAAATAAATTTAAAATTCTTACTGGACTTTGTATGCTTCTTGCATTTTAAACAAATGAAAAAACTATATACCTAACTGTAAAGCTAATTGATGTCTGGTCAAAACAAGCTATGCTAGACAAATAACACGAGAAATTAATGGTTCTGAAACACGCATATGTAGGTAGAATAATAACAAAGGATGTGTCAAAATGGCTGGTTAAATGACAGAATCTAAAGTTTATTTTACTAAATACATATATATATATATATATATATATATATATATATATATATATATATATATATATATATATATATATATATATATATATATTGAAATGATTTCAATATGTTAAAAAATATACAACTTAAATGGATTTTTATATGAGTTTGTTGTTCATGAATTTCATGAAGCCATCACAATGTGGGTTCGACTCTGAAATAAAAGAGAGAAGAAGATTAGTAAATTGTTAAATAAATTAATTTTGACACACCTGGTATAGTGTTAATAATTTCTGAATAGTATAGTTGCCTAGTGTATAGGTGAATCGTCTAAACCTTAAAAAGAACAAAAAAGAAGAATTCTTAAAAATATTTAAACATAGAAATTTAAAAAAAAAACGTCAGAAAATAAACTGTCAAGCAAGTTTGTGGGAGCTAAATTATTAGGGGTTTTGTTAAATAAGAAATTACAATGATGTGGAGATGAAAAGAATAAATTGTATTAGTATTGTAATAGAATAAGTTTTATATCTGAACTTTTTTTTTATAAATTCCCAAATTAGATGTGATTAAAGTGATTATGAGAAATTAATGTAAATTTACAAATGTGTCAGAACAGGACAGTTTTAGGGTTTAAAAAGAAGAGAAGACGAAAAGAAAAATAACGTTGGTTGCTGTTAGCAACGGATAATAATTGGTTTTTTGGAGAAGGCCGACGAGGATTTTTTCGACGAAGGGGAGCCCTAAAACTGTGGAATAGGTCGGAAGTGTTTTTTAACTCTAATTAGAATTTTAGTTTTTTCACAGTTTCTACAGCAGAGATATCCACAATTTGTTCCAGAGAGTAAGAGAAACAATTTTGACTTATAAATTATTTTGGAGTACAGAAATGTCATTTAAATTGAGAAAATTAAAAATCATGAATTAACATAATTGCGATAGGCCCTAAAAATTGAAAATATTAATGATCATTAAATTAAAAATAGAATAGTACGTACCTTAACTTCCGAAGAGAGGATTGATATTCCAGTTTCACCGATTATTTTGCGAGTAGTTAGTTTTCTTTAAAGAAATCAGAACTGTTTTAAAGTGAGATTGGATAATAATTTTGGGGATCATTTGAAATCCTGATTGTAATTATTTGAATGCAAGTTTAAAGTCAGCGGAACAAAGTGTTCAGTTTCTTTTTCTTAATAGTTCATTTAAACACTTTATAAAGTTGCAATATTTATTTAGTTTTTAGGTACTTGTCTCCACATTTTGTAATAAATTTTTATTGTCACGAAACTAAACCACATTAAGATTTACACGATTCCTATTTTTGTAAATTTTTAAAGGCAACCCAAGTTGCAGACTTTTATGTTAAAGAATTTTATTGTTTATATTAAATTTGTTTAATATTAATAAATAACGTGCTTTATTTGGGTTAATTTATCAAATGTCTAAAGTAAATTTTGGTTTAATTTCTTTTTGAACTCTACCAGGAGACTACAGAGTCGACGTCACACAGTGACAGATTGCTTAGAACACCTAATTGAGCTAGCTGAGGTATATATTAAATTAAACAACGAACCACATATTACAAATTACAAATACAACTTTTTCAATATTATATATATATATATATATATATATATATATATATATATATATATATATATATATATATATATATATATATATATATATTGTTCGGATAGATTTCCGTGGTCAGATGAATGAAAATCACTAGGTTCTCGGGAAGAACCTAGTGATTTATATAATATATATATATATATATATATATATATATATATATATATATATATATATATATATATATATATATATATATATATATATATATATATATATATATATATATATATATATATAGTAAATGAATACGCTACATAGTATCCACAAAAACTGGTTGAGTAAAAAAAAACATAACAGGTCATTTAAATCAATATAATAGTACCTACCATCATAAAAAAATATGTATAAAATCTGAGTATTAAATATAAATGATTTTTAACATCTCTAGTATAAGGAATAGACGTGTGTCAATTTTGCTTCATAATAATTTCAATTTTAGGTTATTGTGAGTCGATAATTTTGCTGATTTTGCATGCAGTGTGTAATAGAAGAATAAAAGTGTTAAGGGAAATTATAGCAAAGACATTGGAAGAGAGGTAAGTGCATAACCTCGATAAATTTAGGAAGCCGAATAAAAATTTATTTGCTTTCAACACAAAAAACTAAAAACAAAACCGGCCCAGGAAATCAACGCTATATCGTCGGCGTCATGTGAAAACAAATGCCATCTTGTTACACATTTCTAACTTCATAACACTACAAAATATTTAAGCGATTACTTACTAGATGCTGCCACAAGATATGGATTTGAATGTTGCCCTAATCCGACGTTATCTGAAGCAACGTGAATTTTGATTGAAAACAAGATTTTTTATTAAAACAGTAATTGGAATTAGCTGTCAAATAGTTCAGGTAAGTTTTGAAAAAAAAAAGTCCATACGGGTGTGTTCTTTTTTGTTAAATTCTCTTAAAATTAGGCATGGGACTTAGGCATTTTTCAGTTTTCGTTTCAAATGGAGTTACGCCATTTTCATATTAAAATGATTTGTTGGTTTCATGTACGTGTTGTGATTTTAGAAATAAAATAAAGGGAACAGAACCAACTGTGAGTTTACTGACGCATTTTTGTTCTTCTTTATATTCTACCTCCAGATCATTCAATTTCAATATCATACGATAAGTCATGCACAAAACCAAACGTCCTATGTTTTGGGCTGATTTATACGTATCCAGTACTTGGGGAGGGGGGTTTATTTAAAACCCGTGCATTTAATTCACGAGTGAAATTCGTATAATACAGTGATGGGCGTCTAATAACCGGCAAAATAACGTAAAAGATGGAAAACTTAAAAATCTGTTAAATAAAACGAGGTGAAACTAGTCGAGGTGGGAAATTTAGCGATAAAAACTTAAATTAAAAACAAAATTAATAGTCTATTGATAGTTTTTCACCTTTAGACGTATCGAATGAGTTTCGCAACTGCCACTGTGACAGGAGTATTTTATAAAATGTGAAAGTGACAGTTTGACTCCGATACGTCTAAAGGTGAGATACTATTAATATTATGTATATTTATAGGTTTCTATCGCTAAATATTCGTTACCACCTCTATTAGATATTCGTTAAATACATAATATAAATCATACTTATATATAATATATTTTTTTCAGATTGAATAAGAGTTCAAGAAGTTTTAAAATACTAAGCAAAGTGACACTTATAAGTGAAGATAAAGATGGTGCTTCCTCAAGCCAACATAAAAACAAGCTAACGGTTATTACTGATGTCAATAAACCCCTTAGAAAATCCGAGCCAAAAGTTGTTGTTTTAAGCGACGTTAGCAATTTTTCTTTAAATTGAGATTATTTATCTTATGCAATAAAATGTTTAAAAGAAGAGTGTATCCAAGCCGAAAAAGCTCTTAATGTATCTAGAGAAGATTTACAAGAAAATATTGATCCCAACATAACGAGCAATGAAGATTTTGTCCAGGAAATCATAGTATTAAATAACACTGATATTTTAGATGCCTTTATAGACATAGATTCTCTAAACAACGCCGATGTAAATTTTGAAGAGGCTAACTACAAAAACGATCTAAGACGTGATAATATTTTGAATAGCGATGAAGAAAAACTAGAAATAATTAACAGTACAAACTTTAGCGATGTTTCTAAAGGCAACAATGCAAATGAAATAAGAAACTCATCTGGTTTTGAAAATAATATCGATATAAATGCCACGGAAAAGGAAAATTCTGGGTTAAATGATGACTTATTAGAAAAAGCGAGTAGCTCAGAAGCAGAAAAAAATGTTGCGACAGATAATTATATTAAAAAGCGCAAAAGGAAGAAAAACAGATTAAGCGACAGTCAATACTGGGATTACAATACTAACAAGAAGAAGAGACAAGAAGGGGCATCATATAAGGGAGAAAAGGATAATAAATTTGTGGTGCAGAAACGTGAAAGGAAATTAAAAATTAAGAAAAAGACAAGGAGTCACTAAATCAAGCTTTTACTATGGATCTTTAATCTGTTCTATTGTGTCCACAGTCAAACGTGTCTGCGCTCTATTATAAAACTAAATTGATTCTTCATAATTTTGCTATACAAAGGATGGTTTGTTTGTTTGTTTGAAAGAAAGGGCATACACAAATGGAATGCGATTCTATGCATTCGACAATTAAAAGGAAGATTTCAGGAAGGGTAGTAAATGTACCAGGCGACTATGTTAATTTGATAAAAAATGCGAGAAAAAACCCAAGACCTTATGATGTACAATATTTAGACAATGCTTATTTTAAAGATTTTTCTAAAATCAACTTGCTCAAGTCAATTCGTCCTTTAACATAAAACTGGGGACTCTACCGTGCAAAATATTAAAGCATTAAAATACAATTCAGACGGATCCATAGAATATAAGATTAAGTATTCTTATGAGTTTCAGATCCTTCCCGTCAGATTCAATAAGAAATGCTCAATTGTTTCCATAGAAAAACTGCCAAACTGTCAAGGTAAATTAAAAATTAAACGGGAGAAATTTGAACATCTTCAATCCCTAAAAAGTACCATGGAACCAGATTACCATCCTTTCTATGATAGTCTTGAACATGATTAAGCTTAATTTTTGTGCGTAATTTTTATTTTTAGTTAATACAGATTTATAATTTAATACAGATTTATGCATTTTGTTCTCTTTTTAGCGACCAATAAATTTTTTTAAAGTCTATTAAATTATCCAAATTAAAAGTAAACGATGTTTCTTTTATCATCCCTGACATTATTTTTCGAAACTAACATGATTCGAAAAAAAAAAAACTACAAGTATTATAATTACTCTAAGATAAAAACTGTTTTTTTCACTTCCTATAAAATTTACATTTTGGTACTTAGGCAATTTTCATATGATGCCGACGATATATCAGTTTTAAAAGCTAGAGGTAGGCGTTGCCACATCAAAGCGTTCCAAAGTAACTGACCATTATTTTAATTGACAATTAATTTATTCAGGAAGAAAACGTGAAAATAAATTACTACAAGCTACTGCTTGAGAGAACCATCTTCCTTCGACGCCTTGAGTGGGGAGGTTGGCTCTATGGCGAGTAGTAGCAGTAGAAATATGGATTCAGATGATAATACATCCGATGACAATCGGCAAAGAAATAGAGAAAAAAGGACTTGTTATTTGGTCCCAGTAAAAAAGAACAAAGAAGTTCAGTTAAAAGTCACAAAGATGACAACAACATAGATCAAATACTAAAGATGATAAAAAATCTAACAATAGAGTTACAAGAATTAAAAATTGATATAAAAGAAGTAAAAACGGAACAAAAAAAATACAGAGAAAAAATGAGGGAACTCAAAACTGAACCAGCAGAACTAAAACAAAAGAATAGTGAAATCTGAAAAAAAATAAACAAATCAAAAACGACCTGAATGAGACAAGAGGACGTCTTGAAAGGCTGGATAAAAGAAGAAAAGAAAATAATGCGATAATACAGGGAATGACAATATAAAACTGGAAATAGAAGAATACTTAAAGAAGGGATAGGAAATTTTATGACAAAAGAGCTAAATATTATCGTAAATATAGAAGAAGCAGTGAAACTAGGAGATAAAACATGTTTAGTCAGACCGCCAAACAAAGAAGAAAAAACAAAAATTATGGAAAACAAAAGTAAACAAAGAAGTGAAATAAAAAATATATATATATAAACAATGATCTAACGACAGAGGAATTACAAATACAGAAGGAAATACGAAGAATAGCAAAAGATGAAATAAAGAAAGGTAAACGGTTCCAAATTAAAGCCAACAAACTTAGAATAGATGGTCTAGAAAGGAGATGGAATAGAAACACTAACCAGCTGGAGGACCATCATGGAGGTAGTTAAAAAAATTAGCAAGGGATGACAGGATGCATTATTCGTTGATGGATGAGGCAAAGAAACAGGAAGTGACTGCAGATAAACCCAGGTACAACAAAAGTGAAACGAAAGAAAGATAGACAAAAAAACAAAAATAAAAGACGAAAACAACAGAACAAAAAAAAATAAAGAGTTAAAAATAAGCGCATGGAACATAATGACTATGCTAGCTCCAGGAAAATGCTAGAAATAGGAAAAGAACTAGGAAAGTATAAAATAGATATTGCAGCACTGCAAGAATGACGCTGGAAGGGACAGGGACAGATTAATAAACAAGACTTTACAATGTTATATTCAGGAGGAAAGAAGCAAGAGCAAAATTGCGTGGGATTCATGATACTAAGGCACCTAAGAGAGAAAATTATAAATTTCAAGCCAATATGCGAAAGGATGGCCTATATTAGAGTCAACAGGAAACCATTTAATATATCAGTCTTGAATTTATACGCCCACTACAGAAACAAGCAATGCAGACGAAAAAGAAATCTTTTATGATAAGGTCAAAGAGGAGATAGAACCAAAGAAGATGTCATATTTGTACTAGCTGACCTCAATGCTTAGACTGGAAAAGAGGACTTTTTACAACAAATTGCAGAAAAACATACAATACACGAAAACACGAATGACAATGGGCAAAGACTATGTAACCTAGCAACAAGAACAAATTTGTTAATAACCTCAACAAAATTTAAACACAATAAAATACATAAGGTAACGTGGAGTTTACTAGATTAGAAAACATATAGTCAAATTGATCACGTTATGATTATTAAACGAAAACAATCGTGAATAAAAGATGTAACATTCAGAGGTGCGTGTGCAGATTCAGACCACTACATGGTCACAGCCACTATAAGACAAAAAGTTAAAATTGAAACAAAACAAAAAACCAACATAAAAAGTGGACTGTCAATAAAATGAGTAATGAGGAAGTAATAAAAAAATATGAAAAGGCAGTAACAGTTCAATTTAGAGAGAAATCTAAAGCAGAAGATATAAGCACAAAATGGGAGACGAAATCAATAGAAGAAGGTACAAATATGCAGATAGGTAAAAGTCAGGCTAAAACAAAAAATGGATGGTATAACCAAGAATGTAGAGAAATAACAGAAAAAATGTGCAAGCCAGAAATAAATGGCTAAAAACAGATAAAGAGGAAGACAGAGAAGAATATGAAAAATTAAGAAGGAATGCTAAAAAAGTGATAATGCAAAATAACAGAAGATGGCTTGACAAAAAAATGCAGGAAATAGAGCAGTAAAGAACAAACAGAACAAACGAATAGAGGGAATAGTGTTAATAGAGGACCAAGAATAAAAACAAGTATGGAGATATTACTACAGAGGTCTATTGACGGAGGAAACAACAGAAGAAGAAATGCATAACGAGGAGGAAACAGTGCACGAAGATAAAGTAGACATCGAAATTTCAAAAGAACCAACATTAGAGGAATTGGATGAAGTAATATAGAGAAGCAAAAATGGAAAAGCGCCTGGTAAAGATGGAATTAATATGGAACTAATAAAATACGGGGGAAGGGAACTAAGAGGAAAAACACTGGCACTATTGAAAAATATATGGAAAGAAGAGAAAATGCCAGGGGACTGGGAGGTAGGGCAGATCATAGCTGTACATAAAAAGGGAGACCAACAAATCTGTGAAAATTATGAAGGAATAACGTTACTAAATACAACATATAAAATATTGACATCAATAATAAAAAAGAGGTTATCCAAGATAACAAAGAAGACAGCAGGACAGTACCAATGTGGATTCACAGCAGGAAGATCTACAATAGATGCAATACACACAATAAAACAAATAATAGAAAAAGCAAACGAGTATAAATTAGAATTGGAAATGTTACAAATAGACTTCAAACAGGCATTTGATTCAATTAAAAGCAACGGATTAATAATAGCACTTAAAAAATTAAAAATTCCACATAAACTCAGATGATTAATAGAAACGACAATGAGAACTACAAAAATAAGCATAAAGACACAAAGAGGGGAGACAGAGGAATTCAGTATAAATAAAGGGTTGAAACCTTAGGAAGGAAGGAGATGCCTTATCAATAACGCTATTTAATCTAGCATTAGAATATGTACTGCGAAATATAAATAAAGGAAATTTCAAAACAAGAGGTGGTCAAATAATTGCATATGCAGACGATATTGCTATTATTGCAAAGAACAGAAACACAATAAAAGAAATGCTTAAAGAAATAAAAGAGAAAGGTACAATAAATAAATCCAGAGAAAGGAAATCCAAAATAAAAGAAAAAATATTAGCAGCGAATAAAGCTTATTTTGCAAACAGAAGATTACTTAAAAGCAAAACACTGACTAAAAAAAGTAAGATAAGCATTTATAACACCATAATTAGACCAATATTATTATATGCAGGAGAAACAATGACGATGGTTAAAAAAGATAAAGAAGACTTAAGAATAGCAGAGCACAATTTGTATTAATTTATTTGTTAGGATATTACTTATTCCTATATTACTCTGTCTTATTTCATATTTGAGAGTCAGGTTGAAAAGTATCGATGTCAGCCTGTCTCCTTGCTTTCATCTTTTGAGAATTTAGAAGTTCTCGTTGAGGTTATTTTGTATTGTGATAGTTGCTGTTGACGAATACATTGTTGCTTTTAGTAGTAGGATATATTTTTAAAAGATATTATGCAATATTTGACATACCTAAATGCTAATGTATTTATTAACTGAGTCATAGCCAATTTAAAATCTATAATTATATTGTGGCCATCAATGCCGTATTCCCACGATTCATTTAAAACTTGGTTCACTATGAATAGCTGGTTAGTTGTACATATATCTTCCTTATCGAAATCTCGTTTAATACTCCCTGACAATATTTTTTTGTTGCAGTGTAACCTCGGAAACCTTTTTTGAATGGTGCTAGGAAGGTCACCAATGGAGACACTGCGGGCGGCAGCCAGATGGTTGGTGGAGAGTGAGTCGTGGGTTCGAAACTAGCTTTTGGAACCAGGAATGGGTCCAACGGATGAAATAAGTAAAGATAGAATACGATAAGATATATTAGAAAAGATACAGAAATAAACAAAAAGATCGATGGGTAAAATTACCAAAGATACGATAAGATAGAAACAGGGCGCCACTAAATTTTTTGGGGCTTAAGAAGAAAATTAAGAAACCTTAGAAAAGAAAAGAGATAAGGAAAGATATTTAGGTTCAGAGATCAAACCCAATGAAAGATACCAACAGTTAATTATCAAATAAATTTGGTCAACACATTATATAAACAACTAATAAATATATTAGGTATTACACTTATTTACCTACGAAACCTAATCAGCCTGATCTTTCTACTGGTCAAAGGCATAATAATAATTAAAGGTAAAAAACAAATATTCAGGGTTACTATTTTATCAGGGAACTTATTAGAAGCCGACAAATAAAATACATACATAAAACAATAACAATATATTCAACAGCAAAACGATATCGGTAGCTGAATGTACACACAAAATAAAAATACACCAACAATTATGAAATGGTGGTATAAATTTATAAAAATAAGCAGTAATATAATTAGAAAATACCTTTACAAAGATATATAATACAATCATGTACAAATAAAGTTTGGGCGTATCTCGAGATATTACAACACAAAAAAATGAATAACAATTATAGCAAATAACAAAAATTAATAAAAGCTGAATTTACAAAAATACAAAAAGGTTCCAGACATAAAACTTTAACCAAACCGCATTTGGTTAAGTCAATTATTTGCTTCGCACTAATATTTAATGACTGATAACTACATAAATGTTCGTAATTATTATTTATTGACATTTTTTAGTATCTGATCGAAAGTTCGTAAGAAATAGTGAAAGTTGTTTAAATTGAATACAAAAATTAGTAGTTACTCTCAACTCGTCCGTATTACTCGTCCAGATAATTGTAGATAATGATTATGGTAACTTACTGTAGTTCCTGATGACTGCTGCCTAATTCACTGAAGCTAATACTATACTTGTATTAAACACTGAATTTAATTAACATTAAAGGTACTTTAGAACTTTAATATAATCTAATATAGTATAAGATCAAAAAGACTCAAATAAACAAGTGTATACACACTTAGAAAACAATTCACAGACGGTAAGATAACAAATACGATAATATGAGCGAAGCGTCCTACGATAAATCAGCCTTTACTTAACGAGAACCCACCGAGGAGTCCTCTTTCTTCTGAAAAATTTACCAAACTACCCCAAAAAAAAGGAGAAGGGATATCTCCCACTTAAAAATCATAGGCCAGTTGTATGAATTTCTAAGAAAATAAAAATTCCGAAAGTTTTGAGTTAGACACCGGTACCAGCAATTTGACATGAGAAAAATAAAATCCTTAGGATTAGGTTATTACCGAATATATTGTTTTCCAAAGTATCAAACAGAAACCCGCCTTAAAGCCGGAAAGATTTAGTTCCATTCATACACAGGATTACAAAGGAAAGAATTAAATACCTTTCGTACTCGGAAAATTCCGTGTTATTTTGGTAGGTAAATTGTTCCATCACTTTAGATAGTTTCCCTATAAAAATTTCTAAGCGTAAACATGATCATCGGCGTATCATTATGGAGGTAAAAGAAATTAAAAATAATTTAATATTTTAAATATATAAAAAAATGTTACACGGCCCCCTCCCAAGACAGGAAACTGGTGAAGAAAAATAAAAAAAAACGGTTTCCGATCATAACCTAAGGATACAATTTTTTATATATACCCTTCTAACGATTCGAAGACCGTGCCTCGAAAAAAAGTACAAGATATAAAAGACAACATCATTAAGAAATATAGTAACCCAATGTCAAGATAAAAGAATTATTTAAGGTACACCTCGATACAAAAGAAATACCTATTTTAGAGATCGGTACTCATAAGTAATTCGTTAAGATAAATTAGAGAACGAAATATTTTTATGAAATTTTTAATTAAAAACAAGATATAGAAATGACTTAAATAACAACACTGGATAAAATCTTAATTACAATGGAAAGCATATGCCAAAGTGGAAGTCAAAAAGAATTAAATAAAACTCAACTATCATTAATAAGAGTAGAAGAATAAAAAAAGCAATTGAGTACCTGGTTGTCAGTTGATAGCTTTGCGTATCATACACCCAAATTTAATTTAGGGTCACAATCGGGTTAATGTTGACATAAAGAAAACTTCTAAGGCACGTCAGGGAAAGGGGTCTGTAGACACCATCAGTTCTAAAAGAACGAAAGGGTAAGAAGAATTAGGGGGAATGTGTCTGTCTTCCTTAAAAGCTCAACAGATCTCTAGCGGACGAATCCTATATCATCATCCTAGCCGTTCCTCTCGTGACAACAAGTAAGGTCAAAACAGATTCCGAAATATAGAAGAAAAAGAAAAAAATAAGATTTGCGCCGAGAATTTCATTCTCATGATTCACACATGGTTGCTTTATTTATCACTGGCCGTAGGACAGAGTAAAAATAATTTATCGCCCTTCAGGATGTATAAATCCGTAAAGTTTTGAGTCGTTGGACAATACCCAAGGGAATAAATGTCGCATCGGAAAGGCCAAAAGTGCATTCTTGACTATGAGCTCTATGTTCAAAAGCCATGACATCACCTTGAAAACAAAAATAAGGCTCCTTAAACGTTACGTGTACTCAGTGCTTAGGTATGGAGTAGAAACGTGGCCATCGAAGGCGGAAACTCTATCAAAATATCAGGCTTATGAATTATGGTTATACAGAAGAATCCTGAAGATACCATGGACAGACAAAGTCACCAATGACGAAGTATTGGGGACTATCAACACAACCGCAGGTTTGGTCAACATTGTAAAGAGCTGTAAGCTGGAGTACTTGGGACATATATTGAAAAATCAAGGCAGATACGAGCTACTCCAATGCATTTTGCAGGGTAAAATTGAAGGAAAAGAGCCCCAGGACGAAGAAGAATATCCTGGCTTGCTAACCTGAGAGCATGGTATAAAAAGACCTCAACACAGCTATTTCGTATAGCAAAAAACAAAATCATCATAGCCAGAATGATCGCCAATGTTCGGAACGGACAGGCACCCTAAGAAGAAAAGGAGAAGATTGAGTATCAGTTTTTTATACAAATCAAAAAAACTTCTACTAGATAATATAGGAGTTATTATAACTACTATATAGATAATAAAAGTATAATAACGTAGTTAAAGTTATTACAACTTAAACGGTGCAGTAAGCAAATGATTTTTCGCTTACTGGCCACGTAATGAGCTTTCGCACAGATAATTTTAAGTGGTTTTCCACCTAAATAAGATAGATAAGAGGAAAAGATAAGATAGGGAACAAAGATAAATTAAACTTTACTCAAAGGTAATTTTAAGTGACTTTTCACTTATCAGTAAGATAATGAGTTCTACTCAAAGATAATTTAAGTGATTTTTCACTTATCGGTAAGGTAATGAGTTTTGGCTCAAAGATAATTTAAGTGATTTTTCACCTATCGGTAGGGTAATAGAGATCAGCGAGTAATTAGCTCACTAGCCGATCTAATAGTTAACGGTATGGTGATATTTTTCACCTAACCGTACTCAAAGATATGTGACTTCTGGTGGAGAATCAAAGAGGTGGACGAGAGGATAGAAGAGAAAAATATTTATATATGAATATATAGATAGGACTGTAGATAATAATATACGATAAACAAAACAAACTAGTTCTGATCGAATTCATCATCACTTGACGAATTATCAGAATCATCGAGATATGGTTTCAAATCTTTAATATGCCAGTTCCCAGCATTTGAACCATCGGGATTTCTCAAGGTATATACGAAGGGAAATAGCTTTTTGACAACCGTTCATAAGATATATTTGGGTGCTAATTTAGCCATAAACTTATTGACGGCTTTTGATAGCACTTTATTTCGTCCCCAAACTGTATCACCGACGTGAAATTGTACATCGCGTCGCCGTAAATTATACGTTTTAGCATTGCGTTGATACGCATTATTTAGATTAAGTTGTATTTCATCAAATACTTCACTTAACCCTCGTACTTCAGAAACATATTTGTCATGTTACTCTGAAGTAACGGTAGATAGCGAATTATCGGTAGATAGAGAATAATAGTTACCGGCAATAGGGACACACCTGACAAAATTAAGGAAAGATGGGGTATACTTAGTGACTTCATGTCTATCGGTATTTATGGCTTGACGGATTTTTGGAATTTCTTTATCCCAATCGGAATGATCTTTAATGTAACACCTGATAGCAATACCTATGGTTTTATTGCTCCGTTCAACAAAGTTATACTGAGGCGAATAAACAGCATTAAACCATATTTTTTGAACTTTATACTTATTACATAAATTCTTTAACGAAGAATTGTTAAGATTTCGGGCGTTATCACATATAAGAAATTAAGGGACTCCGAACATAAGAAAAACGTCATTTTCAAGATAATTAACAAGATTTTGCGGTGTAGCTTTCCGCAAAGGATGAATCAAAATAAAATTCGAAAACCAGTCGGTAACAACAAGAAGAAAGGTGTATCCTCTTTTTGAGCGAGGAAGCGGACCAATAAGATCTACGGCAATTATTTGCCAAGGGAAACTAGCGGATTTTTCTCGTCCCATTAAACCCATGGGAGCCAAATTGACATCTTTTGAACTCCACAAATTTTACAAGACCTAACAAAACCAAACATCTTTCCGCATTTTGGGCCAATAATACAACTCTTGAATCCGATTTAAAGTTTTGAAATAGCCAAGATGGGCGCATGTAGGTGGATCATGACAAGAAGTGATAATATCATTTCTTTGGGGTTTCGGTACTAACATTTTCCACTCTGTATTATTAGTGGAAACAGGTAATTCGGAAGGAATTAATTTAAAAACAAAATCATCCTCTACTTTCCACTAAGGATATTTATTGGGCTCTGATCAAATTTTAGAACGACAATTATCGAACCCGGGATCAATTCGGTCCTTGTCGACATTCAGATAAGAAATTTGTGGTTTTTCGGAGATAAATTTTGGGGCGGCATTTTTCGTAACGCTATGACGATAAAAATGTTTGACGGTCTTTAACCACTGATTCCACTTATTTTGAATTTTAACGTCGGATTTATTGGGACGGAAAGGTAACGAGATTGCACCGACAGAACAAACTCGACCAACTGGTTTTTTGAACGCAAGGAACATTTTTTGCAGGTATGGACAGTCACATTGAGATTGCCACACTTGTAACAGAACTTGTGCTGTTGTTTCTTTTTACAGACTGGATAGGTATGACCTGTTTTCCGACAATTCCAACAGGTTGCTACTTGCAAAGTGTTTTTGTTCGAATTCGATAAATTAGATATTTGATTAGAGGTAGATGAAGAAGATATGGTATTTGAGAGATTGTTGTGAGAATGACGCTTCGGCGGAGAAGTATCAGTCTCGACAACAGAGATTTGAGAATTTTGGAAGAACTTGGCCGACAATAAAGGGTTAGCATCTTCCAACTCCTTAACAATTTGAGTTAGTTCACTTACGGTATTAATGTCTTTTAAAATGACATGAGGAATATGTTCAGGTAAGATATTTTTGCGAATAATCCTGAACTTAGCGGATTTGGATGCTTCACGAGATAAACGATTAAAAAGAGACAGCATTTGCTCTGCGAAAATAACGATAGGCTCGCTACGGTTTTGTTTGTGACCTTTAATTTGATCCCAAAGATCTTCGCCGACATCGGGAGGTAGAAAGATGGATTTAAGGAGTTGAATAAGTCTATCCCAAGAAATTTTAGAAAAGAAAAGAGATAAGGAAAGATATTTAGGTTCCGAGATCAAACCCAAAGAAACATTCCAACAGTTAATTATCAAATAAATTTGGTCAACACATTATATAAACAAATAATAAATATATTAGGTATTACACTTACTTACCTACAAAACTATTTTATCAGGGAACTTTTTAGGAGCCGACAAATAAAATACATACATAAAACAATAACAATATGTTTAACAACAAAACGATATCGGTAGCTGAATGTACACACAAGATAAAAATACACCAACAACTATGAAATGGTGGTATACATATAAAAATAAGCAGTAATATAATTAGAAAATACCTTTACAAAGATATATAATACAATCATGTACAAATAAAGTTTGGGCGTATCTCAAAATATTACAGCAAAAAAAATAATAGCAAATAACAAAAATTAATCAAAGCTAAATTTACAAAAATACCAAAAGGTTACAGACATAAAACTTTAACCAAACTGCACTTGGTTAAGTCGATTATTTGCTTCGCACTATTGTTTAATGACTAAGAAATAAATGTTCGTAATTATTATTTTTTTAAAGTTCTTAGTACCTGATGGAAAGTTCGTAAGAAATGGTGAAAATTGTTTAAATTGAATACAAAAATCAGTAGTTACTCTCAACTACTGGTGAAGACATGGATGAGCTTTGATTCGTTCAGATAATGTAAGATGATATGATACCATATCATATTACTCGCCCCGATTATTGTAAATAATGATTATAGTAACTTACAGTAATTCCTGATGACTGCTGCCTAATTTACTGAAGCTAATACTATACTTGTATTAAACACTGAATTTAATTTACATTAAAGGTACTTTAGAACTATATATATAATCCAATATAGTATAAGAGAAATCAGCCTTTACTCAACGAAAGCCCACCGAAAAATCCTCTTTCTTCTCAAAAATTTACCAAACTCCCCCCAAAAAAAGAAAAATGGATATTTCCCACTTAAAAATCATAGGCCAGTTGTATGTATTTCTAAGAAGATAAAAATTTCGAAAGTTTTGAGTTAGACACCGGTACCAGCAATTGGACATAAGAAAAATAGAATCCTTGGGATTAGGTTATTACCGAAGTACTATACGTGTCTCCGAAGATATTGTTTCTCAAAGTATTAAACAGAAACCCGCCTTAAAGCCGGAAAAATTTAGTTCCATTCATACACAGAATTACAAAGGAAAGGATTAAAAACCTTTTGTACTCGGGAAACTCCGTGTTATTTTGGTAGGTAGATTCTTCCGTCATTTTAAGTAGTTTCCTAATAAAATGTTCTAATCGTAAACACGATCATCGGCGTATCATCACGGGGGTAAAAGAAATAATAAATTATTTAATATTTTAATTATATAAAAAAATGTTACAGCAGTCGTTTGTTTAGTATATAAGTAAAAACTTTGTCAGCTGTGTACAAGAATGTCATGCTACAATAATTTATGCAGTTCAATTTACACCTTTTTTATAGATTGGGCATATATTCTCCGTTATATAATTATTTGCCCTACTAATGTTTGCCACCTAGTTTAAAATAGCTCAGAGGGGATATTGTCAATGGAATGCCACATTGTCTGTCACAACTGGAGCCATGGTATTCATTTGTACTAGTATTTCTTGTTTTTTTTTATCGTCGGTGGTTATAATTTTCGGTATCTTCCTCAATACGATGCATGTCCATATTTTCATTATTATCTTGCTTCCCTAAAAGAGTTTACAAATAGATTTTCCAGACTGTTTTTATTTCTTTTGGATCTCTGGTTATCTGACCTTTTGATTTCTTAATAGATTTGTTCGTCGTTAGTATATTTCTCTTAAATTTCGTAGATATTTCTACGCTTTTCTTATATCGTTGTTTTAATGATTTTCTTCAAATTTCTGTATGTTAACGTTTTTGTATTTTCTTTTCTCTATTCGGCATATTTCATCAGCTGTCTTCTTTATTACATCACTTTGAAGATTTCTTTAGTCATTCATGGTTTTTATATAAACTAAGTCTATAAATAAATTACTTACTGCATTCTGTCCTCTCTTTATGATGTTTTAAAATTGGTAATTTACTTTTTTTTAATATAAGTGCCTTTAATCTATTTTTTATCTTTTCTTTTTATTTTTTGCTTTCATACCTGTTCTCTTTAGCCTTATTAGTATTATATATGACGTTTGTATAGTAGAATCTGAGTGAACATCTGCCCCTGTATAAATATTTACCAAATTTTTTGAATTTCTAAATTAATTATTAATTGTGGGAATTTAAATTTAGTTGCTTATGATATGAACAATGCACTTATCTGGAAACTTACAGCCATTTATTTAAAAAACACTGGAGTGATATTCTTAAATTCTGGTTGCATCTTACGAAAGCTAAAGAGTTAACGTTATATAGACATATGATATGCACGGTATCGTTGTCGTCATGAAATGTCGTCTAACCGCCAAAAAACTTAATGTATGACACGACAACACGTACTCCTTTATTATTTCACCGATCGTCCAAGAAAAGACGGCGAAAGCTTTTCGTGAATGGCAAATGTTAAACTTTTACTGGAAGTAATTTTTCCCTGTGGCGCACACACATCGCATCGTCGTCCCTCGACGTCCCTTAATAATGTAAACGTCCAGTAAGGCCCGACTTGATGGTTTCTGGAAAATGAACTTCTCAATTTTTATGTAGTTGATTTTAATAATTCAGAAGAAGTGTAGTGGTCGTGCCGTTGGCAGGACCGTTTTCTTATATGGCGCACGGGAATTATTTGTGACTTCTGATGCTCCTATGGCTTTTCAAAGGAAAACCATCGATGGGCAAATTTTATCTTTGGGTCTTCTTTATTGGGTAATTTTTTATAGAGAATGTTGGAAAATAACTTATTACATAAACTATATAAAATATTATACTTACAACATATCTTATTTATTTTTTACACCCTATAGGATCGCATTCTCCCTGACAATAAACAGTTAATTTATTAGCAACATTAGTGTTATAGTGTTAAGTTAAGTATTATATTTAGCAAAGAAACAATGGTAAAACCTCCAGTCGTGGCGCCCCACAGAGAAGCATTATTCGAGGCGACGGGTCTAGGTGATCTTTATGAAAATGAGCATCCTACTTTTTTTTAAACTTTAAGGATTTGAATAAATAAATGTTTGTGATAAAAAATATAGTTTTATTATTATTGATATATATGAAAAACTAATACTCTAAGACCTATGTGAAAAACTTCGCAAGAAGTATATTGTATCAAAAAAAAACTAAAATTATTAATAAAATGAATTGTTTTGTTAAACCTGTTAAGAAATTATTTTTATTGTGTGGTTTCGTTATAAGTAATACAAAACAGGACCACAAATTTTGCTATAAGATAAACACACAAACTTTTTTCATTTTGTTTAACATCCAGGATTCCTGCTGTTTCGTGTCGTCTGCTTCTTATAGAACATGGAAGTGTGTTTCAAGTGACCCTTGCTACAAATGCTTGCTAGTTAGGGACAAGGCAGTTAGTTCAAACCTTCTTTCAATGTCTTGTTTTTTATTATTACATTCGTACATAATTTAAGACTTGTGCCATATTTATTAACGAATAAAATACAATCAGTAGCCACCTTACAGTGTTTTGAGAGACGTAATTAGATTTATCTAAATTGTTTTTTTGAGTCGATAAAACACTGGTATCATTATGATGATAGCTAAAAACAAGAATCACATTTTTGTATTTTTTTTGGAACAGAAGAAAAGAGTATAACGCTTTTTTAATACCCAAAAATGAAAGAGTATTCATGTCGACTAATTGTGTTTTAAATTTTTTCTTAATTTTTATGATAGTATCTAGTATCAGTTATTTTGTGATATTCTAGCAGATTGTTGGCTAGAATAATACATTTGACCAATTATCGTATGTTAGATTTCTGTTAGTTTTGGATGTGGGTTCTATAAGTCTTACAACTACACTTTATGAGTAGTTTGGTTTACTTTGATTGACGTTAGGGCTGCTGCTCAACATTCACTGTAAGATTAGAAGCGTATGACTTGCAGAATCAACCAAACAAACTGGTGCTTGGTTTGTCCATGGTTCTTCTTTTAAATTTTGGCATTTGGGGATCTGCTTTAGTCAAACCGGTGGCCACAATAATTTTAAATTCTTTCAAAGACATTCTCGTACCAGTTGTTGATTGTTTTAAAATTATATGAGTTTACTTATGTTAAGTCAACAAAATGAAAAAAATTATATGCCACTACTTTTTGGATTTTCTATCCAATTCGTAGCAAGATATACTAACATATCAGACTACGAATCACATATCAGACGGATCTACGAATCCCATACATTTGTTGTAATTGTGTACTAACTGTTTGCAATTAATTTCTACTGATGTCCTTTCCTTTTCTTTCCTCGTCACAGTGATATTTTCTTCAGATGAACATTGCTTAGAAAATAAATGGGTTTTTATCCATCCATTGCAAAGATTGCAATGCCGTCTTCACTCATTCTCCAGTCACTTTTTATTTTAATAATGCATCAGAATTAAAGTAGTTATCGAAATGAACTTTATAATTTTTCCAACTAAATCTCTTATAAGATCTTTTATTACTTTTGTCTCGAGGTTGACTGCTCAGCTTGTACCCATACCTTTTATCCCGTTTTTATGGGCTTCATCGGCATATATTGACGTAAACTACTTCGTCCCTTGAACCTTATCATCGATTCGTCTATTGATTGTTACCTGCTGGGGTAAAATAATCTTTTATAAGTAGTTGAAAAGTTCCCCTAGTGGGGAAAATCAATGTTAAGAATTTTTGTTTGTAACTTACCGTTGTTGATGTTTTGTTTATTAGTGTACTCCTCTTTGCGAGTATATTCAAAATCATCATTCCCATCGTGATCTAACTGAAAAACTATAATGCTGTCACGGATTTCTTCGTTATAACATCCAGGAATCTTACTCATTTTAATGCAAGTAAATAAAACACTTTAGTACTTTAAAACTGTTTGCAACAAAACTTACAATAATACTAATAAATCATCGAGGTTAGGTTATGACAACTTATTTCAATGTTTGTATTTAAACCATTTTCCACGTGCCATTTTAAAAACCTCAAAATAGAATTAATTACTATTAAACTGGGAATAAGCCACAATTAAAGATAAAAATACGTTTATTGACGTTTCAATTTCCACTTCGGAAATCGTTTCCAAAATACAAACAGTAAATTAAACAAATTTTGTTTTTTGTTACATAGTGAAAAATTCTTCTAATAATTTAATTTTATCTGTCTCATTTATATAGGCAATTCAGACATACCTACATTATGCATTTTAAAATAGACGACTTTAAAATGATATTGCCAATATTGTTGAGTTGCGTTCCTGGGACGACTTTACTTATAAGATAGTTCATTCGATTACATGAAATCAACTTTAACTTGAGAATATCCGTCAGAAAAAAATCATAGCATGTAATTCGTCTTTAAAAAGACAAACACATGACATGATGACAGTAAAATTCTCCTGTTAGTGATTCCATAGTAAATTAGGAGGGAAAACCAGGAAAAAAACCTCATAATACTATCCCGACATTGTAAGTATTTGTTAGTGAATTTAGTTTACCTTCAACAAACATCAAAATTCTGATTTTATATGTTACGTTATTTAAAAAACATAAATGATGTATCCTCTATATGTTACTGACTTACTAATACTGGTATTTTTTTATTAATAACTTCCTCTTTCAATATTGGTAACCAGATCCTACTACATTCTGCCGAGGAATTTGCGACACAATTGGCCTCATTTAGCATAATTAGAGCCGCTTCTTTGATTTTTCTTTTTTTACTATCCGTTTCTTTTATGACTACATTTGAATTGCCTATATAAATATATGAATTTGTATGTCTGAATTGCCAATATAAATGAGTCAGATAAAATTAAATTATTAGAAGAATTTTTCACTATGTAACAAAAAACAAAATTTGTTTAATTTACTGTTTGTATTTTGAGAACGATTTCCGAAGTGGAAAGTGAAACGCCAATAGACGTATTTTTATCTTTAATTGTGGCTTATTCCCAGATTAATAGTAATCAATTTACAATGCCACAAGAAAATAGCTTCAGAACAATCTCAAAATAGAACGCTGGACATCAAGAATTTTTAAATTACCATACATTTTTTAAAATATTTTTACAAACTGGCACCTAACCGCCATTTGTAGTGATTACGCTAATAACATATTATAAAAACAATGTATAGGAGAGCCTTAGTCCAATGGTTTAAAAATTTATCATTTTAAGTTTTTTAACCCTTACGCTCCATATACTCACAATTGTGAGCGTCTTATTTATAAGTGACATTATTAGGTTTAAAATATCATTTTGTACCAGTTGCTTCTCTACGACACGATAGTGGGTGCACGTGTGACGTGTGTGTTCTATCATATTGTCGCGGGAGATTACCGAAAATTTGCTTAGATCCGTATGATATTGTTCAGTGAATGGTATCGACTTTTTGTCCAGTGTGGCAATATGGCTTGTAGACGTAAGTACACATTTTTATTTGTTTTAAAATATTTATTTTGGTGGATAGTCGTCACAAATTGTGTATATTTACCTATTTAGACAAAATCTTTTAATACTAATTTGAGGTTACAAATCCACAAATGTGTTTTGAAGAACAACACGTTTGTGAGAGCTAGGAGTGAGTGGTGCAAAAAAAATAAATAATGATTCAGTGAAAAAAACTGGTAACAAGGGTTTCTTTTTCAGGAACAACTAGAAAAGTTGACAGGGCGAGACTGGCTGCTCATCCAGATAAAATTATCGAACTGCTGGATGAAATGGATTCCGATTTGGAAATTGAACTCGGAGATTATAATGACGATTGGGTACCGTCTGAAGAGGAGAATTTGTCTATACAAGATTATGAGATTGAAGAAAGCGATAAATCTGATGAAAGTGGAGACGAAAATGATTTCGCAGTTCAAAGTACTGCACAAAATTTCCAAAAATCATTATTGCTAAATTGGGGTAGAACTAATCCATTTAAAACTGAAAATATACTCGAAACAATACTTCCAGATTCCACTGAAGTTTTAACACCATAGTGTTACTTTGAAAAGTATTTAGGAAACTAATTTTTTGAATTGTGTGCAGAACGTACTGCACAATTTTATTTACAAAAACACGGAAGGGAACTTAAGTAACTCCTGAAGAAATAAAAAATTGAGTGACGGGTTGTTTAAAATTTCCTTGAATTCATTTATATTGGAGCAGTCGCTTTAAACTTCCTTTAATTGCGGATGCAATTCCAAAAGACAGGTTGTACCTCTTGGGATTCAATCTTCATATTGTGAATGTATGCACGGTAACAGAAGAAATTAAAAAAATAATCGTCTGTGGAGAGTTCAGCCAATGATCGATTTAGTCAGAAGCCGATATCGGGAATTAAAGAGAGAATCTGAAGCTGCATTCTCAATAGACGAACAGATGATTCCGTTTCTTGGTCGATGTGCTTTTCGGCAATATGTAAAAAGTAAAACAAGACCTGTGGGTTTAAAAAATTTCTTTTTATCAAAAAGTGATGGTACTGTCCTAGATTTTGAAGTATATCAAGAAACAAGTACCAATTTAAAAAATAAAGAACTTAATCAGTCATCCTTAATTAAGTTAATAGATTTGTATTCTTCGACAGATATTTTTCGACGATACCTTTGTTGCTCAAATTATCTGAGCTACAAATACATGACACAGGAACTATTATGAACAATCGCTTTAAAGGATTTAGATTTATAACCAAATGAAAACTGGAGATTCTGAGCAGGTTGTTAGCAGTGATCAGAAGATATGTCATTAAATGGAAAGATAATAAATCCGTTTTAATAGCATCTACGGCTTTTGGCTAAGAAGCCACACATTTAGTTAAACGATGGGATAAAGCTAGTGCTAGTCGTGTAGAGGTTCCATGTCCAAACGTAATTAAAATTTACAACACAAAGATGGGTGAAGTTGATATCTGCGATCAGATGATAGAGTGTTATAGAACTTTCTTGAAAAGTAGCAAATGGATATTGAAGGTAATCCTACATCTATTTGATTTAGCTACTGTTAACAGTTGGATAGAATACCGTCGCGACTGTCGAAGTAACAAATACAAATCAAAATATATTAAAGATTTATTATCCTTTCGCTTAGAACTAGCAGATTATTTGTTATGTGGAACGAAAAGTCCAAATACAGAAAACGGGGACACAGAAGATGAACATGAAGATCCTCGTCCAAAGAAAATGAGACCGTCACCTTTACCTTGCACTGACAAAAGATATGATGATTGTAATCACTGGCCTGTCTTGGAAGATCTAAAAAATCCTTTATGTTGCAGATTGTAATCCTGTAAGAGTAGGTCAAGACTTTCATGCAGCAAATGTATAGTTTATCTCTGTATGAGCAAAAATTACAATTGTTTTTTTAACTTTCATAACAAATAATGTGTTAAAAATATACTAGTTATTAACATTTGTAATAAATAACAATGTGTGTACTTAGTATTACTAATAAAGGTTGTAAAATGTTGTAATTTATTTGTTTTGTTTTCTAGCGGGAGTAGTCATACATTCCCAATACTCACAAATGTGTCAGTCACACAATTGTGCATGTCGTGCATATACTTCTAGAAAAGACAATCGTGAGTATCAACAAAATCTGACAAAGTGACATAGCAAAATTCTTAAAAAAAAAATAAAATTTCTAAAAAAAATAGTATATCTCTTTGTTCCCATATAAATTGAAAAATAGACTGAACAACTTTATATGTCAACTTACATTGTTTCGGGAGTGTAAGGGATAATTCAGAAAATGGTTGTGGCAGACTCAACACGCTATATAGTACGGAGTTAGTTGGTAAATTATAAAAATACTTTTCAAAAATTACTGTTTACTTAGACAACGAATACAGACTTATAAAATAACAAAAAAAAAATATATTAAATTTTTGTATTACTTTTTTATGCGATGTAATTTTTCGCAGTATTGTAAAGGCTAATATTGACGTACAAAAATATAATATTGAAATTAATTCAGGTAGCAATGGTCTCGTAAATATTCATAAGCTCAAATTAAAATTATTGAAATTAAAATAAATAAAATAATTTTTGTTCAAAGTAACTGCATAGGGATCGGTATATTAAAAACGGATTCAAATGAAATACAGGATGATTTACAATGAAAAAGTGGAATAATATACAATATACATACGAAGTCAGGGCGTTTTAACTAATTGTTAAAACTTTTAACTTTTTTGGTTCTAAAATTTTCTCCTTTTAAAACATAATGACGCTACTTAATTTTTGTTTCGGCACAGAGCAGCGGCAAGCCGCTTATATGTATTTCGACCTCTTTAGGGCTCCCCAGAGCGGTATAGCCACTACCCTGAATCGAAACAAAATCTATTTCTGTCGTAGATAATAGTTATCAAAATAACTATATACGGACGCAACTACGCCATGTAATAACAAGAAGTTATAAGTTAGAAGAAGAGAAATAAAACGATTTCCACCTGGCGAAATCGAATTCAAATTTTTACCACTGTGCGTTCTAAAACTTGCAAAGTAAACAGCTTTATAAATTACTCCGCAAGGGAATCTAAGATTGCATTCCACATGCCGTTCGTCACGGTCAAAATTTGTAGTGAATTCAATTTATGATACTCTAAAGGGAGCAAAGAAACAAAACATAATAACGGTTCTAGATTTTGATTCGATACAAAGCAGCGGCAAGCCACTGATACGTATTTCGACCTCTTTAGGGCTCCCCAGAGCGGTATAGCCACTACCCTGAATCGAAACAAAATCTATTTCCGTCGTAGATAATAGTTATCAAAATAACTATATACGGACGTAACTACGCCATCTAATAACAAGAAGAGAAATCATACGATTTCTACCTGTCGAAATCGGATTCAAATGTTTACCACTGTGCTTTCTAAAACTTGCAAAGTAAACAGCTTGAAAATTACTCGGCAAGGGAATCTAAGATTGCATTTCACATGCCGTTTGTCATGGTCAAAATTCGTAGTGAATTCAATTTCTGGTACTCCAAGCAGAGTAAAGAAATAAAAAATAATGACGGTACTAGATTTTTGTTTCGATACAGAGCAGCGGCAAGCCCCTTATACAAATTTGGACCTCTTTAAGTCTCCTTGGAGCGGTAAAGCCACTACCCTGAAGATTTTGTTTCGATTCAGTCACTTATCAAGCTGTTTGCTTTGCAAGTCGTAGAAAGCACAGTGGTAAAAATTTGAATTTTCTAATCTATGGCTGACTCACAGTCTTCATGAAACCTATGTCTCTCTTATTAATTTTTGTATTTTTGATGCTTAGGTCTATCGCTTCTATTAAGGCATTTTGAATATACCTTCATTCTTCTATTAGATCGTCGGCAACTATCTTTCCCTCTTGACAACTCCTCTGTTGGCAACTATTTATTTCTCTCGCTAATTGTATTTCTTTTGCTTTACATTGGAGATAACCTACGTGTTATATTCTTCGTTTTTTTTTATTTAATTTTTTTCCTTGGTGTCTTCTTTACCTAATTACTGTTATTACATGTCCATTACTGTCACCGAGCATTCCTCTGTTAAATTTAAATTGAGATACTAATTTTCTCTTTTTTATTTAAGACAGGGTATATTTAATATTTTGTTTGACCTTCTTCTTCTTTAAGTGCCATTTCCGCGACGAATCATCATGGCTATTCTAACCTTCGAGGCAGCTGCTTCTAACAATTGCCTTGAGCTGTATCCAATCCACTCTCTCAGGTTCTTCAACTAGGAAACGCGTCTTCTTCCTACGCTTCTCCTACCCTCTATTTTTCCTTGAATTATCTCAAGCTATCTTTTGCATCTCATCACATGTCCGAAATATTGCAATTTCCTTTCATTTATTGTATTTTCGATTTCCCTCTCTCTGCCTATTCTCCTTAACATTTCTGTATTCGTGACTCTATCTACCCATGGAATCCTTAACAATCTTCTAAATGTCTATATTTAGAATGTCTACGTTGGCACGTGATTTTTTAATTCTGACCTTTATTTCTACAATATAATTGTTATTTTCTCTCTCTCATTCTTCTCTTCTTATTTTTACGGTCTCAATGTGCTGGCCGCCGACCGTTAATATTTTGTTTGTATTGTTGTTCTTGCAAGTTTTCATAAATTTGGTTTTTTGGTGTTAAGAGAGAGTTTGTATTCTCCATTTTATCTTATTATTTTGTTTATTATTCTTTCTGTCGTCCAAGTTGTCTTCTATTATGACTGTATTCTTCTAAGATTCTTGTATAATTTATAATTTCTTCAGACTAAGCATTAACAATAATGGCGACAGTATGCAACCTTGCCTGACCTCTCTCCTTATCTCCACTTCTTCTGACACTTCTCTTTTAATGTTTACATTTGATCGTTGGTTATAGTATAAATTTGATATCAATGTTAGATCCCTCACATCCAGTTTCTTGTTTTTGAGTTCTTCTAGAAGTCGGTCATTTACCTTATCGAATGCCTTGTTGTAGTCTATAAAGCATACATAAAGATCTCGATTAACATCCAAACATCCTTGGGTCAGCATGTTAAAAAAATACTGCCTCTCTTGTACCCACTCCATTCCGGAATCCAAACTGGTAATCACACTTATATCCATCTCCAGCTTAGCGTGTATTCTATTATCGATGATTTTTAGCAGGGTTATTAAGATATGTGATATTAGACTGATTGTTCGATAATCACTACATTATTTGGCATTTACTTTCTTTGCTAGACTAATAAATGTTGATGTCAGCATTTTACGTGGAATGATTCCTGTGGCATAAATTATGTTCAGTGATTGGACTAAAAAATCTATGTTTGTTCATTGACCAGTTTTAGCAATTCACTTGGTATTTTTCATGGACTTTACTGCATGCTTAACTTCTGACTTTGTTATTTCGGGTCCCTCGTCTTTACTCTGATTATCTTCACATATACATATATTTTCCTGTCTCTGTTTTGCTACCTCAGTTAATTATTTATTCTTCTTATGGAGATTAAAGCTATCATATATTTTTTTATGAGTCTTCTATTTCTTGCCATTTTTCAGCGAAATACGTCCCTTTAGCTTCTCTAATTTTCCTTTTTATTTGATTATGTAGCTGTTGATACTGACACGATAAAAAGACATGTTATAGGGAAATGCTTGAGAAAAATAAATGTACCTAATGCATTCATAAAATTATAGAAAGTACTTACAAAGAGGTATAAGGACGGGTACATATAACAGGGAAAAGATCGAAAACATTTAATTGGAAGAGAGGTATCAAACCAGGAGATGGTCTTAGCCCTTTGCTATTCATAATAGTAATGAACGAACTGATAAGAAACACTAAATTCAAAACCAATCAACTAGAGATAATAATAGGTTACCACAGATTACAACCGGTAACACTAGAGTCCTTAATGTATGCAGACGACATAGTACTAATAGCACATTCCGAGAATAAAATGCAGAAACTAATATATATATATATATATATATATATATATATATATATATATATATATATATATATATATATATATGGGTAGAACAAAGAAAAGAACTAAAAATGGAGATAAACGAGAAAAAAACTAAGATAATGATAATCAGTGGCAAAGGACATCAGAATGATAATCAAATGAAGATAAAATGTAAAAACTCAGAATTGGAAATAGTAACAACTTACGAATACCTGGAAAGTATAATGAGTAATGACGGAAAAATAGACTGGGAAATAACAAATCGAGCAAAGAAAACAAACAAGTTATACTATGCGTTAGCCCCAATAATGGGAAAAAGAGAACTTACACAAGAAACAAGAATAAAAATATATAATAGTGATACCGACTGTGCTCTATGCAAGTGACAACTGGGCAATTCTGGAAAAACATGAAAGCAGGATAAACGCAATGGAGATGAGACATCTAAGACGGTTAGTTGGAAAGACAAAATGGGATAGATTAGGCAACGAAACTATTAGGAAAATGGCCAACCAGGAACCGATAATGAACAAAATAGCAAAGAGACAAATGAACTGGTATGGGCATCTGATGCGGATGCAATCTAATGGAATAACAAGAAAAGTTAATAAAGCAAAAAACATCGCAAAAAGAAAAAGAGGCAGACCCAGAAAAAATGGATACAGCAAGTAGTAGAGGCGGGAAAACTTAAACAAAAATCACTCGAGGAATTAAAAATAATGGCAGGAAACAGAAAAGAATAAAAGAGGTGGGTAAATGGAAATTAAAATAGCTAGCCCAAATCCGACACCCTGATAGGGTAAAAGGAAGGGAAGATAGATAGAAAAAAAGAAAGAAAGAAAGAATATGAAATTAGTAACACACAATTTGGCTTTAGAAATGGTTTACGAAATTGTTCGGCTTGAATCTGCTGACTCAGAGATGCATGGACATGAATCAGGACATGTACTTATGTTTCGTAGACTTCGAAAAGGCAGTTCATAAGGTTCAACATAAAAAGGTTGTAAATATATTAAAAAGCAAAACTATTGACAGTCGTGATATGAAAATTATATCTCATTTATATTGAAATCAAACTGCCAATGTAAGAGTTGACAGCCAATACACCCAAAATATCAAAATACAGAGAGGCGTCCGCCAGGTTTGCGTGCTGTTTCCACTACTTTTTAATGTCTACAGTAAAGCGTTATTTCAATAAGTGCTCTCAGACTCAATAGAAGGTATATATATATATATATATATATATATATATATATATATATATATATATATATATATATATAGATATATATATATATATATATATATATATATATATATATATATATATATCAATGGAGAAGTTTCGAATAACTTACGTTTTGCAGACGATACAGTAATAATAACGGATAACAACAATGATTTACAGAACGTAATGCAACGCCTTAATGAACGGTGTCATAAGTACGGACTGAAAATAAATTTAAAGAAAACTAAAGGCATCATCATGACTAAATCTGCACATGCAAATATCCAATTGACTATTGAAGATACTGCAATTGAGAGTGTTAATAACTATAAATACTTAGGATCATGGATAACATCAGATGTAGACCAAACCAAAGAAATTACCACACATATTGAAATAGCACGTGCATCATTCATTAAAGGGGCTTCTTTATGTCTTGCAAGCGTGGATACTAAAACAAGTCCATCTAAATAAGTTTGAATTTGGTCGTCTTTGAATTTTGGTGTTACAGAAGAATCCTACGAATATCATGGATTCAAAGAACGTCAAACGTGGAAGTCACTAGAAGGATAGGAAATGTGGTGGAAATAATATTAACTATCAAAAGACGAAAACTTGAGTACTTAGGACATGTGATGAGAGGGCAAAAATACGCATTATTACAACTTATTATGCAAGGCAAAATACGATGAAAGCAAAATGTGGGAAGATGAAGAATATCCTCACTTAAAAACTTAAGGAAATGGTTTAAATGTAGTAGGGTAGAACTTTTTAGAGCGTCAGTCAACAGAGTCCGCATAGTCATGATGATTTCCAACCTTCGATAGAAGATGGAACTTAAAAACAAGAAGTATTTTTAGATTCCGGGAGGTAAAGTTTTTCTTTATACAATATTTAAAAGAGTACTATGTTTCACAGAGTCGGATAAACTATTCGCTGGTCTCTAGACTTCTGTAATAAAACTTATACCGCAAACTAAACCTCTCTCGTTCCCAATCCTTAAAAACCAATTATACTTAACAAAGATCCTGCTTAATTTTTTTATGAATTTAAGTAAATAAAATCTATAGAAACAACTTTAATATTCTATTAAACTATTAAACTGATTGATCAAAGCTAATCACAACTTTTTGCACTTACTTTGTTAGTAATAGAGAATAATATAGATTTCAGCCAATGAGCCAAGAGGATTATGTTCACCATTAGAGATTGTATTAAATAGTTCTGTTAGGAGTTTTAAGTTTTTTTTTGGTTTGCTTAAGAAATTTGAGTAAATAATATTTGGTCCAGTTTCTCTTATTCATATTCATATTTCATCCATTTATAGCAAAAGAAAAAACTACCATGTTGTGGAACCTGAAGAAAATTCTATTTCAAGTAGAATTTTTGTCAAGAGCTTAACTCTTGATCACTTAAATATTAGTTCCAGTACTGGCCTAGATGATATTTCGGTCATATTTCTAAAACAATTTTCTTCTCCATCAAAACATTGTCTTATCAAATAACTCAACCTTGTTTGTCTAAATCGAGTACTTATACGTAGTATTTATACTCTACTACCAAATCCATAGTATTTTCCGTTTTTAAACCCAACAAACCTTGTCTTAATCCAGAGTCTTACAGACAAATTCATCTCGTCTGTGCTACGGGATAACTGTTGGAAAAAATAATAAACTCTAGGCTACTGTAGATTTTATGGAACAAAATTGATTTCGGAATAATCGTTTTGCTATCAATAATATCCTTGGCCTAGAGAGCGAAATGAATGAGGCGTTTGGAATTAAACATTTATGCATCGCTATAACTTTTCACCTTAAACAAGCGTTCAATACAGTTTGAAGACATATTATTTGAGAAAAGCTATACTCTCAGAATATCAGAGGTTATACTTTATCGTACTGGAATATCAGAGGTTATCCAATACTTTCTAAAACATAAATATTTAAAAATTAATAAATAATTTTTTTTTCAATATTCATGTTGTCTCTTTTATTGTTCAAACTGAACATTTTTATTCCCTTTTATTCAAACTCTCTTAAACCGCAATTTTCCGCGATTGTCAAACCATATAATTTTTTCTGATTATGTTTTATAAATCGCAATTACCTACTTACCCGCAAACAAAAAAATGTTAAACCCACTTAACCACATACGTAGTAATGCCCTCAGAATTGCCCATGGTGCTTTTCGCACCACTCCAATCAAAAGTTTATACCGTGAATGTCAAGAACCATCCTTAAAACATAGACGTACACTCCTCATACTTAGTTTTACCATATCCATTGCAGCACACCAAAAGACCTCCTATATCGAAATACATTTACACAAAGGTTTTAACATCCCTGCTGTCATAAATCTAGCACAGCAAAATCTTATTACTAGCGGGTGAGGATAGCACTCAACTGCCTAGATATTATTTTCTAACCCATTTTCCCAATAAACTCTAACCATCCTTTCGCCTCTACCCGAATAGTAAAGAAACCAAGTATGTATTTTCTCTTACCTAATTTGATAAAGTGAATACTCCCATTACTTTAAATAAAATCTTAACAAATAACTTCTTAGAAGCACATAAACATTTTATTACTAGCTTAAACGTTCTTCGCAGACGTATCTAAATCTAATGATAATGTAGGCTCAGCTATAGTTTTCCCAACCAAACATATCGCACCCTCACTGCAAGACTGCAGTAAGTCAGAATAAGTATGTTTCGAGATAAAGATGATTTTGTTTATTTTCGAGCTAATATCGGTAAAATAAGACACAAGTTGTAAGAAAAATTAACATTTAATTATGATTTTGCATGATTTTTAGCCTATATTACATTAACCAAAAATATAAATTTAAATAAACTAATATTAATGCTAAAAAAATTAGGAATTTTAAAGTTACAACACTTTTGCACGGAGAAAATTGTTAATCACTACACATTTAGTATTAGAATTTTAAAGTTACAACACTTTTGCACAGAGAAAATTGTAAAAATGATGACACATTTTCTGTTAGTTGTTGTTCTCTACTAGTATAGCATCTTGGGCCTAAATATTTTTATAAAAACTATGTTGGGCTTCTGGTAGCATATCCGAATGGCATAAGTATACCAACTCTTTCTTTTTGGCCATTTGAATTTTTGGCTGTTCTTTGTAGGCAGGTTTAAGTAGCACTTCTCGTATATTATGTGTAGTCCGTGATGATTTTTTGAGGTTAAAAGAATTCCATAGTTCGTCAGCATAGTTGTACTTAAAGAAAATTGTGTACGGAGTATCTTTTCTATACTGCAGAATTTTTATATCTGTCCACTTCACATTTTCTTTATTTTGATCAATTTTACAGTTGTTTCGCAACAGAAAGGAAACATGTTTAAAATCAATGAAGTCCTTTGTTTACATTTCCCGGACTATGTAGGATAGTAAAACTTTTAATTCAATACAAAAGGACTATAATAAAAATATGAAAATCAGACTACCTTAAGTACAGTGATTAACAAAAGGATTGAAATTCACTACCTTAGTAAATGTTGAAAATTACGGGGGGACACTATGATAAGACACTCGCCCCGGAAGGTTACATGAAGATTTAATACAATTTGGGATTTAGTTTTTATAGAAGAAGTTTTCTGAGAATAGATGTTTTTAACCTGTCAGTATTGTTAATACACAAGTTTTAAGATAACTGTTTTTCCTTTCATGAGAAAAAATACTTTTTGGCTGTAAATAATTAGTCTTAGTTTATGTGTTTTTAATCCAATATAATAAATAAACGGTCAAACGACATCGCACACGTTTTATGGGAAATATAATGTCATACAAAGGACATACAATTTACATGAATAGATTGGTCTCGTAAATCTTTGTTTATTGTCTCGGCCGATAATGGTTTACGTACACACGCTGTATATCAAAATTAAACACCACAGATATAGATATTAAAATAACAAATATCTTACTTTTTTCGTATCTTTTATTGCTTGTTATCGAAACCACTGCAATGTTCCGTGCAAAACTGTTGTAACTCTGTTACATTAGAATTACAACAGTTTTGCACGGAAGTTATGTACAAAAACTCAAAATAGTTAAACTGTTGTTGTTGCAATGTTTAGCTGGTTAAGCATTTGAAAGTTACTAAAGTTTTACAGGATCTAGATATATAATTTTATTAATTTTAACTTTGCTCCGAAACAATCATCTGTACCGCAGAGCTATATGACACATACCAAGCTCTCCAATATTTAAATATCTTTAACATAGCAAGAGCTCTTATTCTTGGCGATTTTGTCAGCCCTATCGCACTCATACAATATTTATATCCAAAACACTCCACAGAAAAGAAAATTAAATTCGAACTTCCATTTGCCCAGGAAACAGCTAAAAATATTTGTATAGCTTGTACTACAGCAGCAGATAAAAGTGCGCAGAGTATAATACCGAATGAGGATAGTGACATAATAAAAGAAAACTCACCACGTGACTTAAAATCGTGGCTCTAATCGAAAGTGTTGTGCTCATGGAACCCGCCACTACAGACCATCCACTTTTCCCCCGATAGCGCTCTGATACGCTATTGAGGCTCTCTAATGATTAAAGTGCTTGTGTTGTGGGAGTCCTGGCCCCAGGCCAGTATAAGGCACTCTATTCCTGCTATCTCTAGTGATTTATTATTGATCTGTGTATTGCTTAAAAACCGTCGGGACCCGAGTCTGGGCTATCTACCCCTAGTTCGGTGATTCCGCGGTCGAAGATGTAGTCCTCCCTTGTCAGTTTTTTGGATTTTGTTAGTATTCTTTGTGGCTTACGTCTTTTTTGAGTCTTTTAATAATTTTTTGGCGACCGAACCCGTTTTTGTGTTTTTTATAGTTTTTTTTTAAACATATCTGTTCTTTATCTTTCTTCTTGTATCTAGGCTTTAAAGCCTGTTTTTTTATCAATATTAGCCACCTAAATTGTTTAAATTGTCGCACCATTTTTCTTGTTCTCCCAATACTTGTTCGTCCATTTGGTGACTTATCTCGTGCTATTCGTACTATTTTATCCTCTGCCATTCTACTGATGTATTTGTTCCACTCCTGTTGTACTTCTGTTTTCGTTTTTGTCACTCATCCACTTATGTCTTCTATATTACATACTCTTCTTATGTTTTCGCCACTCTACTTATCGAATAGACTTTTCCCTGATATCCATCTTTGTATTTTTATCTCTGTTGATTCTAGTATTCGTCTCGTTTGAGATTTGTCAGGTCTTGTCTCCATCGTGTATGTTAATATAGGTCTAATTGCTGCTTTATAGATTCTTGTTTTTGTGTCTTGTCTTAGGTGTTTGTTGTTCAGATTGTGTCATGAAGATATCCCGCCGCTTTACTTACTTTTAAACTTTGTTGTCGTACTTCTTCTTCAATATCTCCGTAACTAGTTATATCTATTTCCAGATCTAAAACTTGCTTCCTGCTTTATTATTTCTTTATCAATTTCGATAATACACCGCATGATACTATGAATAACAAGATAGGATCTTCCCGTAGCTCAAAATCGGTCGGGTTCGCGCATGCCGTCATTGGAGACTAGAATTTGAATTCTTGTTAAAGTTAAATGAGATTTGTATACATTCTGTGATGAAATTACTAGACGAAAATAAGTTAAGAGGTTTAATAATTATAATAATCGTACTCATAAGGATATCTCCAAACTATTTATTAAAAATTATTTATTGATATATACAAAAACTGACATTTCGAACGTGCAAGTCTCCAATGACGTTACAAAAACATGCGCAATATCTTATCTTATAGTCATAGTATCATGATACACCGTAGCGGGTATTTATATGTTGTCATACATTTGATTTATCATATTGTATTTCTAAACATATCTGAAATATATAAAATTAACATTAGTAAATAAACTGCCATGCCAAATGTAAACGCGTTGTTTTCTTTTGATTAAGCTACGATTGCCTAGACTTGTTGATGTTTGCTAAGGTTTGAGTTTTCTGTGCTTTGATCTATGGTGTATATCATACCTTAGTCTATACCTATATATACCTCTATAGTATATCATACCTTAATGTCTCTAGCAAAATAAGGTTTTTGTAGTCTTCTAACTTAGAGGATTTTGTTTTGGCTTTCTTCTCCATCATATCTAGTACTCTTGTATGTTTTACGTCTTTGAATAGAAACCACTGTTTTATCTAAGGCAGTTGTTGTGTGCTGTTTAATTTTTTTTTGTTGTTGAGACTTGTACGTCCCTATTCAAGAGATGCATGTGTAATTATTGGTAATATGATACTGTTTATTAGTCTTAATTTTATTTTGATGGCTAATTTGCTTTTTTATTCTGCGAGTCCTCTTGTTGCGGCTTTGGTCATTGCTGTTTTATGGATTGTCGCTTTAACATGTAATGGACATCTTGGTCCATTGTAACTTCTAGATAATTAGCTTTGTTTTGACATTCGATAGATCTGTATTGCTCAGCTAGCTGTTTGTCTCGGATATCTCTATTCTTTTTTTAAAGATAACCGATTAGGTCTTTTCTGGATTTACTGCTATTTTCTATTGCACATTTTATTCTTCTATTGTATTCAGTGTATTCTGTAGATTTTTCAGCCATATCCAGGTTACAATATTTTTCCAGGATTATGGTGTAGTCTGAAATAAAGCTAAACATTGTTTCTGGTGTTCTTGCAACGTTGGCTGTATATATGCTATACATATCGGGTGATAAAACTGACCTCTGTGGTACTTTAGCTTCCAGCATTCAGTGTTAAGTCCTTTATGCCACACGTTGTCAAAGACTTTCTTACAACCAACCAAGAAGGCTACTTCTGTATATTGCTTGTCCAGCTAATATGTATTCTGTAAGTCTGAGTACTTGTAGTTCGCTGGAATGTTGACCTCCAAGTCCAATTGTGCTTCTGGGATTATTCCTAACCTGCCTGCCTCTTAAGTCTAGTTTGGCCTAATGGTTACGTATATATTTTAAACCTCGAAACCGGTCGCACCTTTCTACCATCAATAACAAAAATTTCAAGGAGTATGAGTACTTATCTCTACAACACTTTACAACATATATTTAGCAAACTTATGAGTATAATGTAGTAGAAGTCTAATAACAATATTGGACTAAAAAAATAATATTATTAGTAAATAAAGTAAAATATCGAAGATACATCATTTATAATTTAAAGTATAATATTGACCTATCTTAAGAGTATACTTTATATAAAACCAAATGCTTACAATGTTAGAGCATAGTATCGTACACATATTATACAGATTGAACCAAATTAAAACTGAACATACAATTTAATACATGTTTGTTTGAACTGCATTTCAAATAGTAGACCAATATAAAACTTGGACAAAACGAAATCCATACCTGGGTATAGACATTGTATAAAATATCGTTCAACTATCTGTCTCGCAACTATGTTGTTTGCGTAAGACGGGTTTGTCTAAGGAAGCGATAATAGTTCAGGGAATGAAGCTCTAAAAAAGTTAAAACCTCGCAATTTTTTCGTCTTGCATGTATCCAGTTGAAATTTTAACAGAAGGTAGGTGATAGCCCAAGGATCAACATCTATATCGAACCGAAGTGCGCTGAAGGGTTTTAGGGGTGAAAACTACCCCTAATTGTCAAAAATTATAAAATAGAATATTAAACCTGAATATGGGTAAGATTTGTTTTGAATTAGTTAAATAATGATTATTTTATACTTTTGAATAGAGTTCCATCATATTTCAACCCTTAAAAAGCAACCCTTGTTAGAGAATAATGTAAAAAATTACTAATTCTAAAAAAATTATTTCGCCTTGGATCGATTTGGATAAAAATTTGGATTTAAGCTCAATTCACTCGCTGTTTTATAGTGTATGTCATGTCGACGAACCCTGATTGTTCTTACGGGTGAAAACTACCCCTAGTTGTCAAAAATTATAAAATAACATATTAAACCTGAATATGGGTAAAATTTAGTTTGAATTAATTAAATAATAATAGTTTCGTGCTTTTGAATAAAGTTCCATCATATTTCAACACTTAAAAAGCGACCCTTATTAGAGATTAATATAAAAAAATTAGTAATGCAAAGAAAATGATTTCACCTTGGAACGATTTGCATAAAAATTTGGAATTAATCTCAACTCACCCTCTGCTTTATAGTTTATGTCATGTCGATGAACCCTGATTGTTCTTAGGGGTGAAAACTACCCCTAATTTTCAAAAATTTTAAAATAATATTACAAATCTTAAGATGGGTGAAATTTGGTTTGGATTAATTAAATAGTGATTTTTTTATACTTTAAAATACAAATTCATACATTTTCAACCCTTAAAAATCAATTGTTATGAGTGCTATAGGTAAAAGCATGAGGATGAGTGAAGCTAAGGATGAGTGAAGTAAGATGGCCTGGTTCAGGAGTACAAAAAACAAAACATGGATACATATATTATTCAGGTGGAACTGACCCAGAACATCGATATGGAACTGCTATATTAGTGTCGAACAAAATTGCTGAATCAGTTACAGACTTCATCCCTCTTAATGATAGAGTAGCAATGTTGAAATTACAAACAACTCACAGAAAACTAAATATTATTCAGGTCTATGCTCCAACAAGTGACAAGTCAGACGAAGAAATCGAAAAATTTTATAACAACATAGATGAAATAATGCGACTGACAAAAAGAGGTGAGATAACGATGATCATGGGTGACTTTAACGCTAAAGTTGGACGTGGTGCTGAAGGAGATCACATAGGAGCATACGGTCTAGGTACCAGAAATAATAGAGGAGATAGACTTGTACAATTCTGCGTAGAAAACAATCTGTTAATAGCCAATACCTTCTTCAAACAACATCCTAGGAGGCTATACACATGGAAATCACCTGCAGACAGAAAAGACAAAATTGTCAGAAATCAAATTGACTTCATTTTGCTCAATAACACATTCAAGAAGTACATACAATCTACAAAAACATACCCTGGAGCTGATATACATAGCGATCACAATCCAGTTATAATGGATTTTAGATTAAAAAGATTTCTCAAAGTCAAAAAGAAAACAGTGACAAGAAAAATAGACATCTCGCAACTGAAAAACCCTGAACAGAAAAAAGAAATAAGTATCAAGCTTGAGGAAGAAATAAAAACGATCGAAAACTTGGTACAGACAGACATAGAAGTGACATGGACTGCTCTAAAAACAAAAATAACAAAAATACAAGAAGAAGACATCGGGTTCATAAAACACAACAAAAAACAAGAATGGATAACGCAAGAGATCATGGACCTCATGGACGTAAGACGAAAACATAAAACAAACCCAATAGAATACAAACGAATCAATAAAATCATTAGAAAAAAGTGCAGGGAGGCGAAAGAAAACTGGATGTCAACAAAATGCCTAGAAATCGAACAACTTCAAGAAAAATACGACACCTTTAATATTCATAAAAAAGTAAAAGAAATGACAGGTAGACACAAAAAGAGACAAGCAACAATATTAAAAAATGAAAATAACGAAATAATTATGGGTACAGAAGACAAACTAAAGAGATGGAAAGTATACATACAAACTCTTTTTGATGAAGATAGACCTTGTTCTCCACCATCCACAGATAATCGAATAAATGAAAAAGGCCCAGAAATAACCAAAGAAGAAGTAATTCACGCAGTAAAATCTCAGAAAGACGGAAAAGCCACCGGTCCAGACAATATCAATGTCGAAATACTAAAACTAATTGCAGATAACGAAAGTAAAAGCCTAGACTTAATAACAACACTATTCAATAAGATATATGACAAAGGTAAAATACCAACAGACTGGCTAAAATCAACATTCGTAGCATTACCAAAAAGATCGAATTCCTCACAATGCGATGATTATCGAATATTAAGCTTGATGTCTCATGTCCTTAAAGCTTTTCTCAGAATTATACATACACGAATTTACAAGAAGTGCGAGTTTCAGATGAGTGACACTCAATTCGGATTTCGAAACGGATTGGGAACACGAGAGGCTCTGTTTGCTTTAAATGTGTTAACGCAACGATGCAGAGACATGAATGTAGATGTATATGCATGCTTTATTGACTATCGAAAAGCATTTGACTGTGTTAACCATCAAAAGATGATTGAAATTCTGAGAACAACTGGAGTTGACGAACAAGACTTGCGAATTATCTCAGAACTATACTGGCACCAAACGGCAACCATTGAAATAGAGCACACAACATCTGAAGATATACAAATCCGACGAGGAGTGAGACAGGGTTGCGTCTTATCACCCCTTCTGTTTAATTTATATTCGGAGTCCATATTCAGAGAAGCATTAGATCAGGTCCAAGGCGGAGTTAAGATTAACGGAATCAGCATAAACAACATCAGATATGCTGATGATACTGTTTTAATAGCAAGCAACGCACAAGAACTACAAAATATAATAAATGCGGTAGTTCACCACAGCGAAATGTTCGGCTTACATCTAAATGTTTCCAAAACGAAAACTTTAGTATTTTCAAAGACACCAATAAACATACATGTGTATGCCAAGGGTCAAATGATAGAACAGGTAAATTCTATAAAATATTTGGGAGCAAATATCAATAGTCAGTGTAACCCAAAAAAAGAAATACTATCAAGAATCGAACAAGCAAGAAGAACATTCATGAGCATGAAAACATTTTTTACAAGATCAGACCTTAGTCTGCAGCTTAGAATCCGAATGATTAGATGCTACGTTTTTTCTGTCTTACTATATGGCTGTGAAAGTTGGACAATGGACTCCGAAATAGAAAAAAGAATAGATGCCTTTGAGATGTATGTATACAGACGAATATTGAGAATTCCATGGGTACAAAGAGTTACTAATGTTGAGGTACTTCGTCGAATGAGTAAACAAAAAGAATTACTAAGAATAATCAAAGAGAGGAAAATGCAATACTTGGGTCATGTGTTGAGAGGCGAAAAATATAAATTACTTCAAGTTATACTGGAAGGAAAAGTACAAGGCAAAAGATCAGTAGGAAGACGTCAGAACTCATGGCTGAAAGACCTAAGGAGATGGTTCGACCGCTCATCCGCAGAAATCTTTCGCGCAGCAGTTTCCAAAACTACAATTGCCATTTGGATCGCCAACCTTCGAAAGGAGACGGCGCCATAAGAAGAAGGTAAAAGCAATTTTTTGCCAAAATTTTGCAACTTTTTAACTTTTGAAAATCACCCTTTACAACATTGCAGTTTTTATAAACTAATTTATAAGATGTAAATTGAAAAAAGTAGAATTAAATACAAAAAAATTTATCAACATAAAAAGGCACCATATATTCTTATACATTTACATAAATAGTTGAAAATATTTACATTTATAGGTAAAACAATTATAATATTAATTTTATTCGTCATAAATTACATCTTCATCGTGATCTATGTCATCCTCATGCTCTTCAATTATTGGTGGACTGTTATTGCACCCTTCACCTGAGCACCCAGAATAAGTACAGTTACAGTATAAACCAACTTTTCTGCACCCGCATGAAACGCCGAATCCTTTTTTGCATTGTCAAAAAATAATTTTCAAAAGTTCATCGGTTGCAGGTTGTTTGTTCATGCGTACGGGTACTAACAAACCATCTTTGGAATACCATCCCTAATCTGTTGCTCTGATATTTTCATTGCCAAGCCATAGACATATGAGCAGATGTTTTATTTTGTTGTATGGGATTTCAAAATGAGAACGCTTAAAATTTCGAATGTATAACGCCACACTAGCTAATATACCGGTTTTGTAGATTATTATGCTCCGAAATGTACTGTACTATTACTATTGGAATTTTCTGGAAAAAAATTAACTGGTTTTTTTTAACGTATTTCCTTTAATTTTTAACGATAGAGTGTTTCTTCAAAAACGATTTGTAGAGATTTTTAAGAGCTACAAGGATCTGTGAATTATTTTTTTTCTTGAACCCTTGGTTTTTAAATGGTGTGAGTATAAAGGGCTCGAAAAAAATGGTGCTTGATCGTAAATCGATGCTTTAAACGGCTATATCTCGCCAAATATTCATTGCACAACAAATCTAAATAAAGGATAATTTTAGTAAATAAAAAAGGTACTACAATTTGGTAATTTTTATTTTTTTCATATATTCAGTATTTTCGGGCATATTTAAAAAAAGAAGTGTAAAAAATATGAAATTGTAAATCGTTTCTCGCTTTAAGCTGTACTTTTTCTAAAACTAAGCATTTTAAATGGGTCAAACTTTTTGGACGTATTAACAATACATGTACAAAGAGAATTACAGAAGGGTGAAGATCGATTTTAATTATGGGGGTGGTTAGGGGGTTGTTTTCATCGATTTTTTCGTAAAAAAATGAGGTATTGACCTTATTTTCATCATAACTCACTCAATTTTTGAGCTAGAGTCTTTTTTTATGATAGGTCTATTTATGCTCTTTAAAAAAAGTTTTGTGAGTTTTCTTCCAAAAATGCATCATTTTCCCGATATTTGACTTTGAATCTTTCAAATTTGGCATTTGAAGAAAACCGCTGAACATTGATAGGCCGTATTTCGGTTCCTATTATATCGCAAAAACATTTTAAAAAATGAATTGAATTCGTCTTTTTAAAAGTTACAAATTTGTTGATATGATAAAATGCACCATTTTTAAGTTATTCGCGAAAAATCGATTAAAAACGTGAATTTTTTTATCTAAAAGTTGTCACTTTCAATCGCGAATAACTTGAAAAATATCATTTTATAAAAAAAATGTATGGCACATTTTTTGTTTAGAATCACTTTTTTAATAGAAATCTGTAGTTAAAACGTAAAAAAAATTTCACCCCGGAGATGGGGTGGCAACCACCCCCTAGGCTTTGGCGCACTTTGGTTCGATATATATTTTGATCCTTAGGCTATTACCTACCTTGTGTTAAATTTCAAGTCAATCCACGCAGCATTAAAAAATTGCGAGGTGAAATGCTTCAGTTCCTGGACTATAACTGGTTTGACAGCATAATAAAATCGGAGATTTATGTGTAGCTTTCAATTTTTATGAGTTCAGAATCCAGCAGCCCGCTGAAGTATGGGATTTTTATAATATGATTATTTGACAATCTTTTGTTGGCCAACCATCTACAGCAGAATTGAGCCGAAATACATTATATTCCTGTGTTCCGAATTTATTTCGTTCAATCTATATGTATATGTATATTACAGCATCCTAAGTTTTTTTCTCGTTTTTTTTTTTTTATAATTTACAATAAAGTTATTGACAAGAGATTCTTAATGTAATAATTAGAGATAATGGTGTTTTTCAACCTCAATTATAAAGTCTTGTATTTTAAATTTAATATTATATATCTGAATTGTAGTTCTGAGTGAAGCTATTAACATTAAAATCACCATCATCAATAGCGCTATTTACCAATCTTCGTGAGCCTTTTACTTTTGCGTTTACTATTGCCTTCTATTCTTGTCGTTCATCTGCTACCATCTTCTATTGTCTCACTTTCATTTTTTGCAGATCCTCTCGGACTGCATTATTTAATTAAAATATTAAAATAAAACTTTTATTGCCAAATAACTAAAAAAAACTTCTTTTATGTGTATCTGAGTTAGATTGAAACATTAAAGATAAAATATTTTAAGCGTTAATTGAGGTGTATTTATAAAAATATGCTGATAGGTTTGAGATTTTACGATTTAAAAAGTCAGAGATTGACACGGATGGATATTCCCAGGGACTAAAAGACAAAATATACAACAAAGAAAACGTTACAATGGAAATCAGGAAGATGAACGACGAATGTCGTGGAGGCCAGCTTTAAAACGATAATAAGAACAAGTATCCAGTAGACGTCTGATGAATCCAAATAACCATACACCAATCCAAGATGATAAAACCAAAAGAAGATATATGATAAGTACAAAAGAAGGCTTTTTTACGACTACCGCAAATATTAACCCAACCAATACATTTTACTGCTACAATTACTATATAAAATGTTTGGGAAAGTATGTGCGCATTCATTTCATATTTTTACAGTTAATATTTTTTCTGTTACGGTACTACTGTAATATGACCTAATTTGGGTGCTGTATTTTAAAGATCTTTTTAAAATATATTATTTCCTGTGAGTTCGTAAAACTTAAACTGGCTCTTATTTATCATGTTAAAAAACGCAGAATTGGGCTTTTTTCTTTGTATTCTATGTCAGAAATATTGAAACAAATGGTTAATTTATGGCATGCCCGGCCTACGAGCTGTTGACCACCCTACACTTAGAGGCTGGTTTATGCCCTAGAAAAGATCTCAAAATCACTTCTTCGTCAGACAACGATCGATCCACACGCATCTAGTTCCGGACGGTTCTCGTGCTGAGCCTCGGGCGACGGCGACGCTAGCGTCGGTACCAACGACCAACTCTTCAGCCTGGTACGAACTCATCACTAGAACCAAAGGGTAAGCCTTATAATTATTTGTACAAAACATTGATAATGAGTAAACCAGTTAATTCCGTAATTTATTTACAATTTACAGTTGCTCTTTTCACCAATTTTATGTACCAACCAATATTGCATTTTTCGTTATAATTATTTATCTGATATAATTTAACCAGCGATCTCTCAAGTTTAATCCTAAACAATTACTGTATAAAAATATAACTGCGTTATTTTTATTAATTGTAAGCAAAAAATTAATATTTTTCTATATAATTGTAGGTAATTTTAACAGCTCTTCAGGAATCACCCTGTATTATAAATGGATTCCAATAAAATATATTTCATCAATATTTTAATAATGTAATTTTAAAAAAGGGCATTTATAAACGGAACATGTATGTTTTTTTATTTCATTCATTGACTAGTGCTCAATATTTTACGTGGAGGCTGCTCTGTAAAAGCTAAAATTTCAATTAAAATGCACTGTTTTGTTTGACTAATTAAAAAATGATCATTAAAAATTTAAACTTCGCCATTACCAAGTTCCACATCGTTTTATTGATTTTAAACCAATCATTATTTTTAATTATTAATTAATCTAATTGAATAGTCCGTTACTGAATATGTATCTATTATTTTATTACAAGGTATGTGTAGGTAGTTTTTTTACCCCGATGAAATTTGGTTGTTAGCGTTTTTGTTTGATAAAGTTACGGCGGAAAAATTTAATTATATCATTTAAATAATTTGTTTGGGCCAACAAGGCCCTTTGTGACGGATGTAACAAAACATTTGTTTTTGTTTAGTCCTGTCTCTAGAATTTTATATCGATAAATGCATTTGCATAATGGAACATGGGGTAAAGTACTCAGTTATTGGAATATTGGGCAAAAAATTGAAGTAACTGTATTTTAAAAACAGTATTCAAAACATTGTTACTAGTAGTTGTAGTTGTAGTTGTATTGTAGTAGTTGTAGTTGTAGTTACTTACGTTACTTAAGCTGTACTTACAGATTTGACATCTTTCTATTTAAATATAATTTGAATTATTTTATATAATCTGCTTTTTAAGAATCGGTCTGTTTCACCAGTTATTGGCACTTGAGTCTATTATCCGTTCACAAATTGTTGATAGCACGAAATGTGCCTCAAAGTCATAAAACGGTGGTTAAATTTGTATCATCGTAGGCGTTCCTGAGGTGTTTATTTATTGAAATTAATATTAGTAGTAATAATGTTTTAATACTAATATATTTAGAAAAAAATAATTAAAACTTCTACGGCTTATGTTGGTTATTATATTTAAATATAATAAAAATAAGAATTTAACCATTAACAATTTTGTAAATAAAAATACCTTATCTCTTTGGATATTTCAATACTACTCTTCGCGTTTAATCATTTTACTAGAAAATCTGGAATTTATATCCGAAGGTACTATTCGTTGCAAGATAATTAGGATGGAATTCCTCAGATTTTAATAATTTAATGGGTATAGATGCCGGGTTTGGCTGCGTGCCCCATCTGTTCAGTTTATATTCGAAACTTAACTTAAAGTGTGAAGTTATTACGAACGAAAACATTTTTTTTGTTTAGTACGTTTTTGATCGCATGTAATTTACGGCTCGTCGGTGTTTCCGCGTCTACGGCAGTAATTAGCGTCTCGAATATTTCTGTTGCGAATTGTATGCAGTGCGTGAGTGATTTTTATTCCATATACCTATGAACATATACGTACCTTTTGCTCGTGCTCGACGTTTACGTTTTGTTCGATTGTTTGTGATGGCTTCATCATCAACATCATCAAGTTTTACACCGGTACTGTTTACGGTTAGTCAGTGTGTCTGTCTATTCACCAAGGGAGAAGACTATTGTCTAGAGAGTTTTCACGATATTATGGTTTCTCAGAATTCCACAAACACTGTTCGCAACATAGTCGAAAGTTGTGCCAACATGACTGGCGTAGGATATATATATATATATATATATATATATATATATATATATATATATATATATATATATATATATATATATATGTATATATATATATATATATATATATATATGGGTTCCTATGAGAAAGAGATAAACACAGTATAGCTAACTAAAACACAAACGAACACTCAAGAATGGGAAAAAGCCTATTGAAATTAATGAATTTGCCAAAAATGGTATTAGAAGGAAAATTCATGGTTGTTTGTCCATTTTTCATTTATTGTGGTGCCGAGGTAGTTGTAGTGCATTACTCTTTCTACAGAAGATTGGTTGACTTTCACCCTACCACTGCGAAATAAATCCAATTGAACTTATTTGGGCACAAATAAAAAGTTATGTGGCTAGAAAAAATACGTCATATAAAATACAAGCTGTACGTGAATTGTTATACGAATCTTTACAACATATTACAGAACAAAACTGAAAAGATGCAGTAAAACATGTGATAGAAGAATATGTGGGATCTTGATAACATATTTGATGTTAACACAACCGCTAATTATTAACTCTCAAGACGACTCAAATTCCGAAGTTTATCCTATTTATTTTGAATTTGAATAGTTTTCTAATCGTAATTATATAAGGTAAGTAATAGTAGTTGCAATTGTAAGGTATTAAAGGGGAAAGGCGCAAAATGTCGCCTGTGAAAATGTTCAATGTGTTTTAAATGTATCCTTTTTTTTTAAATTCTGAGGAAACTAAATAGCATTTTTGAAAAATTTAAAGGCAGAATGAAATATTTATTAGAATAAATAAAAAGTTTCTTTTGCATGCAATATTTTCAATTAAAAATTATACTATATTTTCTTTTTTATTTTCACCCCTGTTTTATAACATATTAAGTTCTCAGGGACTTTCTGCCCTCATCTTTCATTCTGCATTTAAATTTTTAAAAAATATTTAGTAGTTTTCTCCAAGTTAGAAAATAATGGATACATTTAAAACTCATTGAAAATTTTGCCATGCGACATTTGGCGCCTTTCTCCTTAATAAAATAAATGTATTAATAATAAATCTTTTACAAATGGCAAGAAACTTTTTATTTTTGAATAAAATAAATAAGTTTTATTAAAACAAAAATACAATTTAAAAAATATATTTATTTAGTTCAAATAAATGTTACAATCAAATACTCGGCGACATTGGTCGGTCATCTGTAACCAAAATACCGTCGTAATCGGACTATAAGGTTGACCGCTATATTGTATTCCTGCAGATACAAGATGGGTTAGTCGAAAACATTTTAAACCGTCAGTTTCAGGATGGTTTTTACTATTATATCGTATTACCTATCCTCTGTGTATTTCAGTTCTCTAATGAGGATTAAACTTGTAGTGAGCTATCGAGAAATTGTGAACCAAGTATAGTTATTGTTAAACCAAGGATTTCAGTTATTGGCACCTAAATTCATATAGACATGTCCTTACGTTTTAGTGGATAGCTAGGTAGGTAGGTACATTGTTTAAAAAATAATTAATCTTAATATAACTTTTTACGACTTATAATGGAAGTGAAAGTGGAAGGAAGAAGAGGTCCAGGAAGAAGAAAATGCTTCTGGTTAAAGAATGTAAGAGACTGGACACACATTCGATACTAGGAACAGCTTAAGATAGAGAGCAATTTGCTGTAGTTATGGCCAACCTTCAGGAATAAAGAAGGCACCTTAAGAATATTAAAAACAATAGAAATAAATAAAATGAGCCAAAAACGTACACATGTGACGTATAAAATGTAAAAGCATAGGGTTATATTTATATAAATTATATAGGTAGACATAAAGTACCTACTCAATACTTAAGATGCCAAGCAACGTATGGTACACACTTTACAAACATAAAAGTTTTTATACGTCTTAAGTTTTTTCTTTTTCTTCTTGTAGTTCCTTCTCCTATCGGAAGTTGGCTGTCATCACAGCTATTCGTACCTTATTGGCGGCTGTTCTAAAAAGATCTACTGAGCTGCAACTATACCACTCTCTCAGGTTTCTCAGCCAGGAAATTCTTCGTCTTCTTATGGATCTTTTACCCTTAATTTTACCTTGCAAAATGAGCCTTAATATCTCATTAAGTTTTTTAGGCAACCCCAATTTACAGGTAACTTCTGGAACAGTTTTGACATTGTATTCCAAAATTTATCAATGAAATATTTTTTGTACAACTAAAGCACATTCCTTTATTTAAAATCCTATTATTTGTTGACCTGAAATTGAAATTGAAATTTGTGTTGGTATTAAATATTTGTTATTTGCTATCCCCTTTAAAATATTTCTTATATGTTTGGATTTATTCGCTGTTTTTTTTTTTCATTTTATCTTGTTCTTTTCTTAATTTATTTTCTTTTGTTACTTTATTTTCTTCTTTCTTTATTTTATTTTCTTGTTTCTCCATTTTTTTCTGTCTTATCCCTCTACTTTTCTTCATGAATTTTTTTCCAACCACTTGATGTGATAACAAAAGGAAGTCTTTCAGTCTGAAGCTGTCTTTTCTTTTATGAGGTTTTGGCGACATCAAGTAATCTTTAAATTCTATGCTCGAGCTAGTATTTGACACACGGTTTGGTTGATTAATTTTATTCTTATTAGAATGCTCTACTACAAAAGCAGTCTCATTTGTATCAGTAATATTTTTAAAATTACTACAATTAAGTAAACTTTCATATGCGTAAGCGTGAGCTAAAGTTCCGGGAATAGCAATATAATCATCCATCATTATTGATGTACTGGATATATCAATTTCGTCTGTGATCTGAGGTATTACAATATTATCGTCAAATATTGGAACGTCAGGTAAATCAATTTGCTCTATAGTAATCATAGAGGTATTGAGGCAACAAAATCCAAATTGTTATCGGAATCCAAATAATTTTCTTCCGTGTTCGCAATTAGTTTAAGGAGTAGTTAAACTTAAAAAGTTTTTGCATCAGTATAATCTTTCAATTTTTGCAGTATTTTTTAAACCTATTATTTCGCAAAAATCCGCATAAGATAAATCACACTCTTCTTTAAGCTTTGAAGTCTATTTTTTGACCTTTGTTGTTTTCCTAAATACTTTGAATATTCAATTGCATTACTGTTTCATGGAAAAAGGTCGCATGCTTTGATCCACTAGATATTGTAGAAGTTTTTAATTTCTTTATATCCTCTTGTAAAATAGGCGCAAACTTTTTGCTTTGTTAATTGTACAAATAGGCTTTCCCTTCCGGTTCTAAAATAGCATTTTTCCAACTTTTCTTTATTGGTTTAAAACATGATAAGTCGGCAGGCTGTAAAACCTTTTTTAAGTTAAGATACAACGAAATAAGAATAATTTGTAGATTAGTACACAGCTGACTAAATTCATAAGTTAGGTCAGTTTTGTGCCCATCCACAAAAAAATAGGTTTTTAATATTGTTTTGGGTAAATAACTTATCAAAAGTATTAAAAGCAGACTCATAGAAAAGTTAGGCCTTTATCCAGTCATTATCGCTAACACCGATTCCCCAATCTTCTGGAACGCTACTAACTATATTACTTGGTAGCCTTTTATATGGATAAATAATTATAGGTGGAATTATTTAACCAAAAGCCGAAAAAGTAAATAAAATGGTTAAATCTGATTTTGTAGCTCCTTGGTCTACTTGGTAAACATTTTTTGTTTCTCGAGGTGTAATAGCTTTGTCTGCTTCTGGACAATTTAGAAGCACGTCCCATCTGCATTGAATATTCGTGATTTTTCTTTTAGACTCTATATTCAAAAATCACTTCCTTGTGTCAGATTCTAATATCTATGCGCTGGCACTGGTAACTGCTTCAAGAACACGAGACATTAAACAAGGCTGTCTTTTCGTAAAACACTCATACCAGTGATTTCCAGGAATGTTATTCTGAAAGGGAGTTTGTCTGTAATTCTTGTCTAAAAATGATTTTACAGCGCCCTGGATATCTTATCGCCTACGAGGAAAACCTTTTTTATGACTTTCTAGAATTCACTCCAATTTGTCAAAATATTTTCTTCTTCCGAGGTCAGGTAAGAAGTCCATGTCCCGGCTTTTTAAATTTATTGCTAAGACTATACTGCAAAGTTTGTCTTGGTATATTCATTTCTTCGGCCACTTGCTTTTTGGATATTCCAATATTAATGAAATCTAAAGCGTTTTGTAATATACCTTTATCATATGATTTAACATATTTATTATTTGCCTTTACCTTGGGCATTGTCGAAAAATCTACAAGAGAAAAGAAAAGTTTTTTAAATATTTTTAAAAAAGCTCAAAACATACTTTTTTGATAAAAATAAATTTCTATATTGTATATAATATTAAAATAAATTTTAATCATTTAATTAATTATTTTTTCCGTACTGATTTCTACTTTTCAAAATCGAAAACCTATTTTTACAAAATGAAGATAACTAGCATAATTAAAATTTACTTTAGACCAAAGAGAGACTTTGATGCCAATTACTAGATATTCGCTCCGTGAGTGGCCGACGCAACACCTATTGCCTTCATCTGACAGTTTTGTACCTCCCAATTTGAGGTTAAACATATGTTAAATATATACGAAATTGACAGTTATTAATAGTTAGTTTTTTAATTATATTTTTTTAGTTTATGTCCAAAATAAATGTAGTATTAATAACTGGTTTTTAAAAAAATTATCACATTTTACCTTCTCAACCAAAAAGGGCTAAGAAAGTAAAAAATCTACTACTTTAAAATTAAGTTTTCATGTGGAAGAGCATGTAATTAAAAAGAATAATAGTAAAATAATAGTTATCATATAAAAACTAAAGTCATTAGGCAGGCTGCAGTTAGCTTGAAGCCTTATGAAATATCATTTAAGGTAAAAATCCACTAGGAAACTAAGTTCCTGTAGCTGGCTGTATACCATATATCACAAAAATTTTTATTTCAAATCCTTTATAAAATGCCCAAACGGGCTATCACAATTATATTACAAAACGTTTTCGGATTGTTAAATTCATCATCAGTGTAAACGAGGTATACATGCTATGAGCCACCAAAATATATGGGTCAAAACCCTTAAGATGATATAAATTTACAGTTGTTTTACATTATATATGGTTACAAATTATGATGTTTAAGTTACCGTTGGAATTGGTAACATGGCGACGTATGACCCTACATAGGTAAAATGGTCCTGAGACGAAGTGTCTTCGAGGACCTGTTGATAACAACTCAAACTCAAAACTCAAATGTTGTTATCAACAGGTCCTCGAAGACACTTCGTCTCAGGACTATTTTACCTATGTAGGGTCATACGTCGCCATGTTACCAATTCCAACGGTAACTTAAACATCATAATTTGTAACCATATAATATGATTTTTATTGAAATATAATGAAATTTTTATTATTATTATCATTTTTATATACCTTTTATAAAGGATTTTAACAAATTTTTTTATATAATATGATGTACCTAAACCAACTGTAAATTTATATCATCTTAAGGGTTTTGACCCATATATTTTGGTGGCTCATAGCATGTATACCTTCTTTACACTGATGATGAATTTAACAATCCAAAAACGTTTTGTTATATAATTTTGATAGCCCGTTTTGGGTATTTTATTATATACCTTTTATAAAGGATTTGAAATAAAAAAAATTTTATTTAAGGTAAACTATTTAAATTTTTCCTATTTCAATTACATAAAAATGAAATTATGTGATATGTATTTACTTTTTTATAATAATAACACAAATCCATGTTTTTCTTTTCCCTCATTAATATGTAATATTTAGAATCATGAATGTGTAGCTTGTGTGAGTCCATTTCAAATAGGTAAAGAAATAATAAATAAGACTTACTCACAATCAATTTAATTTAACTATCAGACGACCGGTTTCGTTCTACAATATGCAAAGCATCCTCAGGTCTCGATACAAAGTTAAACAAATGCTGAAATAATAAAAACCCATATTAGGGTGTTGTCTAATAACGACAAACAAAGTAGGTGTTGTAAATTACAATAATTATGCCAATATTACATGTCTGTGGTTTTATTTAAATGAGTAAGTTGAATAAAAGGTATAAAATTTTTTAAAGGTTTAAACAGACAAGGTAAGGCCCACAAATTGTTATAAAATAGTCTCTTCGATTGTAATAAATTAATAAATGAGCAAATAAATAAATAAAATAAACATTACTTACATGCCGGTACTCTATTAATAGATGGATGGTAGAATATGGTTGAAACTACTTTATATTGTTGAATGGAGAACTCCCTAATATGGGTTTTTATTATTTCAACATTTGTTTAACTTTGTATCGAGACCTGAGGATGCTTTGCATATTGTAGAAAGCG